>OX336365.1:38884925-39306051 GCA_946902895.1 Fragum fragum
AATTGCAACAAGTGTTGACAAATTGGTGTTGTGATCAACAGGATTCCACTGTATATAGATATATGATTATACACAAAAGGTATTTCCACAATATACCTGATGCAACTCCTCATCATTTGCAACAGCCAATAAAATATGTCTTGGACTGACTCTTGTTTTCTTGTTATCTCTTGCAGCATTTCCGGCTAACTCAAGTATTTCAGCTGTAAGTTTGCAACAAAGATAAATATTAGTATTTCGATATACAGCATTTTCTATATAAACTTTTTTTCCTTTATAACCCATTATCAGATGACGAAGTTTTAGACTGGTCCAATTTGAAAGGAGTTGCAGACGACAATCTAAAAATGATGAAATTTAAGATTTTTTCATCTTTCTGGATTGGGAACATTGTGTAAAATGAAGAAATTGCTTGTTACACAATGTTTTCCCAATTGTTTTTCTTGAGGGGCGTTCAAAAGCGTCACTGTGTTGGAATCGATTGAAGGAAGAGGGTCAGAAATAAACTCTATCGTGAGGTGATAAAACATGCAAAATATCTAATCTCTAGGCCTATGTGTTTGTCAAAAGATGAATTTTAAAGATTTCATCCTTAGTTTCTAAATACACAAGTGTCAACATTTCTGTTGCCATCGCAACCACAGCTTTTAATGGAATTAAATTCTTTCACAGAGCTTCACCTGAGGATCACCTCTGCAAAGTTATAGGTTGATTGGCTTAAAGGTTTTTGAGGAGAAGATTTTCAAAAATTTTGGACGGACTGATGGATGATGGAAAATGACACCTCACCTTGCATTTTTGCTTATCTGAGCTATATAAACATGCTGATTTGTCAGGACAAGCTGATGGGACAAATTGGAATGAGTAATTCTGAGGTCACATTGACTGTCCATCACACAAAATATTGTAAGGTGCATAATTTACTGATCAAGGGGGATCAATCACTTTTGTTAATTATTTTTGTGAGAAAGTAGAAACTTCTTGTAACAGGCAATTTGTCCTTTTCTCACAACTTAAGCATTTTACTCTATTTGGCAATTATTTCATATTTCTAAGGCACTTCAAAATGTCATCTGGAACTTCTTTCAATTTGGATCAGCCTGAAAAGTTGCCATCTGGTAATTGGTTCAGCAGAAGCTGTTGAAATCCCAAGTAAAGGCTATTTTTCTGTTATGAAAAGGCCAAAAAATACTTTATATGTAAAGCCATGTCTAGTAATCCTGTCCTTCCTCTAAGCCTGCTTATGTTATGTAATGAGTCCCAAACAAGTTACCAATTTGGTGACTATAGGTTTGCTCAACTCCATCCGCCTGTCTATCTGTCAGTCCGTTCATCACACTTTTTTACATTCCATATCTTATAAACCACTTAAAGATCACAATGTGGAGAAGTGTCTTGAACAAGAACCCTTACTCTGCCTTGCCCACTTTTTGAGTTATTGCCTTTTGTTGTTTTTATTGTTTTATTTTGATCCAGACAATATCACCTAAACCGGAAGCGCTAGCAACTTCAAACTTAATGCACTTATAGACCACAATGTGGAGAAATGTCTTGTACAAGAACCCTTACTCTGCCACGCCTTTTTTGGAGCTATTTGTTTTGACTGTTACATTTTTGTGCTGCCCGTATCTCCTAAATCAGAAGTGCCAGCAACTTCAAACGCTATACACTTATAGATCACAATGTATAGAAGTGTCATGTAAAAGAACCCTTACTCTGCCACAACCACTTTTGAGTTATTGCTGTTTGTTATTTTCACATTTATTGTCTTCTCTATCTGGTCTACCTTTAAACATCCAAATTTGGTTAACCCTTTCCCAACAAGCACAAAATTAAAGACTAGGCTTAGTTTATAGCTGCTGCAGACAAATGTAACTAAATAAAGAAATAATAAACATTTAAGTACATGAAATATTGAAGAAAAAGGAGAACATTTAATTATCAGCATTTTCTTCTTTTCTCTAAATGCTGTTCTAAGCTTACTCTTAGAGATATCAAAACCAGGTCTTGTTTGGAAAAAATTAACTGTAAAAAGAATTTTTTAATCAGGTGGGGGACTCCTGTATTGCAACTCAGTATGACATGTGCTTGTTTCATATAACACAGAGAAATGGCCCTGAATTGTAAGAGCAAAACACCTCATTTTTTTCATTTGCAAAAATATGAATTGTTTGCTCTTTTCTAGAACAAATTATTCCTCCCCACTTTAAAGCAAACAGATTCTGTGTTTTCTTTTGACCCCAGACCTCGGGTTCAGCACTCGGCAATCAAAAACAAGCAATTCTGTTGCTTGAAAATTTTCCACTGTGCACCATTTTGACTCTTGAGAATTATCAGCCATGCATCAAGGGTCATCATAAAGGTGCCATTTTTTTCGAATATAGTTTATCAACTATTTATTCATATAACCCTATCAGGGATTACACCAAGCTTTATTGAAAATTAACACTCTCAAGTGAAGGACATGTATGGGCAGGTATTTCACACCTGTGAAAATATGTTAGGACCCTTTTTCCGAATTCTAATCTGACTGAAATCAACCTATTTGTGAATTCTTTCATGCAAAAAAAATTACAAATTAGAACTCAAATAAATCAAATAAAGTGTCGCTGAAGAAATGATATGGGTTTTCATGGGTAAACTTGGGGCTTCTTTTTATGAAAAATAAGAAATAGTATGAGATTTTCTAGGAATAATACAGTCATAATGTTTCCATGCATACAAAAATTACCTAGATATTTATCTTAGAATGAATTGTAGAAAGACTAAAATACTGTCAGATTTGTAGAAATGTTCCTTAGCTTAGACAGACTTTATTCTGGGGCACTATAGTAAAAAAAGATATTGTCAAATTTGCATTTTATTTTTCTTTTGCGCAAGTTTTTATAATATATTTTAGATATCATCATTTTGTGTTGGGGGAGGGATGGTGTCAAGAGTCTCGAGATTTTAAGTTTGAATCTTGAAAATTTTGGTCCAGTGGTCAGAGAGTCTTAACTTTTAGGTACTAGCAACATTTTTTTGATAACTGCGCTGTGTCAAGTAAAGACAGTGTCGCTGTTTATGAATAGTTTATTTTATCAGAAGACATTTTGGTGTAATTAAAACCAAATACATGAGTGAGGACTTGAGCTTCAGTTTTATATCATTGTTTTAGTACATGCAATATATTTACAAAATAATTTCACCACAAAAGCTTAACCCACTACCACATGAGAAAATTTTACACCGGTCCAAATCAAAAGAAGTTGTAGACAACAATTTTAGTTGTTAACATCTTTGAAATCTTTTGTTTTTGGGATGGAAAATATTATGGCTAAAGAAGTGGGACCCTAATAGAGTCATTACTTGTAACAAGAGATTTCTCCATTTTCCACAATGTTTTCAAATTTTTTATATTGAGGGGACATTTAACCCATTCCCACACAGCAAAATTTTAGACTGGTCCAAATTGAAAGAAGCTGCAGACGACAATTTCAAGTTGGTGGAATTTTGACTTCTTTGGTCTTTTTGGATAGAAAACATTGTGGATAATGAAGAAATTGCTTGATACAAGCAATTTCTTCATTTTCCACAATGTTTTACAAAGCTTTTATCTTGAGGGGCGTAAAAAGGAGGGATTGAATTGGAATGGGTTAAAAGCATCAATGTGTGGGAATGGGTTAATCCATTGTTCAAACAATGACACATATAAGTGCCCTCAAGAAAAACGCCTTGGCAAACAATGTTGAAAATGCAGAAATTGAATGTCACAATTTCTTCATTATGCTCAATTTTTTCTAACCAGCAAGTTTCATAAGGTTAAGATTTTCATCTGCATCTCAAAATTGTGTAGTATGGTAATGAGTTAGTGTGGTAGCATTGTACGTTGAGGAACGCCTACCGCCCAAGACATGCCAAACTAAGCTATTAACCCATTCCCACACAGTAGAATTTTAGACCTGTCCAAATTGAAAGAAGCTGCAGAAGACAATTTCAAGTTGATTGAATTTTGAATTTTTTCGTCATTTTGGGTAGAAAACATTGTGGATAATGAAGAAATTGCTTGATACAAGCAATTTCTTCATTTTCCACAATGTTTTCCAAAGCTTTATTCTGGAGGTGCGTAAAAAGGAGGGATTGAGTTGGAATGGGTTAATAAGCTTACAGATGCAGTGGATGAAAACAATATTTGCAAGTATATAAACGACTGATAGCATATACCTGTTAGATATTCTATTACTGCAGCCATGTAGACAGGGGTGCCAGCGCCAATCCGATAATGGTGGGTGTCTCTTTTTAGATACCTTTGCATTCTCGCAACAGGGAATAAAACGCCTGACCTGGCAGACTTTGACAAAATCTTGTTCTTCTTTTTGCCGGACCTAGCAGACATTTTGGTCCGACAACGATTCTAAACCTAGCCAAGTGTAAAGTTCCAAGCTCTAAGCCCTAACCTGTCAAGACGGAAACTTAATACCGGAAGCACAACAAACAAAACGGTTTACTAAATTAGCGTCCATCAGCGTCTAAGAGCGTCTAAAAGCGTCGATGAACGTCTGAGCATGTCTATGTCTGAATGCACAGGATAGTCCTATTAACGTCAGGATTTTTGTAATAGCTAATACAAAATTCCGGATAATACTGTACCTCAATTCTTATTGAAATTAAACCGTTAAGAAAATGTATAGGCCTATACCAACAACTTTCAAAATCGACGTTCTGTAGATCGACATCAGTTGAACTTTATTTGTTTTGACAAAAAGATATCGAAATCTAATTGCATGAAAATTAATTTTTAGAATCGTGTGTTGTTGTTTAACATCTACATTATATGAATTCCAGAAGTTGTTTAACTGAATCTTAGAACTGCTTATGGAGGGTGTCATTACAACCATATCGGAAAGAGAGATTCGGCTGTTTTCGACGCGTTGACTAAAGAGGGTTTGTTTTAATATTATTATTAACCTTGAATGTGACTCCAAGAGTTTTGATGGGTTTCCTCTTGTGTGTTTTTTTCCACGACAAAAATATGAGATATTTCTTGTTTACGTCGATGTTCAAGAGATGGTAGATATTGTCTCAGTTCTTTCAGTCTTACGGTATTGAACATTTCTAGTTGATGAAAATCATTTTGATGGCTGTTAGAACTTTGAAGTTTTCTATGGCAAAACCTTCCCTTTTATATACTAGTGTTCAACACAGCTAGCATATTTCAGATGCAGTTTTACGATAATTTCTTATAGAGACAATAACATTTGTTTGTCCATATATGTAAAACTTCTGAAAAGTTCAGGCTTGTTATTTTACTATTGACGTTTGAAAAATGCATTTAGATTTCATTTAAAAGTATCTAGATATAGTTTTCATCTAATTGTTCAATTAATTATCAACCGTGGCATTTCATTTGCATATCCATATTCATATTTACATGCTTATTTTGTGTGTGCGTGTCTGTATTTATTATGATGTAAGTCTGTATTATTTAATGCAGATGTATCCACTACCTTAATTTCTAATTGTCTTTCAAAAGTGGGCTGTTTACTAAAGATATTTATGTATGGATGCCCCACACGTTGCAAATGATATATGCTTACACCATTTTTTAACCCGTGGGTCCTTAACAGGCAAGCTAATGCTAATATATATGAGTTTCAATTGTTTTCGTTATAGGACCATAGGGGTAATACGATAACCATAAGGGTTAGTAATACACATTTTTTGTCCATGTTGGTGCCAAATGGGACCCATATTGAGCACATTTGTCCGATATAAATGCCGATTGTTAAACCAAAGTAGGTCCCAAATTGGGATGCCCTTATCGCACTCATATAGGTTCTTACATAGGTCCACGAAGCTAGCAAAAATATGGGACCCATTTAGGACTCATATGGGGTTCTATATGGGTCCAATATGGGATTAACGTGGGAAGTGAAACCAAGATTTATACATTGAAAACACGTGGAACCATTGTAATTCACATGTCTAATATACAGCCTATTAATGAAAAAGGTAAGGATTGAACAGGTAGAAAATATACAATTGTTTGCTTGAATCGGGTTTTACGCCGCTTTCAACAATCGTTCAGTTATATCGCAGTGGCTGGAGCACCTAACAATGGAATCCTGGTATTTCTCGCACCAGTACTACCATTACATCCTTTCCTAGCCTCCAGCTGCTATCCCACATAGGTCTACAATTATCGACCCATTGGTGAGAGACAAATAGTCGGAAAGGATGAGTGCCGCCGTCAGGGATCGAACCCTGGACCTCTAGATTGACAGTTAGACGCGCTACCAACTGCGCTATGACGGCAGCCTAGAAAATATGCAATAATAAAACGAGTAAACATCAAAATAAATGCACAATTAGTGGCGCTTAAATCGCCTCACCTCCCTGAATTTACTATTAAACAGGGATATCAATTAAAAAATACCCGCCAAGCAGCACGAATTACTTCATTCCCGATGGCGGCACTCATCCTTTCCGACTATTTGTCTCTCACCAATGGGTCAATAACCGTAGACCTATGTGGGATAGCAGCTGGAGGCTAGGAAAGGTTGTAATGGTAGTACTGGTGTGAGAAATACCAGGATTCCATTGTTAGGTGCTCCAGCCGCCGCAATAACTGAAAGATTGTTGAAAGCGGCGTAAAACCCAATGAAAAAAACAACAACAACAACAACAACAAAGAATTACTTCCCTTTCAATACTAGATTTAATCGGACAGAACCAGGGCTACAAATTTAGGCAACCGATCAAAATTTTACAAAGAAATCTAGCCTTAGAGTTGCTGTTGAACAGATTTTTATGAAATTTGATAAAGGAAAATTATCTTCTTTTCCTATAGTTATCAATGTAATTTTCAGGATAAATAATCTTTGTACGTGTTAAATCTAGTTAAATCACTATAGAATTAATTTAATGCGATATTTCCTATATCCTAGTTTGAAAAATAGTAATTTATAGGGTGAGATTTTAGTCTTCGGGAGAGTCTTTTACGACTTAGCTGCTAGTGGAAACCAATAGCGCAAAAGACCTCCTCACGCTCCCACTGCACATGCGTCAAATCAAATCTCGTTAAATGTGATATTTACTCGAGACTAAGTCACGTGATCAGTTGCAGTGAGTCGGTAAAATATCACTATATAAATCTATATAGATTGGCTATTTTGAACGAGCGAAAATAAAGGTTAAAATAAAAAAATGGGTAAAAAAAAAAGTTTCAATCTATGAGCAGATATATAAAGACCAATTGAAGCGAATTACATTGATGACATTATCGTGTATTAGTCACCAAATTTAGTTTAAAACGACCTGGTATCTAGGCCAATTGAGATATTGCGTACCTTTAGTTTTGCGATAATTATCCTTTTATATAATAATATTTCTAATGCAATAAGATTTTTTTCATTTTTAGTCCGACCCTCTGACACACATACACGAAAGGAAAAGTACAGAGTTGTAGTTTCATGACGGATCAACTCCATTTCTCTATATATATCTGATATTAATTGTTAACTTCATCAAATAAACATGAATGTTTAAAATTTAATCTATAATTTGCCCCTTTTCCTGCGTTTACAATGCCGCAATTTTTCCATATATCTTTGAAGAGAATCCGATAAAAAAGTGTTAACAAAGATATTTCAATCAGATTTTCATAAGGCTCCTTTTCCGTGATACTTTATTGACCTGAGCTATTTTAAAGAATTCCTATTCTCAGGATTTTGCAATCAGTCTGTGAAAGTTTGAAGAGAATTAATGAAAACTATGCCCTTTTTTTTTTTTTTTTTTTTTTTTTTGGTAATAGAATTTACATAATGTCCCCTTTCCCATGGTTCTTGACTGATCAGATCAAATTTAAAATAGAATCATCCTAATGATGGTTTAATCATTCTGTGAAATTTTCAAGGGAATCCGATGAAACATGGGAACTTCATTATGTTAACAAGAATATTTAAATGAAATTTTCATAGGGTCCCCTTTACATGTTACCTGACAGATTGTACCCAATTCTGAAAAAAAAATCTTTATGATTGTAAAATCATCCTGTGAAAGTCTGAAGTGAATCCAGTGAAATGTAGGGACATCATTGTGTTAACTATTTGCATAAGTTTTTCATAAGGCCCCTTTTCATATATTTGACGGATCAGATCCACTGTCAAAATCACCAATCGTGAGGATTGAATAAACAATCTTTGTATCTTGTGGACTTTATTGTGTCGATGAGGATGTTATAGTAAAAATTCATATGGCCCATTTTCCCGTGATACCTTACAGTAAAAACTATATTTTAAACGGAACAATTTAAATGAAGGTTCAATAATTCCCTAAAGTTTAAAAAGAATCAAAGAAATCAGTGGGCTGAATTGTGTCAAGAAATTTTTGTAATAAAATTTTCATAAGGCCCCTTTTCAGATTAATAACAAATCAAACAAAGGATTTACAAACGAACAATCCAAATGATGGTACAATCATTTTATAAAAGTTTGAAGAGAATTCGATAAAGACTGAGGACATTCTTGTGTCAATGAGAAAATTGTAATTAAATTGTCATACAGCCCCTTTTCCCGTGATACTAGATAGATCAAGCCCAATTTGAAGAAACAATCCTAATGATGGTACAAACATTCTGTGAAAGTTTGAACAGAATTCGATGAAAACTGTGGTCTTATTGTGGTACAACGATTTAAAAAGTAAATTTCATGAGGCTCGTCGATCAGGTCTAATATCAACATCATCAATCGTAATTATTGTACAATCATTCTTCGAAAGTTTGAAGAAAATCCGTTGAAAGCAATGGACTTGTTAACAAGGATTTGTAAATGAAATTTTCATAAGGCCTCTTTTCCTGTGTTTCTTGACAGTTCAGACCGCATTTTAAAAAAGAATGATCGTTATGACGCTACAATCCTTGAGTGAGAGTTTCAACAAAATTCGATCAAAGCTGTTGGCTTTATGGCTTTAACGGGGATTTTTTATTCAAAATTTTATACACCACCTTTTCCGATGTTACTTGATAGATCTTACCCGATTCCGAAGGAAACTTTTCTCACAAAAATATAATCATTTTGTAATAGTATGAAGACAATCCGATGAAATCTTTTAATTTTATAGTATTAATTAATATGTTTTTGATAAAATCTTTATAAGGCCCCTTTTCCTGTGTTTCTCGACGGATCAGACCAAATTACGAAAGGAACAATCATTCTGTGAAGGCTTAAAGTGAATCTGTTGAAATTTTGGGACATCATTGTGTTAACTAAGTGGGACATCATTGTGTTAACTAAGAGTTTTCATTAAATATCTAAAAGCAACCCTTATGACGGTTCAATCATTCTGTGAAAGTTTGAGGAGAATTTATTGAAAACTGCATTCTAGAGTGGTAACAAGAATTTCTTATAAAATTTTCATAAGGCCCCTTTTCCCGTGATAATTGACGGATTAATTCGAAAGGAACGATCCTACTAATGGTACAAAGACATTTTGAAAATTTAAAGGAATCCAAAAAACCTGTGGACTCTATAGTGTTAGCGAGGATTTTTTTAGTCAAAATTTCATAAAGCCCCTTTTCCCGTTTTTCTTGAAGGATCATACCAAATTTCGAAAGGACCGATCTTTATGATAGTACAATCATTCTGAGAAAGTTTGAACAGAATTTGACGAAAATTGTGGACTCTTGAGTATCAACAAGGATTTTTAATATTCATTTTTCTATTAAATTTTCTTAATGCCCCCTTTTTCCGTGTTTCTTGACGGATCAGACCAAATTCCGAAAGGAACGATTCTTATAATGGTATACCATATTGATCTTTAATTTCATCTTTTGTCGCACAAACTATCATTCTGAGACGAATGACAGGAATTTTGTGATTCTGGTGGTTGCCGGAGACAAAACGGGTTAATGGCCTATCCACGGTGCATTCTCCGGCCATTTTTCAACATATCCAATATACCGGGTTATCATACATCTTATTATACATATTATATATACAAAACACCTGTCATTTGCGTGATATGCCATGGAAACCACAAATAAGGCAATTTTCGGTGAAATCGGCAGGTAACGTATTTACCCGGGGAATTACGGTTCCATTCAGGTCGTACTTCGTTGACTTATTTTGCGTTTCGTAACGCGAAATATTTTGCTTCTTTTTAAGTTATGATCAATTATTTTTATCACAAAGTCAGCTTTAACTTTCTCTTTTAATATCTGAACGTATGTGAAATCTGGGAGCAAAAACTTCTCAGTCATAATCTAAAGGATCACCCGAGGATAATTCGACAAAACTTTATTGATATCCGTCAAATGGTGTCGGGTCGAAAGATTTTCGATATTTCAGCCTTTACCATATAAAGTAGAAAGTCCTACTTATGAACGCCATAATTGTCATTTGATCCAAATCGTTCGAAATTTCAATGGAAGGTCACTTTGTGATCTCTCCTGAATTTGTCTATCGTTTATATTCCTAGAAGCAGATTTTTAAAACCAAATTATCACCAGATATGGAAATTGGCCCTTCCCATAACACCGAATCAAACTTTTCGATTGGAATTAGACAAAAGGTCATCTAAAGGCTTTTCCTGCGAAATTTGGATAAAATTTATCGACTGGTTTTTAAGACGAATGTTTACAAAATTTTCAACAGATATGAGAATGAATCCGATCCAAAAACGACTTTTTTATCCAAAGAAAAATCTTTAGAATAGCTGATCACTTCAGGAGGTCACGGCCATAGCACAAATTGTAGCGGAATCTTATCATGAGACCCATGGTTCCAACTCCGGTCGAGGCAAACATTTTTTCCTACTTTGTCGTCCAACAATGGGTGGATCATCGTAAACCTTAGTGGGATTAGCAGATGGATGCATGGAGAGGATGTAGTGGTAGTACTGGTATAAGAAAGAGCAGGAATCCATGGTTAGGTGCTACAGCCGCTACGATGTAACTGAAAAACTATTAAAAGTGTTGTTAAATCCAAATCAACAAACAAACTGATCACTCAAGGTCACCCAAAGATCGTTCCTGTGAATTCTCAGAGGATGATTTTTCAAATTTTCTACCATATGTGGAAATAAGCTGCGTCAATAAAAGCCATGCGTGCCTATCAGTGTTTTAACAAAATCGAAATTCTGTGAAGGTATCCCATTAAGAGTCAGCCAAATATCACTACTGTGAAATTTGGTCGAAATTCATCCCGCAGTTTCTAAAGAGAGGACCTAAGAGGAAATATATATAGAGGGCCTGAAGCGTCGACGGACCCTCGACTGACCAAAAGCAATAACAATAGCTGATCAAAGCACTGAGAGTACTGAAGATCATTTTTTAAAATTTTGAATTGATTGTTCTATTAATAGATCATTCAACCAATCAAGATTTACAAAATCTCACAAGAAAATATATATAGTTCAATATTATAATAATTTTCATTTTTTTGAATTTTGTTTTTGTTTGCTGATGTTTAAGGTGGTGCTTGAGTAGAGTCAGAATATCTTAAATCACATTAAGATCATGGAAAAAAGGAGATGCTAGATTAAAAAATTAATACATTAATTTCCTGATTTAACAGAAGAATTCCTAGTGTTTTAAGCCGACTTGAAACTCGACCATCTTGATTAAAGTATTATAAAGTCGTTGAACGCCTTGACAACAGCCAATGAAATGATCTTTAACTTATTCGTTCTGTATCTCTCGTGCTCGTACAGAGTCCATATATGAGTTCTGAAACGAATCACGAAATAACTAGGTTCGGAATTCAACTTCAAGTAACCTTGGCTCAATACTTACGATTTCTCGGTTTCGGATTTGAAGATTTTAAATCGCTTCCTTCCGTTTGCTTCTATTCAAAATAGTTCGCTTCTAAGCGGAGCCCAACTTATACACTTGGAACATCAAAAACTTTGTAACGGTCCACTTGTGGTCACAGATAAATGCTTGGGATTTTGGAGAAGATTTTGTAAAATTTACTCCCCATTTTTGTGGCAATGGCTTCCGAGGTGTGGGTAGACCGTGACAACGATATCCGACGGGGACGTCAGATTAAGCTTCTACGATCACAATAGATTGATCTGAGAACTTCGCGTACAGATGAGCTCACGAACGGACGGACTTACGACGAGTTACGACCGATTACGATTATCGGCAACCTCTTTTTACAGTGAAATGTTTGGTCAGAAGATACCTGACAGCCATGGCAGAAGAAGTTGACATCGTTTTAACCCAACTTTGGATACATGGGTTGTCTTGAAATAGTAGACGTAAAGTTACATCCCACGAGTACCGTACGGCACTGAATAAGAGATAGTATTTAATTTATTTTAAATTCTGGTTATCAAATAAAGCTGCAATAGTTTGTTATATTTTGCAATGCTAAATGAACTACTTGTGTTCTTTCATGAGTGTTGCCTGGTCCTGGCAGCCACTCCTTGCTACTTTAGTAGCCAATTTCTTTGCACTAGAATTGCAGTATGTAAACAAAATTATCAATATATATAGAAATAAAAGACATGAATTGAAACCCCATGAAAATCCGATTTTTTGGCCTATTTGACAAAAGATTGTTGTTATGTACCTCATTTGATATCTGAATCATATACAAGGTGAAAGCTATAAGTACATATTTGAAAATCCCGCAGCTTAGTGCACTTTTAAAATTCAGTGTTTACAGTGCTTAATATGCAGATGAATTTGTTTGTTAACGCCTGCTTTTGTAACAATATGTGACCGATATTGATGGTAAAAGTGCATTTATATATTCTATGAGACAAACGGTTAATTTATTAAAGAAATTACAGCTTAGACATGGATTGAAATTTCAAAAAAAAAAATCGCGATTCTATTATTTTGGCTAACTTTTTCTTTTTTACTAACATGAGTCCCACATTTTTTAACGTTTGCTAAATTTCCGTTGAAAGGAACCCTCTAGAGTCCAATACTGAAATTTTGCCCAATATTCCCCAATAATCACGCATGCTGTGATAGTAAGGTATCTAATATAGATCTTGCAATTCGATAGTAACAAAGCATTTATTCTATAGGTATAACTGTTATACAGGTTACTAGACCAATGACTTATCAAATGATTAAAGATCAAACGCCAGTGGTAAAGTGCATAACTCATTTCTTTAAAAAATCTGCCAAACAAAAGTGAATTGCTGATCACCACTTTTGCTTTGAAGTGGATTTATAAGTACAAATTGCGTTCCTCTTTTCAGAGAATTAGCCGCTTAGCAACTTGGTTGAACTAGATCTATTAAGTGACAAAGAAGCAATATAGCTATAAAAATCTTATTCAAAATATATTTCATAGATGTCTTTGAGATAACTTATGGACACGTACTGGCGCTTTCATGAATGAGGCTTTCCAACGCTCCTGGACTCTTAAGGACCTAACCAGCCGCAAAGTATCGAGACCCTGGTGCGTCTTACAGTTATTTAACGTCAAACACATCCACTCAACATAGAAGAGGTCTACTACCATCACACAAAACTATATTGTAGCCCTTTACCATTTTCATGTTATTCAAGAATGTAAAAAGAATGACCAATAGGTAAAATGGTATTGAAATAAAAATCGTAGGCAGTGTTTAAATTTATTATTTTTAATCGCTACCTTTTTGTGGCGATTAGTGTGCGCTTTTTCGAAATTCAGTCGGTGACCCTATTTCCCAAATGCTCCTTTAACTCAACTGTGCGCATACAATACTGAACATTCTTGGTAATAAGCAATTCTGATAGTTGTCAATAAAGGCGCATCTGAATTTCTTTGAATGTCGTGTATGGAATATCTTTTTCCGAGCATGCCACAATGCTTTAAACACTAGATTCCTTCAAAGTTACGTTGAATAAGTAGAATTACTAGTTAAGAAATTTCCAACGTAGAATAAAAGGAAAATGGAGGTCCAGATTTTGGAAGAACCGTTTTAAGCTACATATAAAGACGCTTTGATTGGATAATCTACTTTAATACGCGTAACTCACAGTAACTGTTCGTTAACTTTGAACATCTTGGACGGATAATTATGTAACAAATCGGTGCATCGTGCTAGTGGTAAATTAGAACTAGGGGCTCCTCTTCGGGTAATTCAGACTGAGAAAGGCCCTCATAATGTCTGTATAAATTCAAAGATGAGACAGCCAAGAGCTATTAGATTGTTCCTTTTTTCCAACCCCCTCTCAAAAGATCGGGACATATTGCTTAATAGTTGCCCGTCTATTAGAAACTTAACTCATAGACACATTCAATATTACTCAATGATACTATGATCATATCTGGTATGTGGGTAACTTAGATATGTGTGCACCTGCGAATTAAAAGTTTAACCCATTCCCACACAAGAAGTTTTTAGACCAGTCCGAATTAAAAGATGCTGTATAGACAACAATTTGAAGTTGATGGAATATATCTGTTTATTTGGGTTGAAAGCATCGGGATAATGAAGATTGCTTGATGCAACCAATTTCTTCAAATTTCACAATATTCTTCAAAGCTTTTTTCAAGAGGTGCGTAAAAAAGTGGGATATTTTGGGCAAAGATGAAGGTCCTTTATTACGGGCACAATACCCTATTATTATGAGCATCATATATTTATATAGATATATTTGTCTATTTGGGTTGAAAGCATTTTGGATAATGAAGAAGTCGCATGATACAAGCAGTTTCTTCATTTTCCTCAATGTCTTTCAAAGCTTTTTTTTAGAGGTGAGTAAAAAGCAGGATTTTGTGGGCATAGATTAAGGTCCATTATTACGGGCACAATACCCTATATTGACTAAATTTGGCCCACATCGTTTTACTAACATCTTTGCTTACCAATATTGTCTTCAAAAAAGCTTAAAACAATGGATTTACTATTGTATGGAATAATAAAGATTTGGCAAATTCTGATAAAGCAATCTTATTCGAACAAATGCATATTGCTTTAAGGAATTATTTCTAGGGCTACATATTTTTATTTTTATCCAAAGAAATATACAACGCTAAATGTCACGACAACAACATTTTTCAATTATTCAGTGGAGAGCGATTACAGTGCTGACAGGACTTTGATTTTTTATCCTAGATTTATTTTTTCAATGCACATTGAACATAAACGAATAGCTGCACGAGGTGACAAAGCGCCTTTTCAGTGTCCTCACAGTCAGGCGCGGCTGATCCTTTTATCCTGTGTTTTAAGCCATAACAAGACGACAAAATTTCAGACTGTTCCAAATTCAAAGAAGTTGCAGACGACAATTTAGACCACCATTTCAAAAAGGAATGTGACAATGAGCGTTAATTGTCAACTACATTGTATATTAATAATGAACAGAGGCAGAACGATTGTCATTTGGACGATCAAAAAATCGTAACAAAGGCTTGTCTTTAAACCTGTTTTTCTTAGGTTATGATCGTCATAGGAGGATTCTTATTCTAGATATCGTATGATGTAACAATTTGAAAGAAAAGTATCTATTTTTTTTTCTAAGAAATATACAACGCTAAATGTCACGACAACAACATTTCTCAATTATTCAACGGAGAGCGATTACAGTGCTGACAGAACTTTGATTCTTTAACCTAGATTTATTTTTTCAATGCACATTGAACATAAACGAATAGCTGCACGAGGTGACAAAGCGCCTTTTCAGTGTCCTCACAGTCAGGCGCGGCTGATCCTTTTATCCTGTGTTTTAAGCCATAACAAGACGACAAAATTTCAGACTGTTCCAAATTCAAAGAAGTTGCAGTCGACAATTTAGACCACCATTTCAAAAAGGAACGTGACAATGAGCGTTTATTGTCAACTACAATGTATATTTATAATGAATAGAGACAGAGAGATTGTCTGTTGGGCGATCAAAAAATCGTAACAAAGGTTTGTCTTTAAACCTGTTTTTCCTAGGTTATGATCGTTATAGGAGGATTCTTATTCTAGTTTGGTATGATGTAACAATTTGAATTGCTAGACGCTGTTTTGCTTGTCTTCATTCTTCTCAAATTTCCGATGCAGTTTACTTATCTCTGTGTTTTTGGTTTTGTGTGTGTGTGTGTTTGTTTTGTGGTTTTTTTGTTAAGAGAGATAGAGAGATGAATAGATAGATAGATAGATAGATAGATAGGTAGGTTGATAGATAGATAGGTAGGTTGATAGGTAGGTTGATAGATATATAAATAGATAGATAGATAGATAGATAGATAGATAAATAGATAGATAGATAGATAGATAGATAGATAGATAGATGGATGGATAGCTAGCTAGCTAGCTAGCTAGCTAGATAGATAGGTAGATAGATAGATAGATAGATAGATAGATAGATAGATAGATAGATAGATAGATAGATAGATAGATAGATAGATAGATAGATAGATAGATAGATAGATAGATAGTTAGATAGATAGATAGATAGATAGATAGATAGATAGATAGATAGATAGATAGATAGATAGATAGATAGATAGATAGATAGATAGATAGATAGATAGATAGATAGATAGATAGATAGATAGATAGATAGTTAGATAGATAGATAGATAGATAGATAGATAGATAGATAGATAGATAGATAGATAGATAGATAGATAGATAGATAGATAGATAGATAGATAGATAGAGAGAGAGAGAGAGTGAGAGATAGAGTGAGGGATAGATAGATAGGCAGACAGAGAGTCGGTCACAGACAAATATTACGTCTAAACTACACCTTATTCAACTGCTAGGTTTCGCGGGTTTCTTAATAATTAACAAGAGCTGGTCACAGTCATGTGAAAAATGCCCCAAACGGACAGGGTCAAGCATGTGGCAGTTTGATTTGTTGTGGAAACACAACCACATGCATTTGTGATGTATACGTCTGGGTTTTTGATAAATGAATTTTTAAACATAATAATTTCTATAAATACAGAATGAAATCGAGAAATGCATTATGGACGGATTTTTCTGAGGTCAAAAGTAGGTCAAAGGTCAAGGTCACTGGGTCAGGGTCAAGGTAATGTAAAGTGGTCCACCCAATTAAGCATCTGTCCAAATATGGACGCAATCCATTGAAGAATAAGAGAGTAAATACAGTATAACCATTCCGGACGCATTTAAACTATTCTGGACGCCCCTTTGACCCCAGATTGTGACCTTGACATTTGAGATAGGAACCTGGGTCTTTTTCGAGACACATCGTCTGAAGGTGGTTAACATTTGTATGAAAGAAATTTGTACCTGCGTGCATGATAATAGAAGTTACAGAGCGGACACGGCAATAAGTGCCGATTTTAGACCTTTGACCACAGATTGTGACATTGACATTTGAAACAGGAACCTGGGTTTTTTTCGAGACACATCGTCTGAAGGTGGTTAACAACATTTGTATGAAAGAAATTTGTACCTGCGTGCATGATTATAGAAGTTACAGAGCGGACACGGCAATAAGTGCCGGTTTTAGACCTTTGACCACAGATTTTGACCTTGACATTTGAAATAGGAACCTGTTGTGTTTTTTTTTTTGTTTTTTTTTTTTTTCGAGACACATCGTCTGAAGGTGGTCAACATTTGTATGAAAGAAATTTATACCTGCGGGCATGATTAAAGAAGTTACAGAGCGGACACGGCAAAAAGTGCCGATCTTTTACCTTTGACCCCCAGATTGTGACCTTGACATTTGAAATAGGAACCAGGGTCTTTTTCGCAACACGTCGTTTGAAGATGCTTAACATTTGTATGAAAGAAATTTGTACCTGCGTGCATGATTATAGAAGTTACAGAGCTGACACGGCAAAAAGTCCCCATTTTTTACCTTTGACCCCAGATTGTGACCTTGATCTTTGAGCTAGGAACCTGGGTTTTTTTGCGACACGTCGTCTTGTAGCGGTGAACATTATTGCACAGTTATATTGTAATCCACTATTGCATGTAGAAGTTACAGAGCGAACACGAAAGCGGGACAGACGGGCGGACTGACGGACGGACAGTTCGATTACTATATGCCTCCCTTTGGGGGCATAAAATAATCTTAATCACTTTGTTTATAAATTGTTTATTGAAAACCGTTGTCATCATTTACATCACTATCTTTCACTCGAAAAGCAATAAATTAATGATCAGTCAATGTCATTTTTTTCCCTTTTTCCCCTTTCTTCAATTTCTACACGACCCACTCAATCAACAGCCCTATTACATTTAGACCAATGAAACACGAGAGAATGACAGACCGATGATTTCTATGTTTACATTAACATTTACCTGTACTTATATCGATATTTTAGGTATAAAAAATCGCAAAGTGTTCCGTGAATTATAGGTCACATGACTACCACATCTCAAGTGAGATCAAGTGATTACCAAATAAGGAAACGGCGAGGCACAAAAAAAAATGTTATTTACTTGTTCATAAAGAATTCAGTGCTAATGTCACATTTTTTGGTCCAATATTTTCCAAGCTTGTTAAAATGATTGATTGGCCATGACTTTTGAATCTCTTTGACACTGTTAATGTCCTTGTTACCACTCTTAATGTTACAGTTTCGGCTTTGTCATTATCAATCTTACTTAAAGGCCCAGTTTAATCCTTCATTATTTGACCCCCCCCCCCCCATGAGATATACAATTAAGCACCCGCTGAGAATGAGGGACTTTCCTGTGTTATCTTCCCTTTGTCCTGTGACCATTAAATCAGAGGTGTGCCAAAATGTACATTGGTCCTTTCACTTCATTACCTTTGTTTTTATCCTTGTTCAGTATGGGCAAGTTGTGATTTTTTATTTGCCTTTTCTAGTTATATTATTAATACAAAACTCTCGATGGTGTTAGTATATGGTTCAAAAATAACATAGAAATGTATTGTAAAGATGAAACGAATTTTCCAGCTCTAAAGTCTGCATTATACAGCTGATCTTAAAACCAGACAATGCAAAGAAACCTAGGATAAAGTCCAAGTAAAACACTGATAGGGACCAATGTATTTCTGGAGAGTACTCAAGAGAGATAACCCAAGAATGTCCCTCATTTGACGACCTTATCTGATAAGGAAGCTGTATACAGCATACAAGAATTTAAATATGCTATATTATCATTGATACGTGTGGCATATATTTGTAGCTAATTTGAAATAAATTTTGAATTTTATTTGATTATAAATTCTAATGAATAATAATTCCTCATTTCTAAGACTTTTCAAAGTGCAGAGGACAGTAAAATTACAAAATATTAAGCTATTGTTATCACAACAAATCACGATTAGCAACTGGAATAACCTTGATAGACAACGTTGAGAAAAGAGGAGAAAACAGCGATCTTTCTGATTTCCCCTTTCATGAAAGAAAAGAAGGACCTCTATTGAATATTGTGACTTTCGATTCTTTATCAGTCAAAATGGTGAGAAATAAAGAATATACGTGGTCTTGTTCTGGTCACTTGTTTGGCTAATTATAATTATTATTCAATCTTCAGTGCAAAATATAATAATATTCCAATACGTTAATATTGTAATTTCAGTTATTGGGTCAGCTGAAACTTTTTCAACCACTTCCCATTCGAACGGTAGACTTCAAAAGACACTAATATGGCTAAATAGACGAAGAATAATATTGCTGGATATTACAGCTTGAACCACGCTATATTGCGCGCAGTGAACAATATATCTGCAAATAGTTCCCAGATCTATAAACAAGTACAACTGTGAAAAGATGGACTGAAACTGTGTCGGGTGACACTTTTGCTTAATTCGTCGGCCGAAAATACCAGTCTACTGCATCGAAACCGTATGCGGACCGTCAGCAAAACCGCTTGCCATTATAGCCTAGACATCAATACTGCAATCCCTAACTAAACCTATTCCAAAACGACACAACTTTGGCCTTGTCGAAGTTTAAAGAAACTGCAGGCGACATTTCAAAGAGTGTGTTATCTGAAATATAATGACTGAATACGCGTTAGAAAACATTGTGGGTAAAGGATAGATGGCGTTTTACAAGCCATATCGCAGGCCTTTTACCATACTACTTCCTTAGTATTATTTTTACAGCGGCGTCAGAAATACGTAATGGTTGCAGAGAGAACTGAATAAAAGATAGTTCCTTTATTTCACCAGGACTACGAGGGGATTCGAAAGGCTAAGGCTTATTCCTAGATCCTCTGAGAATCCGTGGTCCGTTATTCTCCCATTTTGCCTGAGTAGATCTATCATGAAATGGATAAATTTACATTCGACGACAACATTGTAAGGGATGAAACCCAAAGGCGGATCCAATATTTTTGTGAAGGGGGTAAAACTTACTAATGGGTGTTCGTTTTCCTATGATCACCAAACTTTTGTTCAATTTCCCCATGAAAATGAAATAATTGGGCCACATGGGGATTGGTATAAATGAACCCCAGAACCCCCTTTAAATCAGTTCGTCAGCCCGATTAGATCAGTTGGTAGAGCTCTTAACTTCAAACCTCAAGATCACGGGTTCGAGCTGACAATATCAACCAACAAACAACTTCGGATGAGAGTTTAAACCGAGGCCCCGAGTGATGGTGCTATCCACCGAGAACGTTAATCAAAGAACCAGGCGGAACTCTCAGCAGTTTCGTCCTGTATCCTGGCACTATCCCCCGTAACAACTAACCGTCTGGGTGCGTCGCTCATATGGGCATGTGCTACGGTAGAGACGATGTATACATAAACGGATATAAACTACTAAACTCTAAATCAGCCACTGACAATCAAACATTTGATATTGAAGTGCCAATGATGCCATGAATAGAAGATGGTAGGTAGGACGTCAAGTCAAGTAAATTTTGTTTACCCTGAAGTCGGTACATGTATTGACTGAAACAAATTATATAAGCTCTATGGAGCTTTTAACACCGACAAGAAACATACATACATAAAGACAGAAACAATATAAAGAAGCACAAATAAAACTAATAGATAAATGAATTTAATTTAACCCACTCTCACACAACATAATTTTACACTGTTCCAAATTCAAAGAATCTGCAGACGTCAATTTCAGTTCGACGGTGTTTTTTTTTTTTTTTTTTTCATCTTTTCTTTTTTATAGAAAAAAAGTGGAAAATGAAGAAATTGCTTGTATAAAGCAATTTCTTCATTTTCGCAATATTTTGTAAATCTTTTGTCTTTAGGGGTTGGTGAGAGAATGGGTCGAAGAGTTGAATTGATGATACATAAAAGGGAGACAACCACTAGAACTGTCATTTCATCAGTCAAGCAGAGTCTACCTCTCCTGATGTCAATGCAGGATAGCGATTTAGGACAATCATGGTCCTCTTGTTTAAAATCTGATTTATCTAATTCGATAATCTCGAGTCTCCCATTTTGACGTAGGCTACCCAAGAAAACATTTATAGCCTCGAGAAACATTACGCTGGTAGATTTCGCTTTAATCGGCAAACAGTTTCTACTTTTTTTCAAAAATTTACACTAAATGGCGCGTAGTTATCATTTTGAACTCACCTCTGCTACCTCAACCGATCTAAACATGTGAAACCGCAGTTATGAACAAATTAGCTACCCCAATCTCGAATTATCACGGTTTCCTAACAAGAGTTTAAAGGATAGAGCAATGCAATATATTTAATTACATTAAGTTTATCGATGTAAAAATCACAAATTTCAAACATGTTAAACATTTATTGTGTGGAACTAGATCAATCAGACTTTTGGTAATATGAAAAGGTTTCTGCAGTTTTGTTTTAGGTGACGTTATATGCATAAATTGATTGTGCTGCGATGAGAAATCTATCATGTTTGCAAACTTTTCCAAAAGGGATCGAAATTTCAGCCAATGATAAAAGCGTTTTGACAGCCAATCGAGAACCTTTCTCGGTTTACCGATCGACCAATGGAGTCGCTCGTAGATTGACCAATCGTCGATGTACACAAACAGTCCAATGAATTCAGGGTTACGCTTTATAACCCATAACCCAAAGCGAGAGAGAAAGCCCGCTTTAATTTGTATTGTCTACATCCACAACATACATCTCGAGGTAGGAATTATATACATGTACATTTTGTCTTTTATCAGATTGAGGAAAATGATCTCAATTACAATAAAACACCTTGTGGTTTCTTGAGGAATGGATTTTCTAATGACTTAGTGTAGCCTAACCATAAATTATCTAATATAATTTGTATTCGTGCTGTATGATGACTTCAGACGTAATGTGTAAATCAGTACAAAATACTAAAATGTAGTGAATCTAAATATAATTCTATTTCATATCTGCTTTCTCTACTATGATATCAACAACACATTATAATGTTGTTTGATACGTAGATGAAGACAAGGTATGGGGGAAAATGGGTCAAAATGGCGACCGGCATAAACAAACCAATGGGCATACCTATCCCACTGAATTTAAATCATTCTCTTAAACCTTGAGTCATGTAACAAATTTATGCTGAACGGAAATACCGATTTACTATCATTGAGAAAAAGTAGTTAGTTTATATATTCATGAAATTACCTACACTATACTTTGTCTACTTTTGGGTTATTTTTATCTGGGCTTTACATGAAGCTTGAAATATTTGTTTAAGTCACTAGGTAATTCTTTGATATTATATTGGAAGGTGACCAGTCAACTCGGCCCATTTATATCTTGGCCCACTGGCAATTAGGCCGGTCAACTAGACCACAGGGACTTGTCACAATTGATTTTTTTAATACTATATACATAAATATAGACAAGGGGTTTAACTTGACAAAAAGTATGAAAATACCAGGTATGAATGAAGTCCCCTTTCTGACATTGAAGTCATAGCGTAGTTCGTAGCTCGTCGGACTATCAATCTACAGGTCCTGGGTTTGAGCCCTGGCGGTGGCACTCATCCTTTCTGACCATTTTACTCTCGCCAATGGATTGATAATCGAAAACCTATGTGAGATAGCAGCTGGAGGCTAGGAAAGGATGTAATGGTAGTTCTGGTGTGAGAAATACCAGGATTCCATTGTTAGGTGCTCCAGCAGCCGCTATATAACTGAAAGATAATTGAAAGCGGTGTAAAGCCCCATTCAAACAAATTCTGACATTGATTTCTGTCTTTGTGTTAAATGATGCATACATGTGAAGAAAAATGAAGAGTCTACCTGATAATTTATCATCTTAGAACTGTGGTGATGTTATTTGAAATAAAATTGCATTATTGGGCTAATTGATTCTAATTTTGTTAGTCGGACAAAAATGTGCACAGCAGCAAATGGGGTTTTCACACAGCTTGCATTAAGAATATTCATTTGATAACATATAATGCGTTAAATATCAATAATCTTGCGGACATGTCTGAATAATACAAAGATTGTTGAAAGTGACGTTTCTTGAGTATAAATTATGTCGCACTTTTGTTTCATCCGAAAGAAGAACCTGGAAACAGTGCCACAACAAAGACAAAGGTTAAGAGGTCAATGTGCACAGTTTTGTTCGACGAAGAAATATGGCATCGATATGCTCGACAATCCTGTCTGTAATTCACGTTTGATATCACTTTTGCTTCAATCAGTTTTCCTGTGTATTTATTCTAATAATCGCCAATATTCTAATAAAGCCCATTCCCTAAAATACTGCGTAAAATGCGGCAAATTTTTTTAAGATTTTCAGTAACAATAGGTGTTTCTAATAAACGCTCACCCTGCTATGATCAAAAATCAAGTCATGATTGACATATCTGAATGAAATGTAATAATATTTAATTTTGAGTCTACAAGATATGCAATGTATTCCTATAAAAACGTAAATAGATCGCCACTGTTACTCCATAATTATTCATCATTCACCTTTAATTGCCTAGACCTTTACTTTTGATACATTAATTTCAATTTGTCAAGATCAGTTAAAGACTGGCTTTGAATGGAAAGAAAAAATGAGTTTGTCACCTGATCAAACAAAAAAACACCCCTAAAACAATCCATCACAATATTTGTTGTGAGGCTGGGCGTGAAATTCTTGGATTGAATGTTATCTTAAATTTGAAATAAACCATTTTGAATTTGTTAATCAGTAGAATTAGGTCTGCAGTGATGTAGGCATTCAAGTACAGGGGTTGACACTTTTCATTTTGGGATCCAACAGGAATCCCTACCTATTACTTCAGGGTTTCCTCCAGATAATCGGGGTTCTCTCCTTGAGTTTCAGCAACTCAGTTACTTTATTCTGCCCTTCTAAGCCCAACTTGAAAAAAAGCTTTGTTACAAGCAATTTCTTCATTATCCACAATGTTTTATACAAAAAATAAAAAAAACAGGAGCATTTGTTGATACATAAAGATCTATTGCACTGGAGAAATATTGAAGGATCCTGACAGAATCCCTAGCCCTAGATTGCCGGGGTACCTTCCAATTTTCAGGGATCCCGGACATTGTTCATGTTGACCCCTACAGTACCCCTAGTTATTTACCTTGTGCAGTTGAGCAGAAACTTTGTATTGATAATTTTTGAATCAGGGAGATTGTAATTAGTGAAAGCACTCCCAATGAAATATTTTTTAATGAAAAAGATACAAGTTCCTTTTTTGTTAAGTTAAAACCCATTTAATTGTAATACTGCTCACAATATTCCTTTTTTTCTTATTTAGATCTTACTATGGCTAGAACAAAGCAGACTGCTAGAAAGTCCACTGGAGGTAAAGCTCCAAGAAAACAGCTTGCAACTAAAGCAGCAAGAAAAAGTGCACCATCTACAGGTGGCGTTAAAAAACCACATAGGTACAGGCCAGGAACTGTTGCACTCAGAGAAATTAGAAGATACCAAAAGTCAACTGAACTTCTTATACGCAAACTACCATTCCAGAGATTGGTCAGAGAAATTGCACAAGATTTCAAAACAGACTTGAGGTTTCAGAGTGCAGCTATTGGAGCTCTTCAGGTAATAATTAACCCATTCCAACACAGGTTTTTTTTAGACCAGTCAAAATTCAAAGAAGTTGCAGATGACAAATTTAAGTTGATGAAATCTTTAAAACTTTTGTCTTTTTGGATGGAATACATTGAGGAAAATGAAGATATTGCTTGTAACAAGCAATTTCTTCATTTTCCTCAATGTTTTCAAATGTTTTATATTGAGGGGGCGTTTAAAAGCGGCACTGTATGGTAATTGGTTGATACAAAATCAAGATATGAAAAGTGTTCTTGTATGGCTTCTTGCTTTAAGTTCTGAATCCTGAGAGAAGTTTAGAGTGGCAGGTTTGATTCCAGGCCATGCCACTACACCGGTCGTATTGGTACATTCTTTGAATAGGTATTTAGAGCCCTAACTTTCAGTGCTCCCCCTGGGAAATTTTATTCTTGGCCAATGAAATCGCCAATGGCAAAAATTTGGGGCCACATGGTGCCACTTCGAGACAAAAGTGAAGCCAGTATGATTAATGAAATAAATCTACTATATTGAAAACAAATAACCTGTTATCTATATATATATATTATGTTGAATGAATTGGTTTAAAAGGTAAAAGACAAGAGAATTGTCATTTGAAAATAAAATGCCAAGAACACCTACAGCTATGCCGGATGACAAGTCAAATATTTGGTAACCCACAGTACTTTGATTACTAATGTCCGCAGTACTTTGATTATTAATGTCCTATACTTCACATTTCTCAGACTCTCTTACTTAAATCACCAATAGATAAGCAAAATTGCTGTCTTTGCTTTTTAGTCGGCATTCTAATGAATCACAAAAAGTGATCAAGGAATAACAATCGTCAATTTCTTAGCCCAAGCGATGTGACTTTCCGCCATCTTGGTTTATATATTGGTTCCAAGTGGTGTTAGAATCAATTAGGTCAGTGATGCGTTATTAATCTGTCTTGATTGACACGTATATGCAAAGGATATTGATGGTCGCGTGTCTCCCAAACATATAAGCAGATGTGTGAATGCTAAAGTTGCACGTCGGTAATTATTTCAATGGACTCGACATCCCTTTGCCTTATTTTGAAAGTTGTCGCCAGTAAAATAGCCGATTCTGGGGCCAGAATTTTTATTTTGTCGCATTTGGCCCCATTGGCGATCAGCAGCGGGAGCCCTGACTTTGTACTTGTGATACCCTGGAATCTCATGAACATGCAAAATTCACAATTATAACTTAGTTTGAATGCTGCAAACTATATAGTTGATCAAGCAGTAAAAAGAAATGCTTACCATGGCATAACAGGAGCATAAGGTTGAATTGTTGAAATATTTATTTAGCTTCACTTGCTGGCAACCAGCAAGCCATGGTCACAATCATTTGCTTGAAAAATTTCTTCAGAAAGTTATGCACAGATTTAAACCAAAATTTCACAGAAATGATCTAGTGGTGATTCCTACAAAGAAATACGATCTGAAAGTAGGCATCACTTCAGTGCTCTCAAAAAGGGGGAGTTGACTTCAGTTCTGTCCAGCTGCCATCATAGCAAAGTTGGTAGCATGTTGTACGCCTAATCTTCATTCAATCTTGAATTTGTCCTACCCCTCATGTTTTGACCAGATTTGGTTGAAATGAATCCCCTTCTTCATTTACCACATAGTTTTCTCTAGTTTCTTTCAAAGAGACATCAAATTGAGGAACTATAAGTATAGGATGGAAAAGAATATACCATAGGCTATCTATTTTCATTTTGTGTATTTTGGGGGGGAGGGGAGTTGGAGAAAAAAATCCTTGCTTTTGTGAAAACTTCCTGATTTTAAACTTGGCATTTTAAAATTACCTTAAATTGGTCATTGAGAGCATTATAGCTTGATTGCTGGGGCAATTTTTGTTGAGTCTGCTTGCGGTGAGCGAGACATAGTTGTCACTATGACAAGTTGGTGTTAGTGCTTTAGTCCTTCCGAATTTGTATGGACAATATCTCTTACATTTATGGATGGATTTCAAAACAACTTGGAACAATTATTCTCCATCATGAGTAGATGTGCTTGTTGAAAGAACTTTTTGGATAGCTTCAAGGTCACCACTCAAGGTCAGGCACTAAAATTTTGCTTGTCCGGAGCATTTCTCCAATTATGGAAGGATTTTAAAATAAATTGGCAGAATTGTTCTCCATCATGAGTAGATGTGCAATTTGAAAGAATTTTTTTTATAGCTTCAAGGTCAAAGCTCAAGGTCAAACACTAAAATTGTGCTTATCAGGAGCATGATAGGTTCAAAACTTTGGGGCTCGACAGCAGTTGTCCTGGGACAACCATCAAGTTTCATATACATGTATGATGATATTTTGGAAAGTCTTCTCAGAAAGCATCTGATAAACTTCAATAATTTTATAGATGTTGTTAGATTAATCTGCATTAAAAGTCAGAAATTATGATGAGTGTCGGGACCCAACCAAGGAAGGGAAATAATTGTCAATAAAATATCAGACACGGTACAGGTGATATTAAATTTGAGAACATTGTGGAAAAACAAGCAATTTCTTCTTTTCTTACAATATCTGCTAGGATGGTTACTTTTTGAATTGCTCTTGGTTGAAAATTTAGCTGTGTTGCCATTTGTATTTGGACAGATCTAAAACCAGTTAGTTTCTTTTGATGTGATTGCACAACTACATATATTTCTTAATTTAATTTTTTCAGGAGGCCAGTGAGGCATATCTGGTGGGACTATTTGAAGATACAAATTTATGTGCAATCCACGCCAAGAGAGTAACTATCATGCCTAAGGATATCCAGCTTGCTAGAAGAATTCGTGGAGAACGTGCATAATGAATCTTGAAAAACTGACTCACTGATTTAAGTGTTGTACAAATGGTGTATTAGTTGTCATCATCCTCATTCAACAAAATATCATATGACCAGAAATGAAAGCAACTATTGAAATTTAATTTTGGTAATTGTGTAATCCTACGAATAAATAAACAAAAATTTTCTTTTAAAAAGATTCAATCATCCAGTAGGATCACTGTACATGAATCGTTTTTATACCTGCATAAATTTCTATTTCAAAAGTGTCTTAGATAAATAGCGTCTAAATTTAAAAACAATAAAGGAAATAGAATATTTTGGTGCCCATCATGTTCTAGCCACAAGGTAGTCTCTGTCTCTTTTAGAGTCATAAACCCTATCTTTTAGTATCTTTTTTACTGGTCAGGTGATTGCATATTTCTGTTTTTAAAAGACACAATATATTTTTCTTTTCAAAAATTTGAGCAATATAATGTGTCTTGAGTCATTTGAAATGTAGCAAGATAAATCATGTACAATTCAGGTATTTTTTCTTAATATGTTTTAAACATCATTTTAATATAAATAAATTGTGGAAAAAACAATTCCTTCTCTCACAATTTTTAGCTCCACTAGCTAAAAGCCAGCGAGCTATTGTCATGGCGTTTTGCGTCTTTCTATCCATAAATCTTTGCCTCAGAAAGTACTAAACAGAATTCAACCAAACTTCGCAGAAATGGTCCTTTGGTGACCCTTAATTAGATTCCTTCAATGAATTTGGATCAGATGAAAACAATGGCTTTTATGGGCAGGGCTTATTTCAAAATGTGGTAAAAGCTTTAAAAATCTTTTCCTCGGAAACCAGTTGATATATTTCAACCAAATTTTTCAGGAATGATCATTGGGTGACCCTTCACAGATTTCTTAAAAACTGATAGATCAAAACAGGGCTTAAATGGGCAGGGCTAATTTCCATATATGTGGTGAAAGCTTTAAAAAACTTTTTTCTGCAGAAATAGATTGATTTGATTTCAATCAAATTCAACAAGAATGATCCTTTCTCGGCTTTAATCAGATAATTTATAAGAATTTGGACAAGAAGAAAAACACGTCCTAAATAGGAGGTACTTATTTTCATTTATGGTAAACGGTGAAAAACTTAAATGCTTTTCTCGTAAACCAGTGTATTGATCTTTACCAAATTTCACAGGAATTATCTTTTGGAGACCAATATGAGATTTCTTCAATGAATTTGATAGGATGAAAAATATGAATGTGGGGTAGTGCTAAGTCCTGTATATGGGATAAAATCTGAACACATTGAAAATCTTAGTGTAGATGAAACTGAGACCAAATTTCAAAGGATTATTCATCACGCCTCTCTGAATGAAAACATGGCCTTTACTGTTGTGGCTTATGAAACATAATCTATGTTCAATTGGATCTACTGTTAAAATTTTGTTGGTAACTTTTCATCTGAATTTTGAATAACTCAACTTGTCTAATATAAAACGAGGACCATGATGGTCCTAGATCTCTCACCTGAACTGTCTGCTGTTAAAAAAAATGCAATTAGAGACAAATAACTACAATCAGTTTCATGAAAATAGAGGCAAAACTGAGACTTCTACATGTATATTGTAAACAAAGAAATTGTCATTATGGCCCCTTTTCCTGTTTTATCTTATAGAACCTTTCCATAATCTTTAAGGCTCATCTTTATGACCTTATAAGTATCCTGACCTAGTAACATGATAATTGAGCCAAAATGATGACCTCTAGAGCATTAACAAAGGAATTGTTATTAAGGCCCCTTTTCCTGTGTTTTACAAAAGTACCTTCCTATAATCAATAGGGTTCATCCTTGTGACTAAACAATTATTCTGGCCAATTTCATGAAAAATTGTGGTCTCTAAGAGTGTAAACGAAGAAATTGTCTATAAGGCCCCTTTTCCTGTTTTTCAATAGAACCTTTCCATAATCAATAGGCTTCATCCTCGTGCCCTAATAATTATTCCAGGGCTCTGCAGATTGGGCGACTCGGGCGAAAAAGTCGCCTGGTTTCATAAAACTTCGCCTGATTTGCTGATCAAAGCGAAGGCGAAGTCGCCTGGAATTTTCGGGAAGTCGCCTGGATACGATAGGTGATAACCTAATCTGGCCCAGTGGCTATAAAAGTAGGGGACAGTTCGCATTTATACAACTGTCGGTCCCTGAAGCCCTTTGATCGTAATTCAAGCCGTGTATCGATAGTCGCGAGGCCAGCAGATTATCAGAAAGAGGGGTATGTTCTGGCAGCTAATAGTCAATATGCTTGCTTCATTCACACCTACGCTGATTGGTTTCGGCAATGCTTTGTATTCTATCGGCACCAGGAATTTTTATTTAAAATCCTTTTCCTTCTTAAGTTTTAATTATTTCTGTAAATTGAGTTATCGTCAGTCTACGAGATTTGTTGCTTACTTTCAAATAATGAGAATAATGGCCGACATTTACGGACGCCGTGTCATTTACCAGAAGTCAAAATTTTGTTAAAAATTTGAAATCTTGATGAAAAATAATTCTGCCGAAAATCTACGTAGAGTAAAATCATTTTTCATTAGAATCCTTCAATATGAGTTATCTGCTTTAATTGTAACAAGTGAAGAAAATTATGGCAAAGAATTTAAAGGCTGCTGCGATCTTTTCCTGAGATTCTTATGATACATTCTATCCAAGAACTAAATTTCACTTGTGTTGGTAATAATTCCTTTAAATAACATTTAATCCTATAAAATGGAGCAAATTATCCTGTGTTAACTTTAAACCTCTACATGTACAGAGGCTGGTTTTGTGTACTGAGCAGTAGCCCTTACCCTTTACACACTATAACTGACTTAACCACAGAGGACCTTTTTAGCTCACCTGAGCATAACGTGCTCAAGGTGAGCTTTTGGTATCGCCTTTTGTCCGTCGTGTCAACAATTCTTTAAACATCTTCTCCTCAGTAACCATTGGGCCAATTTCAACCAAACTTGGTAGGAATGTTCCTTGGGTGACCCTTCTCAAAAGATGTGTGCATATTTTTGATTGACCCCCAAATATGGGCGTGGCAGTTTTTGACTTTGAAATCTTTAAACATCTTCTCCTCAGTAACTATTGAGCCAATTTCAACCAAATTTGGTATGAATGTTCCTTTGGTGACCCTTTTCAAAAGTTGTTCTAGAATTATGATTGATGCCCAAATAAGGGCGTGGAAGGGTGGGGCAGTTTTTGACTTAGAAATCTTTAACATCTTCTCAGTAACCATTGGGCCAATTTCAACCAAACTTGGCATGAATGTTCCTTTGGTGACCCTTTACAAAAGTTGTTCGCAGAATTTTGATTTATGCCCAAATATGGGCATGGCTGTTTCTTTATATAGAAATCTTTAAATATATTCTTCTCAGTAAGCATTGGGCACATTTCAACCAAACTTGGCATGAATGTTCCTTGGGTGAACTTTTTCAAAAGTTGTTTGTGAAATTTGATTGACGCCCAAATATGGGCCTGGCAGGGTGGGGAAGTTTTTTATTTAGAAATCTTCAAATATCTTCTCCTCAGTAATCATAGGCCAATTTCACAAAACTTGGCATGAATGTTCCTTTGTTGACCTTATTCAAAAGGTGTTTGCAGAATTTTGATTTACGCCCAAATATGGGCGTGGCAGGGCGGGGCAGTTTTTTTACCTTGAAATTTTTAAACATCTCCTCAGTAACCATTGGGCCAATTTCAACTAACTTTAAATGGATATTCCTTGGGTGACCCTTTTCAAAAGTGTTGTCAAAATTTCGAATCATCTTACTTTAGTCAGGTGAGCGATTTTAGGGCCATTCTGGCCCTCTTGTTTCACCAATTAATGACAATTTTTATCCATTTATATGTTATCAGGTAAAGTGCACAGACTTTAACTCATTACCACACAATCCCCCATTTTGACATCTTGAAATTATTTTATGGGAAACTGTTGAAAAAGGAGGAAATGATTGCAGCAAGCAATTTATCCTTCCCCCACATGTTTCTACCCTCTTTGGCACCTTCTTTCTTATTTAAGCTCAATGTGAAATGTCTTATTTAGCTTCTTTCAATTTGTACCAGTCTGATTTTTTTCTTCTGGTAATGGTTTGATTAAATATATGTTGTTACAATAAAATCTTTTCTCATTTTCTGCTTCAAATATGAACACTACTCATTTAATTCAGACCGCCTATACACTATTTGCATTTTTTTATTTGTTGACTTTTTTTTATCATATATGAATCTATTATGAAATATTAAAAAAAAAAAAAAAAAAATCAGAATCAAACTCTTGAATTCTCAAACCTAAATAAAGAAAAATACAAAAGTATTTGTTCACAGGAATAGGATCTTTATTGGGGACTGAAAGGATAAGCAATATTTTCTATATTTATTGCATAATACATAGTATCAAGAGCAATTAGTTGGTTGTAAAGCTATTTCATTTTCTGATAGAAATGAGGAATACGCGCAAAAACTTAATTTTTAACGCGATCCACTTCTCCTGAAAGTCTCACCACTTCTCCCCATTTTGAAAAACTTCTCCCAATTCTCAGACTAGTGAGAAGTGACTTCTCCCCAAATTCTGGGAGTCTGCAGAGCCCTTTACTCTGGCCTTGTTTCATGAGGATTGAGCCTAATTGTGGCCTCTGGACTTTAAACAAAGAAATATCATTAAGGCCCCTTTTCCTGTGTTTGCCAATAGAACCTTTCCATAATCAATAGGGTCAATCTTATGACCTAACAATTATTCTTACTAAGTTTCATGAAGATTGAGCCAAAATTGTGGCCTCTAGAGTGTAAACAAAGAAATTGTCATTAAGGCCCCTTTTCCTGTGTTTTCCAATAGAACCCACAAATCGATAGGGTTCATCCTCATGATCAAACCTTTATTCTGACCAAGTTTCATGAAGCTTTGGCAAAAAATGTGGCCTCTAGAGTGTAAACAAAGAAATTATTAGAGCCCCTTTTCCCGTGTTTTCGGAAAGATCCTTCTAATAATCAATAGGGTACATCCTCATGACCTAACAATTATTCTGACCAAGTTTCACGAAGATAGGGTCAAAACTGTGGCCTCTAGAGTGTAAACACTTCAATTGTTGACGACGGATGACAGACATTCAACGATCACAAAAGCTCACCATGAGCATGTTGTGCTCAGGTGAGCTAACAATGTAGAGTTTCAAATGCTTCTCTAGGAGATTTCAGTGACTAATTTTATTTTGTTAGAGATGGTGAAGATGATGCAGTTTTTATTGGATTCCTGAAAACACCCTTTGCTCAATCAGTACATTCAGGTCTGTGGAGCAATACAGGCGCTAAAGCACCTCTAGTTTTTAGCTCCACTGACTGTAAGCTGGCAGGCTATTGTCAGTGTTGTGTCCGTCTATAAACTTTAAATTAAAAATCTTGTTTAAATGTGCACTCCTTTTTCATCTGACTTGGTAAAAGAATTGGCCTTTGAAAACAATAAAAAGCTTGAAATATTAAAATTCATTGATTTATTTGCCAAACTTGGTGAATATAATTCTGATTTATAAGTGCAATAAGGCCTGTTGAGCGATATAGGCCCTCAAGCGCCTCGGGATGGCTATTCTGGCAAAAGGCCAGAGGAGCTACACCGATGGCGTATTTTCCGTCCGGCTATTTACTCATTCGATTGGCTGTTAACCTTTCCTTGTTAATGCTCAAGAATCCAGGTTTCATTGGATTCTATTCAAACTTTTACAGAATGATTGCGACATCATATGGATCGTTCCTTTCGAAAGTGGGTCCGATCCGTCAAGTATCACGGGAAAAGAGACCTTATGAAAATTGATATAAGAATGTGTTTTACTAGAAGGGAACAAATACGGAAAATAAAAAAAAAGTTGATGGACAGCTTGAATACCGTTTGAATGGGTTCGATCCCCGTCGTCGGCACATATTCTTTCCAACATCTGTCTCTCACCAATGGGTGGATAATCGTAAACCTTGGTGGGAAAGAAGTTGAAGGCTAGGTAAGGATATAGTGGTAGTACTGGTGTGAGAAATATCAGGAATCGATGGTAAGGTGCTCCAGCCTCCGCGAAATGACTGAAATACTGTTAAGTGGCGTTAAACACAATTCAATCAATCAACCTAATTTGTATCTAAACGTTTATTTCAACGTTTTTTTACTTTCAACTATTACAACAAAGCAAGTAACTACATCGGCAAGTGGCCACACCATTGGTAGATAAAATGGTACATGGTCGACTACTAGTAAACATGAAATATTCGATAGCAAAGGAATTCATTTTCTGCTCTCAAGTGCACAAATTGCGAGATGAGCTATTGTGATCGATCATTGTCCGTCCACAATTTCTCTATAAAAATCTCCCTAACCAGTAGGATAACCAAGAAAAAGAATTCTGCGAAAGACTGGTTGCTGCGGCATTTGAAATTGGATTTTTTTTATTAAATCTTCTCCATAACCAGTAGGCCAATCAAGCTGAAACTGTGCAGGGATGTGCCATGGGTTTAGCTCAACAAACGTTGTTTAAAGAATTTCATTCCATGAAAAATTCTGGATGCCACGGAATTTAGCAAAAGGATTTTTTTGTAAATCTTTGATTTTTATGTGGCATATTGTTTTACCGGTGTCCGTCTGTCTGTCTGCAAAAGTAAACCTGCCAATTTTCCTATAACTTCAACCCTGATTAAGTTACAATGCTAATATTTTGTATGTAGATAGGTCTTAATAAGGCGCAACTGGGGAAGTTCATTTCTTTAAGGTCAAGGTAAATTTTTAACCCATTTCCCTAAAACGTTACTCAAAAACTTATAGCGCAGTTGGTAGTGCTTCGGACCGTCAATCTAGAGGTCCCGGGGTCGATCCCCGACGGCGGCACTCATCCTTTCCGACTATTTGCTCTCACCAATGGGTCAATGATCGAAGACCTATGTGGGATAGCAGCTGGAGGCTAGGAAAGGATGTAATGGTAGTACTGGTGTGAGAAATACCAGGATTCCATTGTTAGGTGCTCCAGCCGCCGCGATATAACTGAAAGATTGTTGAAAGCGGCGTAAAACCCCATACAAACAAAATCAAACTAAAATTGTGCTCTTAGGGTCAAAAACGGCCCTGTATTACGAGACCAAAATTAAAGTTAAAAAAAATCTTCACCAAAAATCCGAGGGCATCTATATGTGGAAATGTAGCATAGCATGGCTGTTTTTACCAATTTTTGATGAAAGAATTCCCGTAGGGTAAAAAAAAACGCACCTTCCCTGTGTGTCCAAGGTTTGTTTAAATGCTAAATTAGACCACGCGCAACCGTTTTCTCCTCCAAATCTATGAAGTCTAAGGCATTCATGTTTAATATATAGCATTACGAGATGGTTCTCTACAATGTTAGCTAAAATCATAGCTCTGGGAAAAAAACATGGCCCTGCCCCAGAGGTCCAGAATTTGGGAAAACGTCCAATTAGAGCAGCTTCAAAAGTCTTCTGATCAAATATAAAGTGGAGGACATTCATATTTGGTATTTTTTCACCAAGTTACAGGAAAATATCCATTTAGGATAAAAAGAACCGTCTCTGCTGAAGGGGTCAAATTGCTAGATTTGAAAGAATTCTTCTTATATAAGGCCTAGAGTATTTATATTGAAAACATATAATGTAATTGTTATCTACCATGTTAAGACCCCTTTGGAAAAAAGGGCCCTGCACTAGATATCAAAAGTTATGAAAAACGCTCAATGTTCAAATATTTTCCTTGCTGAATGTACAAGTTATGATGCGTTCATATTTGTGTTACAGTACATCCAGATTGTTCTCTACCAAGGTTGCTAAAATTATACCCCTTGGGTCGAAATGGCCCCGCCCTACAGGAGCCAAATTTGGTATAATGCTCAAGTAGAGCAATATAAAATTCTTCTCCACTTTAAAGAAGTTGCAGACTATAATCAAAGTTTTTTTGATATCTAAATACAGTTTTTTGGGGGTAAAACTATTGTGAGAAATTGCTTGTAACTAGCAAGTTCTCCCTTTCTCACAATATATTTTTAACCCTATTTTCCTCGAGGACATCAAAATGTGGGATAAATTGGTAATGGATTAAACTATAAATACATAGGCATTCATATTAATTGTATAGCATTACTCGATAGTTTTATACTTTACCCGAAATCTTATATTTGTTTTATTTATTTGGCTTAAGCTGTGTCTTTTTATACAAAAAAGTACTGTAATTTGCAGATGTCTCAGGTGAGCGATTCAGGACCATCATGGCCCCCTTGTTTTACAATCGTGTTAGTAGGGTGAACTGTGTAAAGGGGTTTAAAGTTTATGGTGAGGTTCTTGGACTCAGGCTTTTTGTCGTTATCATGATAAAAATACGATTTTAAAGTAACCAAGGAGTCGATACATTACAAAATGACAAAATCTTTGAGTGGTTGAAAGAAGTTGCGGATAACAAATTCTAGTTGGGCGAATTTGGAAAATCTTTCCCTTCATGCTTCATTGTCCAAAGCCTTTGTTCTTGAGATGCTTATAAAGCGGAATTTAGTGGGGATGGGTTAAATAGCATGCTCGCTAGAAAGAGCTCTACAATTCGAATAGAGTTTACAATTCCTAAAAAACATAAGAACTACTTTTTATGACGTAGGTATTCAATGGATTGAGTGGTTAAGTCTCCAATGACAGTTTGCACTCGTTGAACTTTGAGAAGACCTCAAAATTTTGTCTGTTAACTTAACCCTTTCCAGTTCAATCCCTGGATTTACGTCCTTGTGTTTTGATAATCGAAAAAAAATGTGGAAAAAGAAGAAATTGCTTGTGAAAAGCAATTTCTTCTTTTTCAACGTTTTTTCTAACCTACAGAATGGTCATTTAAGAAATAAAATCGACTTTAAATTGTTGTGTGCAAACCTTGGAATTTGGACAGGTCTAAAATTTTGAAAACCAGGAAAGGATTAAGCTATAAAAGCTGACGCTTTGCTAGCTAAAATAGATCAAGGAGAAGATGTATTGATGTTAGAAAGTGGTAGATAGTGGTAAAAAGTAGGGTTTTGTCTTATTGGTTACTGGTCTTGAATAAGAACTGGTCTTGAATAAGAAGATAATAGCTTATTTAAAATTATCAAGGAGAGATGTGGATTATTTATTTTTACCCATTACCAGAAGAAACAAGTTTAGACTGGTTCAGATTGAAAGCAGTTTCAGGTAACAATCTCAAGTTGGTGAAATTCAAAAGAAAAAATCTTTGCCTTTAAGATATAAGAAATCGCTTGAAACCGTCAAGCAATTTCTTCATTCTCTACAATGGTTTCCAGGGCGTTTTTTAAAGCGGGTTTGAGTGGGAATGGGTTAAATGAAAATGCAGATGCTTATACTTAATTTGACATGCTTACTTTCAAGTTCCTAAACCTGTCAATCAAACTCGACACCGTGCCAAATGCGATTTTTAAGCTTAAAGCTTAGCCCATTCCCACACTATGAAACTTTTGACACTCTTTCAGAAAAACAAAGTGGGAAACACATGTGTAAAATGAAGCACTTTCTTCCTTTTCCACAATGTTCTCTACCCAGAAAGTAGAATAACTGCTTTCTACCCTACATAACACATATTTTGGCATTAAGAAATAAGATTGTTGTCTTGGTTTTCTTTCATTTTCGACCATTCTTAAAATTTCTGTCTATTAATGGGTTTCAAGATAGACTGAGGATTTGCAATTCCTCATCACCTGTGTGTTATAAACGTTCAAAATATGACGATTTTCAAGACTTTCAGTCCTTTTATTTCAAACCTTTTTTACTCCATTGTTTTGAAATATGCCCCAAAACTTATATTTGTTCTATTTGTTTGGCTGAATCTGTGTCTTTTTTACTCACCTGAGCACAACGTGCACAAAGAGAGCTTTTAGGATCACAAAGTCCGTCGTCCATAGGCGTCCATCGACGTCAACAATTTCTGTAAACATCTTCTCCTCCTAAATTTTAACCGATGGGCCAAATTTGATCAAACTTGACAGGTGACCATTTTCAAAACTTGCTACCGAAATTTTGATTTGCGGAATATTGTGGGCGTAAAGGGGCCGGGCTTATAGACTTAAGGGAAATCCTGGAATAATTCTTTAAAAATCCTCTTCTCCTTAACCGTTTGGCCAATTTGGTCCAAATTTGGCAGGAATGTACCTTAGGTGACCCCTTTTAAAATTTGTATGTGAAATTTTGAATTTTTGAAAAATGTTGAGGTTGCAGGACCTGGATGATCTGACTCAGAGAAATCATGAAAAAACTCTTTAAAAATCTCCTCCTTAACCACTTAGCCTAATGGGAAGAAAATTTGAAGAAATGTTCATTGGGTGACCCTTTTCAAAATATGTACGAGAAATTCTTATTCGCAAAAACAAAACAAAACAAAAAAAATAGGGGCGGGGCAGGGCCGCGCTTATCAGAAATAGATAAATCATGAAATAATTCTTGATTCGCGTGGCAGCGCCAGGCTTACCAGACTTAGAGAAATCATGGAATTATTCTGTAATAATCTTCTGCGTGACGGGTAGGGCTTAGTTTAAATTATTCTAAGGTGAGCGAACTAGGGCTAAATTGACCCTCTTTTTTATATAAAAAAGGACTGTTATTGGCAGATGCCTCGGGTGAGCGATTTATGACTTTCACAGTCCTCTTGTTTAAAACACTCGGTTTAAAACACCGGTCTTATTTAACACATATGTATATACAAAAATTGGTTAATACTGTAGGTTGGTCACAGGAATTGGTATTTTACGGAACGGAACAAAAGTACCAATGTTCGGTTGGAACTCATCAGTGGATCGTATTATATACTTAACCCATTCCCACTCAACCTCTCCTTTTTACGCTCCTCAACAGAAAAACTTTGGAAAACATTGTGGAAAATGAAGAAATTGCTTGTATCAAGCAAATTCTTCATTATATACAATGTTTTCCATCCAAAAAGATGAAACAATTAAAAATTTCATCAAGTGTCGTCTGCAGCTTCTTTCAATTTGGACCAGTCTTAAATTTTGCTGTGTTGGAATGGGTTAAACATCTTGAGAATACTTTATATATATTTCAAATCATCCTAACGTTATATTACGAATCCAGTTTTTAAATTGAACGTGATTGGACGTCCTCCCGATGATACATTCAATACAAAAATTGGATAATATTTTAGACAAGAAACGTCAAGTATTCGGTCTTTTCTGGTCTTTGAGCAGTAATACACGACAGTTAGGTAGCTTCTCTACTCTGACCTGTTTAAGACTAGTACTTAAAGTGCCGATAGGACAGAGATTAGTCAGTAAAGGACAAACTTGTGAATTAAGACGCTGGAGACAATAGAGAATGAAACATTCTCATTCATTGGTATGCTGCTTGAGAACAAAAAAAGTCGTTATTTGAAAAAAAAAAAAAAAAAGAAATGTGACTCGCCGTGAGACTAACCGTTACATGCACCGTTATTTCACATTTCGACGATAGTGTCAATGTAAATCAAAGTACTGAAAAGTCCTGTAAGCTAGCAAAGCATTTTTTTGTTCAGTAATCTTCTTTGTCAAACATTACCATGATAAAGAAACTAGATTAAAGTAACCAAGGAGTTACCCCATTTACACACAATTCCTCCTTTCTACGCCCCTTAAGAAAAAAGTTGGTGAAAACAATGTGGAAAATGAAGAAATTGCTTGAAACAAGCAATTTCTTCATTTTCCACATTGTTTTCCACAAAGAGAGATACATATTTAGAATTTTCAACAATTTGAATTGTCGTCTGCAACTTCTTTGAAGACTGAGCAGAGTTAGCTCAAGTGAGCGAAAAATACCTAGGAAAGGCAGAGTTTGTAATATTTCTAAATACACAAGAACTACTTTTTTTATGGCGTAGGCATTTAACGGATTTAGTGGTTAAGCCTCCAGTGGTAGTTTGCACTCATTGAACTTTGAGACGACCCAAAATTTTGTCTGTTAACTTAAGCTATCAAAGCTGACGCTTTGCTAGCTAAAATCTGCTGATAGTGACCGAATCTGTTATGGACGCTTAATTACCAGCAACAGTATTATATATGTGTTAAACATTAACTTTCAGCACAACACTTTAAAACAGCAATATGCATTAATTCACATCTCGGAGACCATTGAGGCTACTTTACGGCCTCTGTGATGTTAACTTGAGATCGAATATCAGCGAAGTGTATAACTGAAAAACGGTTGATTCGCCTTAAATATTTGAATATTGGTCGTTATGCACAACCAGTTATTCTACATAGGATACCAAATCCGAAGCTCTAGAAAATCAAGGGGCGAAAAAACTAATATTATCTATCTTTTTGAATGAGTAGATCACTATAGGGTGGGTCGACGTCTAATTTTCTATTTGATTCCTCTACCGATAAACTAATTTGTTGTTCCGTTCCGCGATTTCCTAGAAATTGGTATTTCACGGAACGGAACGTGAAATAGATCGAATCGATAAAATCACGTGCACTCGCCTGATTTCAAATTTCTTGATGTTGTTTTATACAAAGATATTAAGTTTACTCATAGTAATATATTTATTCATTAGTGTTATATTTTTAACGACACTGTAGGCCGGATAAATCAGTATAGTTGTTCTTGGCCAATGTGGGATTTTTACACAATTTAGAACATTCTTTCAGTTATATCCTGGATATTGTTAGTGCTAAGGTGAAGCTAGATAATGCGTGATGAGCAAAGTAACAAAGTAGTTTTCTTTAGAAAGAGACCTTAAATTATGGTACAGTGTGACGATGTTTTGCGTCGAGCATCTGATAGTTTCGTTCTGTATCCTTGCACTATCCCCGTAACAGCAAACTATCGGGGGGGGGGGGGTTATACTACGGAAGCGACGACAATCAGACCAGAAGAAAAAAGGTCATACCAAATGATATTCTCATCAATAGCGTGATCATTTTTGAACTCGTAAACCCTTACACCTTTATCATATTTCACCGTATTTCAGTATCTTAGCAAATATGCTGTGTCTAACGGACCCAATTTTAATTCGCCGCCGTAACTGTTGAGTCACCTAGGGTTCTCAAAATATCATTATAGTCAAGTAAATCTAGCGCAGGGGTGTCCAATTGAAAGAGGGTGTTTATGTGGAAAAAAGTTGCACAATTTCGGCTCGGCTTAAAGAAATTATTAGCTTTTTTCAAATCCGTTAAACGTTGATCGGCAGATTTACTATCCTTATATCATATTGAGCATCCCCCGCCCCCTGTTTTTGTTGTTAATTAAACTCTATATGCATGTTTGTATCATTCCATCATATACAGTAATAATTTTCATAATAGTTAATGCAACATTGTAAAAAAACTTTTCAGGTATTCTAATTTGAAAATGTCTACCTTCATGAAATAAATGTTATTATTATTATTATTATAGATAGTGTCCTATACTTACCATTATCATGTATTAAGATAGACATTCCCGGTGTCGGACACTGAAATTAATCACCATGTGTGTATTTAAACTAGAGGCGCTTGAGCGCCTGTATCGCTCCACAGGCCTGAATATACCGATTAGGAAAAGGGTGTTTTCGGCATTCAATATAAACCGAATCATCTTACAGCCATCTCTGGTAAATAAATCTAGTCACTGAGATCTTTGAAATAGTTCTAGTCAAGCATTTCAAACTTTTCACTGTTTTACAAAGTCAAGTTGAGTTATGTAAAATTCATATATCAAGTAAGATGAAAAGGCATTTACAAAATTTTCACTGTATTTCATATATGGACATTAGCCCCTACCATAAAGCCATGTTTTTCAACCTATTAAAATCATGTGAAGAAATCTACAAAGAGTCCCCTGAGGATTATTCCTTTGAAATTTGGTTGAAACACATCGATAGGATAATGAGAAGATTTTCAAAGTTCTCAGAATATATTCCAAATATTGATATTAGTACCCCAACCAAAAAGCCATGATTTTTTTCCTATCAGATTAACTGACAACACCTAATAAAGGGGTCTAAAAATGGATATTTCCTGTTACATTTGGTTAAAATCAATCTCCTGGTTGAAAAAAAAAATTTTTTTAGGTCACCTGACCGAATGGTCATGGTGACCTATTGCAATCATCGTTTGTCCGTCGTCGTCCGTCGTGCGTCGTCCGTCGTGCGTCGTCCGTCGTCCGTTAACTTTTAAACATTTTCATCTTCTTCTCAAGAACTACTGGGCGGATTTCAACCAAACTTGGTAGAAAGCATCATTGGGGGATGCCAATTCAAGTTTGTGAAAATAGGGGTTCTGGGGTCATAGGGGCCCAAATAAAGGCCAAAAAGGGGTAATTTTTGGTACTTCTTTAAAAATCTTCTTCTAATAAACCGTTAATGCCAGAGCTTAAATATTTTGCGCGCATGACAACTAGGACAGGTATATTATAAATTGTGAAATTCATGCCCCTGGGGTCATGTATGGGGCCACACCCAGAGGTCAAAGTTCATCATGTTAAAAATTCACATTTTCATCTTCTTCTGATGAAGTACAAAGCCAATTTCAAACAAACTTGGTGAAAAACATCATTTGGTAATGGTTATTCAGATTTGTGAAAATGAAAAGGCTGGGGGGTCAGGGGGCCCTAAAATGGGGACCAAAAGGGGGTAATTTTTGGTAACTTTTAAACATTTTCATCTTCTTCTCAAGAACTACTGGGCGTATTTCAACCAAACTTGGTAGAAAGCATCATTGGGGGATGCCAATTCAAGTTTGTGAAAATAGGGTTCTGGGGGTCATAGGGGCCCAAATAAAGGCCAAAAAGGGGTAATTTTTGGTACTTCTTTAAAAGTCTTCTTCTAATAAACCGTTAATGCCAGAGCTTAAATTTTTTGTGTGCATGACAACTAGGACAGGTATATTATAAATTGTGAAATTCATGCCCCTGGGGTCATGTATGGGGCCACATCCCGAGGTCAAAGTTCATCATGTTAAAAATTCACATTTTCATCTTCTTCTGATGAAGTACAAAGCCAATTTCAAACAAACTTGGTGAAAAGCATCATTTGGTAATGGTTATATAGATTTGTGATTATAAAATGGCTGCGGGGTCAGGGGGCCCTAAAATGGGGACCAAAAGGGGGTAATTTTTGGTAACTTTTAAATATTTCATCTTCTTCTCAAGAACTACTGGGCGGATTTCAACCAAACTTGGTAGAAAGCATCATTGGGGGATGCCAATTCAAGTTTGTGAAAATAGGGGTTCTGGGGGTCATAGGGGCCCAAATAGGGGCCAAAAAGGGGTAATTTTTGGTACTTCTTTAAAAATCTTCTTCTAATAAACCGTTAATGCCAGAGCTTAAATATTTTGTGTGCATGACAACTAGGACTGGTATATTATAAATTGTGAAATTCATGCCCCTGGGGTCATGTATGGGGCCACACCCAGAGGTCAAAGTTCATCATGTTAAAAAATTCACATTTTCATCTTCTTCTGATGAAGTACAAAGCCAATTTCAAACAAACTTGGTGAAAAGCATCATTTGGTAATGGTTATTCGGATTTGTGATAATAAAAAGGCTGCGGGGTCAGGGGGCCCTAAAATGGGGACCAAAAGGGGGTCATTTTTGGTAACTTTTAAATATTTCATCTTCTTCTCAAGAACTACTGGGCGGATTTTAAGCAAACTTGGTAGAAAGCATCATTTGGGGATGCCAATTTAAGTTTGTGAAAATAGAGGTTCTGGGGTCAAAGGGGCCCAAATAGGGGCCAAAAAGGGGTAATTTTTGGTACTTCTTTAAAAATCTTCTTCTAATAAACCGTTAATGCCAGAGCTAAAATATTCTGTGTGCATGACAACTAGGACAGGTATATTATAAATTGTGAAATTCATGTCCCTGGGGTCATGTATGGGGCCACACCCAGAGGTCAAAGTTCATCATGTTAAAAAATTCACATTTTCATCTTCTTCTGATGAAGTACAAAGCCAATTTCAAACAAACTTGGTGAAAAGCATCATTTGGTAGCGGTTATTAAGATTTGTGAAAATAAAAAGGCTGTGGGGTCAGGGGGCCCTAAAATGGGGACCAAAAGGGGGTCATTTTTGGTAACTTTTAAACATTTTTATCTTCTTCTCAAGAACTACTGAGGGGATTTCAACCAAACCTTTTTCTAATTCTTTCAAACAAAATCACTTGTCTTGGTGCTCTTTTACTCATATGACCGTTAAGGCCCACTGGGCCTCTTGTTAAAGTTTCCACCATATACCATTTATGGAAATAACCCCTGCCTATTCAAGCCATGTTTTTCAACAAAATTTTGATAAAGGGTCACCCTAGGACCAATCCTGTAAAATTTGGTTGAAATCTATCCACTGGTTTCTGAAAATATTTTTGAAAGCTTTCACCATATGGAAATAGCCCCCCCTATCCAATAAAGCCATGTTTTTCATCAGATAAAAATTCTTTGAAGAAATCTGATAAAGGTTCATCCAAGGATTATTTCTGTGATATTTGGTTTTAATTAATCCATCCACTGCTTTCTGAGAAGAAGATTTGTAAAGCTTTCACATAAATAGAAAAAAGCCCCGCCCATTATAGCCATGTTTTTCATCCGATCAAAATTTTCTGAAGAAATCTGACAAAGGGTCACCCAAGGTTCATTTCTGTGAAATTTTGTTGAATCCAGTTTAGTAGTTTCTTAGGAGAACATTTTTAGAGAAAAAGTCTTTGGGCGGAAAGACAGATGGATGGACAGACAGACAAACAAACGACGGACACCACACCATGACAATGGTCCATTAACGTTCGGCAAGTGGAGCTACAAGGAGAATGTTTTTTACAAGCGATTTCTCCTTTTCGTGCAAAGTTTTCCATACACATATAATTAAGAGTGTGAGAAAAGTAGTGTTGTGTGATATGGTAATGGGTTATAATTGCATTTGCTTACTATTAAATTCAATCTAGAATTTTGTCATCTGGTTTAGGGCTAAAGGATAATGATAATTCTTTCTCTCAAACATTTAATAAAGAAAACTCATTATGCAAAATGGTATGCATTACAGTTGACTAAATCAACTGAATTTATTACCTCCCTTTAATAATCATTACAAAATTGGGCACATAACATCAAAAATTTCAACTGATCGAAATCTCTTTTGAAAAATCTTATGAAAGGTAATCCAAAAGAGATCCATGAACATACGTGTAAAACATTAAAATATCCATTTGATACTGTCTAAGAAGTCTACCTGATGTTAATTCACTGTATTCCACATATGGTAAAAAACTCCATAAAAACTACATTTTTCATCCGCAAATTGTGAAAAATTTATATTGGATTATCAAGAGAACGGGAAAGGAGAAATTAGGTGTTGATGTTCAACAGACTGGTTTGGTTTAATTATAACCCCTACTAACTTTCACATTGTTTTAAATCAGTTTCTTTACATTGAAAATTCACTATCTAACAACCATCCTCTATAATATCTCACATAAAAAAAATCACATTTTACCATAAGATGGAATCTGACAAATTGACTCCCATGACCCCCTTCACCCCAAACCAACGAGTAGAGAAGAGACCCCATTCTGAGGTGGCTTACTCTTCTTCGTCATCTTTTGGATCTCCAGATGCCAAACAACTTTTATTGGCAGACTCTTCTGTGGAATCTTTAGACTCCACAAACTCCCTTGAATCATACTTAGGGCGCTACTTAAGGGCTGTCACTAGCATTCCAACAACTGTGCATCAAGGAGGTTCAAAAGAGGATGAAGATGAAGGTTGGTCGATTGTCCAAGGAAAGGGACAAAGACAAAACAAGGCCCAAAGTAAAACACAAATATGGCTTTCCTTAACATTATAGTTGTTGGTGCAATGGGGACTCAAGCGGGCAAAATGGGTGAACTTATTACAGCCCTTTCAAAAGAATTCAGTTCAAGCCATATCAAAATTCTAAGTAACATAAATAACGTGAGAAAAAGCGTGAGAATAAAAATACGAGAAGATAAAGTAACTCAACTGAAAAAATTTAAATTTGGACAATTTGATTTAAAAAATCAGGATGATAAACCAAGCTTGGCTAGGGGAATCATTGAAATTAGTGACAAAAACCAAATTGAAGATATCAAAAAGAGGTTAGCCAGCTCTCAAAGTGTATCTAAAGTAACAAAAGGCCGCAATGATACAAATCTAATCGTAACCTTTGATTCCCAAAACCTTCCTGTGAATATTGCTGGTCACCAGATTTCACCTGCATTAAGATCTGTATTTCGATGCAACAAATGTCAGGGTTTTGGACATACTTAAAGCGTGTGTTACAATGAACTACAATGTCCACACTGCGCAGGCAATCATTCTCATGAACAGTGCAGATCGAGAGCAAAGAAATGTGCTAACTGCTCCGGCGAGCATAGCGCTGCTTATAAAGGGTGTCCAGCATACTTTAAATATTCAAACAAAATTAAAAACCTAAACTCAAAAATTATCAACCAATATACAAGTAAATGTAAAATAGCTGGTTTAGAAATTCCAAAAACTTTACAAGTAAAGAAAATTACAAAAGAAATAAATGAATTAGATTTACACCAGATAGCGAAACTGTTGGTCGGAAAAAAGCGAAACTGAAATACTGGAAGTATTAAATAACAAGCTTTTTAAGAATCATGAAATAAAACAATGCTCCAAAAATAGTGAAAATCAGAGCTCTGAAGGGGCAAATAAAACCTAGGATAAAAAGGATTATAGAAATCAAAATCCTTATTCAAATCAGCCTGTCCAAAATAAAGGAGCAAAGCAAAAAGAATATAGACCGAAATATTCTCAGAATGAAGGAAATGGACATTTCAAGGGTCAGGGCTCTCCGCAAAGATTTTATAGGCCGCAATTCCGGGCATCTGGTGCTTACTTTCCGTTCCCCCCTCCATTTATGAATCGCCAGGATGGTATTAGCTTTCGTCCTCATCACTACCTCAGCCGCCATTAAAAGTTTTATTACAAAACTGTAATAATGTAAAAGTAATGACTACAAATTAATTATAGACAATGGCGGTGACAAATAATAACAATTCAACTACAAATAATGAATACGGACTCGCCGTCTTGTCATGGAACGCAAGATCAAATAAAGGCAAAACTAGCCTGAAAATGAATGAACTTCAAAATTTCATGAACCAATTCATGTTATTTGTATCCAGGAAACATGGTATAAACAAAATGACATACCATTCAATCTCAAAGGGTATCAAGAACCAATAATAAAGTTAGACAAAATAGCGCAGGTGGGGGTTTGTGTATTTATGTAAAAAATGGGGTCCAATTTATTGAAAAATATGTACACTTCACAAACCAGATAGAATTATGCGCAATAACAATTTTTGGAAATTCTCATAACATTGATGCTCATAATTTACATGTCATAGACAAAAAAGGAATTACTAACCAAAACTTACAAATCATATTCCAAAACCTAAATCACAACAGCATATTAGTCGGAGACTTTAATCTTAAACATTTAAACTGGAACCCCCATGGAGATTATGGACATGACGGCGAGACAGAAATCTTATTAGAATTTCTTTCCGCAAATCAGGTAAACATACTAAATGATGGCCAAGTGACTCGAATAGATGCAAGTGCAAACAAAGCAAGTGCTATAGACTTGGGCCTAGTGTCTGCTAAATTACATCCGTTTAGCGAATTCAGTGTTGTTGACAACTCATTTGGGAGTGACCATTTGCCAATAGTAATTCATATAACATTGCGGAAAAGGCTAGGTACACTCACTGACACTGTAAAGTCGAAATGGAACTTAAGAATGGCTTCAGAAACAGACTGGGAAGATTTTAAATATGAATGCAATTTAGAATTCAATGAAAGCGCTTTTGACGAAAATATAGAAATATTTTTCAATAAGTATTGTAAGAAACTAGAAACAACGTTAAACAAAACTATACCTCAATCAAAATCAAATCTAAAAAAGAAATATCAAGTGCCCTGGTGGACAGACGATTGCTCCCGTGCAATTAAAAACAGACAAAATTTAAGAAAAAGACTACGATTAAGCAAAACTAAAGTTGATAGAGATTTATACACACAAGCAAGACGCAACGCTGAATATACAATACGTCAAGCAAAGCGAACAAGTTGGCAAGAGTTTTGCTCCAAAATTAACGATAGAACAAACTCAAAGGAAGTCTGGGATTTTGTCAGAAAGATTAAAGGAACTACGCCACAAACAAACCATCCATTCGTTATAGATCAGAAAGTTGTTACAAATGCAAAAGAAAAATCGTCTGTGCTTGTAAAACATTACGAAAAGGTCAGTAGCAATGATGGTTATGATAATGAATTCCTAGAACAAAAAGCAGAGGCCGATTTCATTCTGCTGGGCTTTGATCCGGTTCATGAAGCCGATGTGGGTAAGAATTTGCCCTTTAATTCGGAATTCACTATATTTGAATTGGACCAGGCTCTGCAGGATTGCAAAAAAGGTGCTCCTGGTGATGACGGAATACATTACTCTGTTCTAAAAAATTTTGTCACAAAATGCTATATCCGAACTTTTGTACCTCTTTAACAAATCTTGGAATACAGGTAAAACTCCAGATTCTTGTCATAAAGCAACCATAATTCCCCTGCTTAAACCAAATAAACCCAAAACTGATCCAGCGTCGTATAGACCTATATCTCTCACAAGTACTTTTACAAAGCTCATACAAAAAATGATTAAACCGAAATTATCAATCAGGCTGCAGACAAGGACACTCTTGTGAAGATAGCTTTACTAGGTTAGAGGCCGATATTCGACGCGTTCAAAAAAGTAAACATTTTCTAACTGCTGTATTTCTGGATTTAACTGCTGCTTTTGACAAACTATGGAATTCTGGAGCAATACTTTATCTAAAAAAGATAGGCCTTAGGGGTAAAATTTTGAACTGAATCAAAGATTTTTTAGAAAGTAGAAAAATAAAAGTTAAATATCAAGGTCATGTTTCTGAAACTGTTGAAACATTGAACGGGTGTCCCCAAGGAAGTGTATTATCGCCCATCATTTTTTTCACTGGTCATGAATTCTCTTAGAGATAAAATGGACAGCCATAATAAGAAAGAAAACAATACACTTGACAACATACAACGCTCTCAATTTGTTGATGATAGCGCAATCTGGACGAAATCAAAATGTCCAAAATTAGCAGTTAAAAAAGCCCAAAAGGCTCTAAACTTGATCGACAATTGGAGCAAAGAAAATGGCTTTCTAATAAATCCTATAAAAACACAAGTAGTTTTGTTCCACCTAAATTCTAAATTAAAACCACCCGAACAAGACCCGGATTTCCCTAAGTTGAATTAGGCAAGAATGTTATGCAATTTAGCTCATCAGCATTGTTCCTCGGGCCCATCTTTGATAAGTATCTTAACTGGCAGGAGCACATAAATAAACTTACCAAAAGAGTTGATAAAGACAAATCTCTTAAGATCAATCAAAGGCTATAGTTGGGGATCTGACAAAAAAACCCAATTTAACATTTATCAGAGTTTAATAAAATCCAAACTGAATTATGACTCTATTGTTTACAACTCAGCAAATGATAGTGTGCTTGAAAAACTCCAAAAATTACAAAATAAGGCCCTTAGGGTCATCACAAATTGTCCAAAACACACACCAATAAGTACATTGATAGCAGAATGTGGTGACCTACCCTTACAGCAACAAAGAGAAATGAACATGTTAAAGTATTGGGCAAGATCTATAGGCCATGGCGCAAATTTACCGATTAATGAAAAAAATGAGACTTATCCAATCTTTCTCTTTAATCCAAAACGGATCAAATCGGTTAAAAATCCATACTCTCAAAAGATTCAAGAATTGACCTCAAAATACAATTTAAATGCAAACGATCTGGTGCAACCGTATCAAAGAGACACTTATGAAATATGCAAACCAGACATAGATTTAGAACTAACTCATCATATCTCAAAGAAAGACAATCACAGTCTCCAATTACATAAAGCAAAGGAACACTTGTCAAAATACAGAAATTCAATCAAAGTGTATACAGATGGCAGCAAAGACCAAGAAAAGTATAAAGCAGGGGCCGGGTTTGTTATCTTTGATGAAGAAAACTCTGTCATTTTGAATAAAGGGATTAGAATAGACCATGGTTTGTCTATATACACATGTGGAATGAGTGCTATTGACTATGCACTGGATTGGCTTAAGAAAAGGGATACCCACTTATTCAAAACCTCAAATATATGTTTTCGGATTCCCTGAGCTCGTTACAATCTATGCAGTCAGGTAAATCCAAATCACACCCTGAAATCCTAGATAAAATATTACTTTCAATAAAATGTTTTAAAGAAAGAGAATTAAAAATCACGTTTGTATTGATCCCAAGCCATGTGGGTATAATAGGGAACGAAATAGCCGACCAAACCGCTAAAAAAGGAGCGACTTCGGGTGAAATTAAAAGAAATGTACCATCTCATTGAACATAGCATTAAAAATGAATTTAAGAAAACGGACTTATCAAAATACGGTTTTTATGATCAACCATCAGCTATCACAGTTTACAGTTCTAACAAAGTCCATGACACAGTTTATACAAAGTTAAGGCTAAAGGTAAGTCGTTTAGGAGCAGAAAGATTCCCAAAGGTTAATTGCGAACGATGTGAGATATAACAAACCTTTGACCGTGTTTTCTTTGAATGTCCGTTATATAGAAAAGAGAGGGTCGATTTTAGAAATGAACTACTCTGTCTGAATATACCAGTTATAAGTAGAAAAACATTAATGTTACCAGAAAACAAATTGGCGCTTCAAACTAGAAAAGCTGTCTTCAAGTATTTGAAGAACATAAAATTAAAAGATAAACTGTAGTAAATTTGTCTGGATATTGAAGAATAAGATTGGGGAAAACAGTATAAACAAACTAAAATTTTAAACAATACAAGTTCAGCAGTAAAGCAACAGTTATGTCTGATCGCGCAAAAAGTGTAGATTGGGATGCTAAATAATTTAACCAATTTAATTTAACCAATATAAAAATAAAAATAATAATTATAAATTTGAATAACGTTTATGGAGGTCAGCATATGGCTGCTCCTTTAGAAATTGAAATTAATAGATAAGGCTGTAACAATATTGCTAGAATATCAGAATATCTAGGAACATGATTTGGGATAACATATAAGAAATAAAAAATACAACTAATACAATATTATGAAATTGAGTAACTATGGGCTAATATAATAAAACTTTGTTTTCTAAAGTTATAAACATAGGACTGTGCTAAACAGCCTTAAAGCTGCCAATTTTCCTCAAGACTTAAAGGGAGGTCAGTATATGGCTGCTCTCTTGATAGTCCAGGATTAACAACAGATTTAGTTCTTGGTTATTTTGTATATATGAAACAAATTAGTTTTTGCCATAATTTTTCAAATTTTTAGACATGTCTTTGTTGAAAGGTTTTTCAGGCGATAAATCAAAGTTGATTTTAAATAAAACGTAATTATTCAATGGGGTAGTAAATGTTGTGGAAGAACAAGGGATTGCTTGTTACAAGAAATTTCTTCTTTTTCACACTGTTCAAGGATAGATACACAAAGCATAAAAATCAAGGATTGAACAGGAGAGGGTTAAAGATAAGGGGGATTAAAGGTAATCAGCAAACTTGTTAAGAAACAAAAGTATCAAGCCGAAATAATTTGAGAAATTACACTTTGAACAATCAAGCTTGTAAGTTGTTTGCACTGTGTTTTACGTATGTTTGAAAATAACGATTTACAAAAGGAATTGTATAACAATGCCTGTACAACAAAAACAATGCAAACATTGTCCAAGCTAAATTTCAGACACCATTTAAGGGAAAAGGCAAAACCAAACTGAGAATTTACTCTTCTGATTTAATAATTTACCAAAGGAATATAGCAATGTTAATCCTATTATTCTTGGTATTAAGCCATCCACTCTATCAGATAAAAGTTTGTTTAGCCAGTTTTCCTTATCTTTACCATATATATATATCAATAAGGTTTATTTATACTTCTCTTGCCACATTGTTTCAAGGGGGAAAATAGAATTTTGCCCAGACTGTTTTAAGCAGCTGACTTATTTTGTATATAAATGATTAGAACATTGTAAATAATAAATGGAGATGGTAACAGGAAAAAGAAAAAAAAAATAAGACAAAAAAAGAAAAGAAAAAAGAAACAACAACAATAACGACAAAAAAACAACAACATTGTTTCAAGGGGAAAATTATAATATAGACCAAACTGTTTTGACAGGTTGGTTATTTGTATATATAAGAGATAAGAACAATGTATATAAAAAATGGTGATGGTAACAGGAAAAAAGAAAAAAAATAGAGAAGAGAGAGAGAGAGAGACAAAAAAATGAAAAGTATACACTTAAACAAAATATACCTATAATGTAACTATAAAAATAAAAAAAAATAAAATCATAAATAGCTAAAAATTGAAATTGACATTTAAAGGGAAAAAAATAAAGAAATAAATCACACACACTCTTACAGCGAAGAGTAAATTCAAATACCTATACCTAAATTGATGAAAGAAGTATGATTAAAAAGGGGAAATAGTGGTAATGGCAATGCAAAATCGAATATAGCATTCTAATAGCAAAGGTTATAAGAAAAAGAGAGAATAAAAGTAAGGCTCTAAGATCAGGCTTGTTCACGTGCACAATAAAGGATGTTAATCTTTTGTAACATTATATGCCTACAGGCATCATGGGTACAAACTTTGCTAAATTAGCATCTTGTATCCTTAAAATTTTGCATCAAAATTTATCCTTTTTCTGAGTAAGAGAATTGAAACTCATTTCTCATCAAATCTCAACCCTTTTCGATGTGAAAAAGTTAAAAGGGCTGGTGGGTTGCGGCCTGGGGTCCATACCATATATACCTCGAGCACGGAGGGACCTTATAAAACTACAAACACACACACATTTTTCATCCGATCAAAATTCTTTGAAGGAATCTGTTAAAGGGTCACATAAGGATCATTTCTGTGTAATTTGGTTGAATTCCAACCAGTAGTTTCTGAGGAGAAGATTTTTAAAGTAAAAGTTTACGGACGGACGGACGCACGCACGAACGACGTACACCATGCCATGACAATAGCTCTCTGACTTTCAGCCAGTGGAGCTAAAACGTGGAGCTTAAAGTGATAAGCCTTCAGAGAGAGGGTGATTGAAATACACGCAGTAAACTTGAATTTGACATCCTCCACAAAACCTCTATTCATTTCTATTTGAATACATGCCAAAGCAATAATAATACGTTTTGAAGTCAGGTACACTTTCCAATGTTTCAAAATTATGCTCCTATTGTCTTACAATAAAACCTTTTTTATACTTGTATTAAGCGATCACTTAAATTCTACGGTAAGTGCGTGAAAATAATCATTATATTGGTAAATGATAATTTTTAGTACAAACCATGGTTTCCTAGTACATGTATTTCTCACACCAGTACTACCACAATATCCTTTCCGAGCCCCCAGTTAACCCACTTACCCACCCATTGGTGGGAGATAAATGTCGGAAAGGATATTCGCCGCGACCGGGGATCGAACTTGGGATCACGTGATTAGGAGTCCAAGGCGCTTCCACTGCGATATGGCCGCGGCGCTACGGATAGATCGCAAAGACTTAAACCATTTCGTAGATCAAGTTTTCCCACATTTGTTTTATGTCCAAAGATTTTTGAAAATTGCAATTATAATTCCTCTAAGAACTACTAAATGCTTTATTTGACAAATATTTAATCTAGCCATTGAGCTTGTGTCTATGTGAAATTACATTTTGAGCTCACATGAGGACGTCGTGCTCAAGAAGAGCTCTTGTGATCAAGCTGTGCCAGGTGTCCGACGTGCGACTTCCGTCAACATCTTCCGTGCGTTCTAGAGGCCACAGTTTTGGCTCATATCTCCTGAAACTTGGTCCCTATATATGAGCCCTAGGACAAATTCGATATTGGATCACATGGTTTCAAATATTTTATCACTAGGTCAACTTTTAGAAATTCCTTGTGTGGACTCTAGAGGTCACATTTTTATCTACAATATCTTCATGTTTGGTCAGAATGTTCTTCTACATAATATCTCTGCCATAACTCGGAAGCACATAGGTAAGTCATTAAAGATGTGATATTAGTCAGAAGTTGGTCAAAACAGCGTTAAACACCAACAAAGAAAAAAGGTCCGATTAGACCAATAAAACATGACAACTTAAATTCTTTATGTTACATTCCTTTTATTTATAAATGGCACTCACTTTAATCATTAAAGGAAATTCAATGGGCGTCCGTGATCTAGTGGTTACACACGGTTCGAGGTTCAAATCCCGCACGGACTGTAAGAAATTTTCTGAACAAAAAACTAACTCGGCTTAGTTTCTTCCGACCCACGTGTATAAATGGGTGCATGTGAGGGTTGTTCATGCAAGACAATATGATGCGGCTGCCACGCGCGACGTTTGTTATTCCTTCGGCCAACTGGTATTTCACGGAACGGAACAGAAATTAGTTTATCGATAGAGGAATCAAATGGTGAAGAATTAGACATTTCCTTACACTGTATAACTCATTAGAAAGATAAATAGACAGATTTTACCGTGAACTTCCCCAAAATTCAAACCTTGACCATAATTTGTTACTTGCAAGGCGTGGTTAGTTAACATTGAGTGAAGTGAAACAACGCCAAGGTCAGTTTTAAATTAACAAAAATATGTAAAACAGTAGAATCATCATATAACCCATTAATCTGTGACAGAAAAGCCCTTTCGCTCCAACCCAATACCACACGACAAAATTTTAGAGCAGTCCAAATTAAAAAAAAATATAAACGACAATTTAAAGTTGGTGAAATCTATTTAAGGTAGAAACATTATGGAAAACGAAGAAACCAGCAATTTATTCATTTTCCACAACCTTTCCAAATCTTTTCCATTGTAGGGCGTTTAAAAACTTAAAAACTGTTTAAGTGTTTATGTATAAACAGATGATAATGATGCTTTGCCTTATCTTTTTTAGAAGAAGAGTTCTATACATTCAGGGTTTTTTTATGTATACGAGTACGACATTCTATTTATAATATGACCCAATTCCCTCCATTATCGGACAAAATTCTTGAATGTCATCCATTAAAAAACAAACAGATGAAGAATCAAACCGATGACGTAAAAATTAAACCGGAACAAAGTTCCTGATTATTGAGACGGAATATTGCCGACTTAGTTTTGACGTAATTCAAGAGTTAGCCCTTCAATGATTGGTCTCTGTCATATCGGCACTGTCAATGATTGGTCTCTGTCATATCCGCACTTTAAGTGCATGCCTTAAACAGGTTGGAGTTAAGCAGCAACTTGATAGTCGTGATTTACTCTATCAAACACAAGAATAGACAGAAAACTCGACGTCGCTTGACTTTATCATTCAATTATTACTTGTACGACAAGATGTCATCCATTTAAAAAATCAAAGCGCTGTCAGCGCTGTAATCGCTCGCCACTGAATAAATTGAGAAATGTTGTTGTCGTCGTGACTTTAAGCGTTGTGTATTTCTTAAAAAATAGATACGTTTCTTTTAGGCTAGCACAATGCGAGCCCTTGAAATAATTCCTTAAGCAATATGCAATTGATAGATTAAGATTGCTTTATCAGAATTTGTCAAATCAATATTTTACCACACAACCCGTTGTTTTCAGCTCCTAAAGTATCATTCTTAAGACAATATTGTTGAACAAAGATGTACGTAAAACGCTGTGGCCCCAAGTGAGTCAATATAAGGTATCATGCCCGTAATAATGGACCTTAGTCTTTGCCCGCACAATCACGCTTTTTACGCACCTGTTGAAAAAAAAGCTTTGAAAAACATTGTGGAAAACCTACAATGCTTTCAACCCCAAATATATTCAATCGCCTTGAAATTGATGTCTGCAACATCTTTCGTTTCGGACTTGTCTAAAAACTTGTTGTGTTGGAATTTGTTAATCTTGTTACCAGCAGGCGCACATATATCTAAGTTACCTACATACCCGATATGATCATAGTATTGTTGAGTAATATTGAATATGTCTATGAGTTATGTTTTTAATACACGGGCAACTGTTCAAACAATGTGTCTCGATCTTTTGAGAGGGGATATGGAAAGAAGGAACTATCAACAGCTCTTGGCTTTCTCTTCTGTAAATCAACACATACATTATGAGGGCCTTTCTCAATCTGAAATACCAATAGTTAAATTCGTTGATTGATATGTATATATATACGAAAGTTATCGATATAATAAACGATAACTTATCTATCGTGCTAAAATTGTGATGCAGCTGAAATACCTCAGTTATGTGATTATTGGTAGCTCTGGGCCGAAATTTCGATTTTACCTTTTCCATTTAGCTAATAATTTACGGATTTTATTGTATATATATGTGAGAAGAAAAAAAGAAAGGAAGGGAGAGAGAAAAAAAAGGAAAAGAGAGAAATGATGAGCGAGAAAGGGAGGGAGAGTGCGCTGAGAGAGAGAGAGAGAGAGAGAGAGAGACAGAGGACAGACAGACACAGAGAGATATAGAGAGAGGGGGCTTTATGATAAATTTGTTGAATACCGGCCTGTTTTTCTTCTATAACTTCAGTCGCATTAATTTTAAGCAAAATAGAAGTCGTGCTAAATTTATAATTTCTTCTATTACGTTTTCGATTTTGAACAAGTGTAAAATTTTGGAAAAAGAAAGGGTTAAAAAAAACTGTACAAGTAATTGTTCGTGCCTAGCAATACTCCTAAGGAGTTCCAAGTCTAAAAACGTCCAGTCTATTCATTTAATGAACGCGCGGTTAGTTACCATTCGCAAGAGATTTGGCTTACCTTAGCGACCAAAAAATGGCGGAACAAGAAGAAAAGAAGGATGTTGGGGAGGTAAAACGAGTGCATGTCTACCCATTAATAAGAGTAAGTGTAACTTTATCTCCATTAAGAACCTTTAATAATTCTTAAAAAGAAAATAGGTCCATCGAAAAATAAACTTTACATACGTTTTGTAATACAGGTGGGCTCTGGAAGCACGCACCTGTTGTTTCGGATACTGTAAAATGAACTTCGACACATTTAAATAAGATCTTTCACAATGGTTAGAGCGATGTGGTTTAACTGGCCTATTAGTACGGTGGGTAGTGCACTCGATTCAAATTTCGAGATGAAGGGTTCGGCCCTGGTCTGATTCGCCTAGGAAAACCCAACTTTTTTCCGGATTGGACATTAAGCAGAGTTTAGTTTGACCAGCACTTGAGAGGTAATTTGGTTGACAAGAAACTTTACTGTTAGGGCCTCAGCCCACCTAGCTGCATAAATAGGTAGAAGTCTTGTTATTTGTTCTTTCAGCGGTTGGATATTGGCTCAATACTCTAGCAGTTGTAGAGAAAATTGCCAAATCCAGGGCGCTGCCTATCGCCATTGTCGCCAAATGCGACAAAAAAAAAATTCTGGCGAAAGTTCGTGGCGCCAAAAAGAAAAGTTTTTGTTATACATACTTTTACTTTAACTAATCTCCGGAAATTAAGTCCAAGGGCCAAGTGTGTCTGATTGCTGGAGGGCTTGTATATCGGGTCAGTTATTTCATCGAGTCTGACACAAGACTAACACATCACCAAATTTAATCACAGTTCTGATTGACAGCCAATCAGATGAATAAAATGCGCTTATTAGTCGGCGAGTCATATTGATTTTTTGTTGTGGGCGTGACTTAGTATTATGGAGGAGCCGATGAAACTATCACATAATAAACCAGAACACCTCAATTATCACGCATTAAAAGAGATTCTATAATTAAACAGGCCGCCATTTGCCTTTTCCTGATCAATACAATTGCCGAATTCGGGCATATTTTTGTATATTTCTGCTGACAGATTCAGTCAGTTTCTAATCTCGGCACCGCTACCGCGATTCCTTGCTAAAACACTGAATCATCATTTATGGGTCATTAGAGGGATACTCTGATGAACTGTTGATAGAAACAGTGGTACTTTGTCAAAATTTGACAGAAATTTCAAAAGTTATACTGTCCGAAAAACAGACGAACCATTTCTTTTTTGTTCATTTGTACCCAAGAATGTTCAACCTTAAACCGTTTTTTTTTTTTAAAATTACAGAAGTCTACATTATTTTATTATTAAATGAAGCATATTTTACTAGGTTCATAACTATTTCCTTCTCTCTTTTTTTCTCATCAAAGTCTTGATTTTCTAATCAAAGTACTGAAAGCATTGATTAAAGATGAGTAAAAATCAATGTAGGTGTATGACCTAGCTCATTAAAGACAAAACAACAAACGAATTGCCATATTAAATACGCTTAATACGCACATTATCTATTTAACAGCATATAAGTTAAGAAAATAACAGTGCAGTTAAGAAATGCTCGAGCTTGGCCCCAACTTTTTCCATTTGGCCCCAACTTTTTTCAATTTGGCAAAAGTGATGGCGACAACTTTTTTCAAGCCAGAGCTAACCCTGCAAATCTCAATAATTGTGCATACCTAGATTATCGTGCATGACATCTAAAGGAGCCTCATAGAGCTTTTGTGACCTACAGGATGTTACAAGCTATTTCTTCTTTTTCCAGAATATTTTCATTAGCACACAGCTATGTAAAATCATGGATTTATACGGATAAGGGTTATCTTTTGACATTATTTTGACTATTACTAATTGTGGATGGGTCGGTTAGTATGTGTGTGTGTCTGTTTCTTGTCCTGAGCATATATGCTACATTAATTGATAGATTTCAAAATAATTTGGCACAGTTGTTCCCCTTGATGAGTACTAGTTCTGTTGGATACTTTCAAGATCAAGGTTTCAGCTGAAGATCATGAGACAAGCACTTAACCCATTCCAACACAGCAAAATTTTAGACTGGTCCAAATTGAAAGAAGCTGCAGACAACAATTTCAAGTTGATGGAATTTTGTACTTTTTCGTCGTTTTGGAAAGAAAACATTGTGGATAATGAAAAAATTGCTTGATACAAGCAATTTCTTCATTTTACACAATGTTTTCAAAAGCTATTTTCTTGAGGGGCGTAAAAAGGAGGGATTGAGTTGGAATGGGTTAAGTGGGGAAAACCATGTCTGTGATTTATTTTTAGTTTTGTATGTTATTGAGATTTCCCTATTATGCAATATTAACCCTTTCCTGTTTTTCAAAATGATCGACCCTGTCATCATTTTAAGGTTTTGCAAATGACAATTTAAAGTGGATATAATTTGAAAAACGATCATTCAGTCTGGTAGAAAATATTGTGGAAAAAGGAGAAATTGCTTGTTACAAGCAATTTCTTCTTTTTCCAAAATATTTTCTTGAATGTAAAACCACAGGAATGTAAAAACCAGGGTTTAAACAGGAAAGGGTTAAAGAACCAGCAAATAGAAAAGATTCCTAACCATCGTTTTCCTCTAATAAGTTTTCAAGTCTTCTAGCAAATAGAGAGAGTTGGTCATAGGAATTCCAAAATCTGGCCCCTTTTGGAAATAGATCTATATCTTTTACCTCTCAGTGAAAAAAAATCCTTCAAAAACTAAATGCTTAATTTCATCAGACTTTCACAATTATTATTCATGATTAAGCAATCTTCAAGGCATAAAACATCTGGTTAGATTCTGTTGATTGAATGGGGTTTAACGCCGCTTTTAACAGTATTTCAGTCATATCGCGGCGGCTGGAGCACCTAACAATGGATTCCTGGTATTTCTCACACCAGTACTACCACTACATCCCTTCCTAGCCTCCAGCTGCTATCCCACTTAGGTTTACGATTATCCACCCATTGGTGAGAGACAATTGTCGGAAAGAATATTTGCCGCCGCCGGGGATCGAACCCATGACCCTATGATTGAAGATTAGGAGTCTGGCGAGCTACCGACTGCGCTATTTAGATTCTGTAATAGTGTAATAGTTTCATAATCAAATAGTATCAAAATAAACATTTTCAAATACAAGAAAATGTTTGATTTAGATGATTTGAAGATCTGTGTCTAGCTTATTTTGCCTATTGCAAGTCTCCCTGCCTCAATTTCCTTAAACTTAAAAAAGGGCCTGTTACTCTTTTAGATTTCAAATACACCAAGTCTTATACAAGTTGCATCTAAAATACAAAATATGTACTGGTAGCTGTTTGGAAAATAATGTGAAATTAACTGTGTTTCTGACAGTGTCAATATCCTTTTTCATCAGGAGTTTGTGAAATCATTCAATGGTTCAGCATGAAACAGTTGTAACTGCCTATATATACGCAGTTACAACTGTTCCACACTGAACCACTGATTTATGATTTGTCATGCAAAAAGTGACCCTCATTGAATTCTGTAAGTTATTTACTTGAAAATGAGATCCGATAGAGCATAGGTCGATCAGAAAGTTTTAAATTCCAGAGTAGAGTGACTGCAACATTCAGAAAATCTGCCAAATGCAAAAAATGTCAATCCAGGTCAGCCTGCCCAATAAATGTAGACTAACCACAGTTGATACTTTTTGCATTTCTGTTATGGTCCTTTTTAGTAGACTGGTACAGTTTCTTGTTTTAATTTTTCAGCACTCTGACATGAATGAAGAGATGAGGACAGAGGCAATGGAATTGTGTGTTACTGCCTGTGAAAAATTTTCCAGTAATAATGAGGCAAGTTTTAACCTATTCCCTCATGGCACTTTTTGATGCCCCAAAGAAATAGCTTTGGAAAATGTGTGATAAGTAATTTCAACATTTTCCACAATATTTTCTACCTCAAAAAACAGAAAAAACTTCAACTTAAACTTGCCATCTGCAACATTTTTGAATTTTGACCAGTTTAAAATTTTGTCCTCTGGTAAAAGATTTATAAAACACAAAGCCTGATTTTAAGAAAAGACCATAGACACAACATAAGTAATTTCCCGCTTATTTAAACAACTTGGATATATTTATATATATTTTGAAAATGGGTAAGGTGCAATAAGTATCATGGGAAAAGGAACCTTATAAGATCTTAATTGAAATATTCTCGTTAACACAATAGTCCATATTTTTATGCGAATCTCTTCAAATGCAAGGACAAATGTGGCATTTGAACAAAGAAGCCTTACAGATTTTCAATCAAAACTTTCTTATTTACAGGACAAAGTCCACAATTACTATGGAATTCTCTTTAAAATTTCACAGGATGATTGAAGGGTCTTAAGAAAGTTCTTTTTGGAGATGAAATGGATCTGTCAGAAAACATGGAAAAAGGGGTCTAATGGATTTTCACTCCAAACATTCTTGTTTAAGTGATAAGGTCCTCAATTATTATCAGATTCTCTTGAAACTTTCACAGGATGATTGTAGAGTCACAGGGAAGGTTCCTGTCCGGAATCAAGTGGATTCTTCTGAAAACACAGGAAATAGGGCCTCATGGATTTTCAGTCAAATTATTATCGTTCAAGCAATAAAATTCATAGTAATTATCTGATTCTTTTAAAACTCTGGAAACAGGATGATGTTAGGGTCATAAGGAAGGTTCCTTTGGGATATTGAAACAAAATAAAAAAGATTATTAGCTTAAAATTGTTATTTGCAACTTCTTTCAATTTCAACCAATTTTTTTGTTGCCCGGTGATGGGTTATATTCAGATCTATGTTTTAGTTTGTACTTGTGGTCAAGGGTCATAAATGGGTAAGCATTTCAGAAAGAGGAGATCAAACGAAGAAAATAATTGAATTTCTATTGAACAGTTTCGTGACTATTTTAAAAATCTATCGACTGAAAGAAAATCCCAAAATGAATTTCAAATTCTAAATGTAAATTGTAGCTCTGCATCATATGTCGAGCTTGATCATCAATCACTTTCGAAGAATTACAAAAAGCATGTAATGCTTTTGGCTCGAATAAAGCCAGTGCCCTTGACAATATGATATATGAATATAGAAACATTACCAATTACTGCAAATGACTTATAAAGGTTTTTATACGCTCGTTGTATTATGTTATGGCCCTGGTCGTCTGTCTGTCCATTTGCAATTTTTGTTTGCCCAACTCCTCCTAAACTATCTATGAAAATGAGCTGAAAGTGGCACATTTACTCCCTATGATGTCTAGTTGTGCATAAGACCTTTGAAATTCAAATCACTCCAGTCATTCTTGAGTTATCTTGAATTATCTGCCCTTGAATTCAACGAAAATCACTATGATTTGTGTGCACATTTCCTCCTACACTATAAATGGGAATGAGCTGAACCTTGGCACAATTACTCCCTATGGTGTTTTGTTGTGCATAAGACCTTTGAAATTTCAATTGCTCCAGTCATTCTTGAGTTATCTTGAATTGACTGCCCTTGAATTGAACGAAAATCACTATGTTTTGTGTGTGCAACTCCTCCTAAACTTTCAATGGCAATGAGCTGAAATTCCCCACAATTACTTTCTATGATGTCTTGTTGTGCATAAGACCTTTGAATTTAAATCGCTCCAGTTTTTCTTGAGTTATCTTGAATTGACTGCCCTTGAATTGAACAAAATCACTATGTTTTGTGTGTGCAACTCCTCCTAAACTTTGAATGGCAATGAGCTGAAATTCCCCACAATTAGTTTCTATGATGTCTTGTTGTGCATAAGACCTTTGAATTTAAATCGCTCTAGTTTTTTTTGAGTTATCTTGAATTTACTGCCCTTGAATTGAACGAAAAACCCCTTTATTTCTTGTGAGAACACTTTCTCCTACATTTTGAATGGGAATGAACTGAAACTTGCCACAATGACTCTGTATGATGTCTAGTTGTGCTTAGGACTAAAATTTGTTTGAGATGTGAAGTTGTTCCTGAGTTATCTAGACTTTACTTAACAATATAGCTTAAAATTACAGTTTTTTGTGTGTGTATATCTCCTCCTACAAATTCTATTGGATTGACCTGATTCTTGCCACAATGAATCTCTGATATTTAGTGGAGCATAAGACTTCAGATAACAAAAAAACTTTTTGAAATATCTGCTCTTGAATTGATTGAATTGAAATATCAAGGTCATTTTGAGCTCTGAAATACCTAAACTGAACCATTGTAATAGTTTATCTGTCATCATAGTTTTATTGCTTATGGTGAGTACTGTTGGAACTTGTTTCAAGGTCATTGGTCAAGGTTATTTTTTATGTCAATTGAATTAAAATTATAGAATTTAACCATTTTACATAATGTTGAATGATAATTTAGTATAAGGCTGTCTTATTTCTCAAGTGTAAACAGTATTATTCAGATGATAAAATCTCTCTGTTGACAAAAGTCATTAGCTATCATTCAAGCCAAGGTTACTGACAAGCCCCTTTGGGCATATATGCGCCGCTCTGCAAAGCTCTTGTTAATTATTTATTAGATAGTGGTGACCTCAATCAAGAGGATCCATCTGAAAACAGGGGAAATAGCGCCTCATAGATCTTCACTCAAATTATTCTCGTTCAAGCAATAAAATCCACAATTATTATCTGATTCTTTTGAAACTCTGGAAACAGGATGATGGTAGGGTCATAAGAAAGGTTCCTTTAGGATATGGAAACAGGACAAAAGAAATTGAATTTATTAACTTAAAATTGTTGTCTGCAACTTCTTTAGATTTGAACCAGTCTAAAACTTTGTTGCTCTATGATGGGTTAGATTTAGCTCTATATTTAGGTACTAAGTGGTCAAGGGTCATGAATGGGTAATGATAATGATTTTTTTCTCCGATAATCTGACATTTACTATGGACTGAACAGGAAAAGGTTAACTCCGAGATCCAAGGTTAAAATTGTTTTTGACCAGTAGATACTCGAGATGTACTTTATATCATTTACATTTGTTGATGAATTTTTCCAAAATAGCAGATCTTTGTCTGAACAGAAAAATCTACAATTATTACCTTATTTGAGGAAATGGGATATGCTAGAAAAAAAAAAAAATAAAACTGTCCCAAAGAGTTTTTTCTCAAAATCATACTGTATAGAAAATAACATAATTTGATAAGTGTACATGTTTTCATCCGTTTTGCTACTTGCTGGTTTAAATGATTAAATTAAGCTTTGTTTTGATTATGTAGCTTTATTATTAGGTTTTACATTAAAGTCGTGAAATTTTATCTGTGTGCTCAATGGCTTGTAAATCTGTTTTTGTAAAAAAACACAATTTCATTTATAAGAACATATTGAATTGCACGAATGAACTAGTGTTTAGTTGATGATTATACAGCACAAATTGTATCATGTTCAATATTTGAAATATCTCGTATCTCGGAAGAAATATTTTTTTTTTCTCTTGATATCAGTCATTTGAGCAAATTAAACCATCAAGCTCCATTGCATGTAGATTAAAGTGAACAGAAATTTGTTTCAGATTTAAGAGTTTCTGCAAGACTTGTAGATTCATATAAATACATGTACATAATATGCACTTATAATAGCTGTGCACTAATCCAATAAAATGTAAATTGTATAGGTTTACACTTGGTTTTTTGGTCCTTTCAGAATGCAGCACGAATGATAAAAGAAACAATGGACAAGAAATTTGGAGCGTCATGGCATGCAGTTGTAGGAGAAGGCTTTGGATTTGAATTGACACACGAAGTGAAAAATTTACTCTATATGTTCTTTGGAGGAAATCTTGCAATTTGTGTATGGAAATGTTCTTGATTAACAAAAAAAATGCATTATTCATAATCGAGGAAACAGAAAAATTGTAATGCAGTATTTTCTTATTTCGCAAATGTTCCAAAGACAGGTGTTAACTGTACATATTATTTACATGTCAAACTAAGTTTGTGATTTATGTTAGTTTCTGTCCTATCCTCCTTTTTTTAAAGCTCACCCGGGCACACTTAGGCAAGATTGGCAAGATTAAACTTCATCTAGTTTGGTTGACATGTGGGCTGTGCCTTCCGAAATTTATGCTATAAATAAAAAGTCTGTTGAAATAATTAAATTATCTTTATCACCAGAAACTTTTGCACCTTTACATTTGCATATTGATCTTTAACCCATCCCCACACAATGACACTTTCTGATGCCCCTATGAAAAGCAATTGGGAAAACATGGTGAAAAATGAAGAACAACAAACAATTTCTTGATTATCCTAATGGTCTTCTACCCCAATAGACAAACAAGTTCATAATTTCATCAGCCAAAAAATTGTCATCTGAGATTATTTTGAATTTGGACCTGTCTAGAATTTTGCCATCTGGTAATGGGTTAAAGATGCGCTGAATATTATTTTAACTCTGTCAAACTGTTAATTAATTGGATACTAATTGAAATATAATAGAATTCAACATAACTGGTTTTGTTTTCGAAGCTGCATTATAAGCTCATCTTAGCATAAGGTGAGGTATTAGGATCCTTTTGTGTTCCATGCCTGCTGACTGGTGTCCAGTCAGTCAACATTATCTTGAAAGACATCTCTTCCGAATAGGCAGAAGTTATCATATGGCAGGGTTCTTTAGATTTGAATACCTAAAAACTCAGATTTCCCACACAATCCATCTATCTACCAATATCTGGTATCATATTCAAGAATGCAGTGTGGCAGGAGACATTTCTAGCAATTTATCTTTTGTCACTTTGCTTTTTAGCCAAATTAGTTCTTTTTTTAGCTAACCTGAGTACATCATTGCTCAAGTTAGCTTTTGTGATCATGCTAGGTCCTACGTCTGTCGTCCGTTAACATCTTGTGTGCATAAAAAGGGCCATAGTTTTGGCTTGAGTGTCTTAGAACTTGGTTAGGTTTGTCTCTATATAAAGCTCTGACAAGTGTGACATTTGGTCAACAGGGGTACCGTTATAAACTAGCTCACTAGGTCATATCTCAGAAAAACATTGTGTACGCTCTAAAGGACGTATTTTTGCCTCAAATATCTTGACACTTGGTCAGAACGTTTGTCTTCACCATATCCCAACCAAAATTGATATTGGGTCAAATCCTAGAAAAAACTTGTGTGCACTCTAGATTGCATAAACTTGTGTGCACTCCAGAGGGCATATTTTTGCCAAAGATTGCTTGATATTTGGTCAGAATTCTTATCTTCAAAAATTTCAGTGTAGTGGGATATTGGGTCAGAATAGTTTTCTCTGTAATATCATGTTCAATATTCGGTCAACTGGGGTCAAAAAGATCACTTGATCAAATCTAATAAAAACCTTATGTGCCTTTAGAGGGCATATTTTTGCATCAATTTTCTTGATAGTTTTGATTAGAATAATTGTCTTCCATAATATCTGGTCATGGGATGTCATGGATTCGGTCCCCGGCAGCGGCTCATTCTTTCCGACATTTGTCTCTCACCAATAGGTGGATAATCGTAAACCTAAGTGGGATAGCAGCTGGAGGCTAGGAAAGTATGTAGTGGTAGTACTGGTGTGAGAAATACCAATAATCTATTGTTAGGTGCTCCAGCCACCGCGATATGACTGAAAAACTGCTAAAAGCGGCGTAAAACCCCATTTAATCAATCAATCAATAATATCTGGGTCAAGTGAGATATTGGGTCGCTTGGGATCAAGAAGAAGATCACTAGGGCAAATCTTGAAGTATTTCATACACACTCTAGAAACTAAATTTGAGGCTAAAATCCCTTCATATTTGGTCAGAATGATTGTCTCTGATATAAAAATGACGATTTCGATTTGGGGACATATTTTTTTTAAAAAAAAGTAGGTCACTAGGTCAATTCTTTGAATAACTTTGTACATAGCATAGGCTACATTTATTGCTCCAATATCTTAAATTTGGTTTAAATACTATTTCTCAATGATCAATCAAAGAAGGAATTTTGATGTTTTCCTGCCTTGGTTTAAAGAATTAGGACACTGTTAAAAGAGGCATTAAACCTCATTCATTCAATCAATCAATCAATCAATCAACCAATCAATACAAAATTAGATTACTTGTGCTTTTTAGCTCACCTGAGCACGAAGTGCTCATGGTCAGGTATTTTGATCGTCCTCTGTACGTCGTCCGTCGTGTGTCAACAATCTTAAAATGACACCAAAACAATTGGGTTGATTTCAACCAACCTTTGCTGAAATGTTCCTTGGGTGGTGCCCTTCAAAAATTGCTAAAAGAATTGAAATGTTTAAAACTCGGGTTGCCATGGTAACAAAACTGAAATTTAAATAAAAACTTTAAAAATGATCTACTTCTAACCCAGAGAGCCTAGAGTCTTTATAGTTTGCATGAAGCATCAGTAAATTGACCTCTTTCAGAATTACTAAAATATCAATCTCGGGCCCCTAGGGGCGGAGCCTCAGAGGGGATGGGGCTTATTAAGAAATAAAGAAGGATTTTAAAACGACATCTCCTCCCAAACCACTGGGCCGATATCAACGAAAGAATTTTAATCAGTTGCAGACCTTGGTCGCTATGACAACAAGAGTAAAATTGAAAATAAACAACAATCTCCTCCTGACCCAGAAGTTGAAGAATCTTGAATTTCGCGTGAAGCATCAGTACATTGACCTCTTTCAAAATTGATAAAATTTCAGAGCCAAATGGTGATAAGGCTAAAATAGAAATAAAGAAGGCAACCCTTTCAAAACTATTAGGTCAATTCAAACCAAATTGGACAGAAATACGTTAGTTTGCCCCCCTTTTAATTATTACTTAAATATTTGAAATCTTTTGGTTGGCATGGTTACATAAGTTGATTTTAGTTAAATGTTAAAGGAGGTCTTCTCCCCACCCAGTTTGTATTAGGCCTTGAAGAAAAAATAGCCTTATCTCAGGTGAGCGCCAGGGCCACTGGCCCCCTCTAGTTTTTGTTCAATTGTTGCCACTGACGGGTCAGTGCTTTAGGCCCAGAGGCTCTCTGGGCTCATTTTCAGTAAAAATTAGAGACTGTTATAAATACCTTTCTAAGGCTGAATCTCAGGTCATAGCAGTCTAATACTTTGATTACCGAAAGTTAAACTTGTATTAAGGGATCACTCAAGGGACGGCAAAAGTGTAGTCGTTTAAGAGAATGGTCGCACATTTTGTGACGTATACGAAGGGTCAGTTCGACACCGTACATAAATTATTACAGGATTCTCAATATTATGTTGACGGAACCTATTAGAATCGTCTTGTCGATGCGATTCTAATGAGATGCACAAACATAGAATGCATTTCTGATAATTTTAATTAGTCTGAATGTCAAATTATGGAGAGCCATTGCTTTTGGAAAGGGAATTTTGATTCTGGTCGCTTAATGAAACTGGTTTAGCAATATTTACTGTACTTTAATATTTGTTTTATGAACATGACTTAAGTTAAAGAAAACAACAGTCAAAGCATGAAGCAAGACACCGACTATTGAGCTCGTGGGACTCTTCACTTTGTTGAGGTCATACCAAATAAACCCATGCTATCGATTATGTCATGTCGCGATCGAATAAATGACACCTTTACATGTATGATGGAAGTCTCTCGGATTACATATACGGTTTCGCAGCTACGTATCATTTTAACACCAGATTTGTCATAAGGAACCCCGTCCTAGCCTGAATAGTTCTATAGGTGACTCGCTGTTCTCTAAATCCTGGTGTCGAGAGTTAGAACCCCGGCTAGGACAACATTCATTCCGAAAAGAGGCATCGGGGCATACATCATTTGTCTATCACCAATGGCACAACCATTTGTGCTCCTACAAGGGACATGTAGTCTATGGATGGAGTAGAAAAATGATGACGGTACTCAGTGGTGTGACATAAGACGGGAAACCATGGTTAGGTACACTAGTCGCCAAAATATAGCTATAATACTAATTATTATAAATTGGCATTTCACCATATACAATCAATTATAAGGAGTCTGAGTAATTAGCTATAAGCACAAAACTTTATCAGCGAACAAAAATGTTGCAATCAGTTGCAGCGCACACCCCATTGCTTTTGTTTGTATTTTCTTGCGTTTGTATTTGTTTTTTGTCCGGGGCATATCTCACAAATCATAAACGCTATCCATACGAAACTTCATAGATTGAAAGACCTCTCTAAGATACTATTTGAAGGAATAATATATCTTTCGAGTTACTTCCCTTCGTTTTTCTTACTGTTTATAGCTTATCATATTTAATTGTTATTAACAGTGCTTTGGTTACCGAGGTACTTGAGTTAACTAGCCTTTAGGAATATTGTTACTTTAAAGCCATATCTTCCCCCAAAATACACAACAAAACAAATAAGAAAAACTTATTCGAGGCCCAAGAGCATAAATTAGTACGACGATTGAAATTATAGGATCTAAATAATTCTGTGCAGTAAGCCTATAATTCATGAAAGAAGTTTCGATATTTTAAATTGTTACCCACAATTTAACGTTTGTTTACATAAAACGATGGCGTCAGTGATGACGTTATAACTTTCGCTATCCATTCAAATAACCCACTGGGTCATGGAGATTAACGAAATCGCTCGTAAAGTTAAGTCATCAGCACCCGGCATAAAGCATAAGCAGTCAATGCCGAAAGATTAGCAATAAATCAATGCCGAAGATTAGCAATAGTTTCCGGTATAGAATCGGGTTACATTCGACTCGATCTCAAAATGTAAACAATACGAGTTAAAATCAAACAAAATACTCAAAATACTCTTTCAAGAGACCTTTATCCGGCCTTCTTTAGTACATCGATATTAAGAAGGCTCTTGTTAAGTGAACAAATACACGACTGATTGTTTAAAACGTTTTTTTTTTCTTCCTCGGAGGGAAGATACGGCTTTAAGTCATTTTTTTCGCATAACTTCTAGTAATAAAACGTTCCTTTGAACATGTTCGCCTGTATATTAAAACTTTAAGAGTACACCGACTTGTCAGCTGTCTCGCCTACTGCTACTAACACAAAAAGGCCTTCAGAAACTTGTCATAGAGACAGCTGTCTCGCTTACTACTAACACACATAGGCTTTCAGCGACTTGTCACAGTGACAGCTGTCTCGTTTACTACTAACACGCTTATGCCTACAGTGACATGTCACAGTGACAGCTATCTCGCTTAACACTTACACTCCTATACCTACAGGGATCTGTCACAGTGACAGCTGTCTCGCTTACTGCTAACACACATAGACCTACAGGGATCTGTCACAGTGAAAGCTGTCTCGCTTACTACTAACACATTGACCGACAGGGACCTGTCACAGTGACAGCTGTCTCGATTACTACTAACACACATAGACCCATAGGGATCTGTCATAGTGACAGCTGTCTCGCTTACTTCTAATACACATAGACCTACAGGGATCTGTCACAGTGACAGCTGTCTTGCTTACTACTAACACATAGACCGACAGGGAGCTGTCACAATGATAGCTGTCTCGCTTACTACTTACACTCATTTACCTATAGGGATCTGTCACTGTGACAGCTGTCTTGCTTACTTCTAATACACATAGACCTACAGGGATCTGTCAAAGTGACAGCTGTCTTGCTTACAACTAGCACATAGACCGACAGGGACCTGTCACAGTGACAGCTGTCTCGCTTACTACTTACACTCATATACCTAAAGGGATCTGTCACAGTGACAGCTGTCTCGCTTACCACTAATATACATAGACCTACAGGGATCTTTCACAGTGACAGCTGTCTTGCTTACTACTAACACACATAGGCCAACACCGACTTGTCACTGTGACAGCCGTCTTGCTAACTTCTAATACTCATAGGCCTACACCGACTTTTCATATTGACAGCTGTCTCGCTTACTACTAACACTCATGGGCCTACAGCGACTTGTCACAGTGACAGCTGTCTTGCTTACTAATAATACACATTGGCCTACATTGACTTTTCACATTGATAGCTGTCTCGCTTACTACTAACACTCATGAGCCTACAGCGACTTGCCACAGTAACAGCTGTCTCGCTTACTACCAACACACATACACCTACAGCGACCTGTCACAGTGACAGTTGTCTCGATTTCTTGCTCTTTTTTTTTCAGACCATATGTTTTGAAATCTAACATCGCTCGATATCTCAGTCAAACTGTTTGGTCAAAGGTCAGTGGGCGTTGTCAGCCACCTGTCATATTGAAATTCGACGCCAACCACTAGAAAGGGTTAACTCTTTCCCCTTTTTTTGTAATTTTAGACTGGTACGCAGACGATAATTCAAAGTTGAATTTATTTGAAAAATAATTCTTCAGAAGGGTAGAAAATATTGTGGAAAAAGAAGAAATTGCTTGTCCCAAGCAATTTCTTTTTTTCCACAATATTTTCTCAAGTATAAAAACTAAGGGAAAGGGTTAAAGGACAACACCAAGTGCAGGAATTCAATACCTTTCAATCAGGTTTCCAAATTAAATAAAGCAAATTGCCTTTATACTTTTTATGTAGTTCGTAGAACTTGGTTTATTTATTCAAATTTCGCATTTATTGATTAAGCAGTTTCAAAGAATAAGAATTAAAGCAAAGAAACTCACGGAATGTGAGACGCTTGGGAACTACCGACTAAGACTCGACCATCCCCGCCCTTTCGGATCACATTGTATTAAGCTAAGCTCTTTACTTAACCAATTCCTACACAATTACGCTTTTTAACACCCCTCAAGAAAAGCAATTCGGAAAACACTTCCAAAAATGATGAAATTGCTTGAACCAAGCAATTTCTTCGTTTTCCACAATGTTTTCAACCTAGAGAGTTAAAAAAATTCTAAAATTTCATAAACTTTGAAATTGTCGCATGTAACTCCATTCAAGATGGACTAGTCTAATTTTTTGTCGTTTGGGAATGGGTTAACTTTTGTAAATCAACTAATGTGACCCACCGCTAGATACGTGACAATCTCAGAAGTGTGAATAGTATCGACCTACGTCTGTCTTAACATAGGCTAACATAGGTCGGAATTTTTCACTTCCTATAGTTTGTCTAAATGCAGGACGGGTATTCTTCGTCAACCCATTCCAACACCATCCCGCTTTTTTACGCATCTCGGGGGGGGGGGGCTGAGCAGACATTATGGATAAATAAATTTCTTCTAACAAGCAATTCTTTCATCTTTCACAATGTCTTCTATCTAGACAGTAAAACATTTTTTTTAAATTTTCATCAGCATGTAATAGTCGACTTCAACTTCTATCGATTTGGACAAGTCTAACATTTGCCGTCTGGTAATGGGTTAATGTTCTTTCATTTTTCAAATATAATTCGAGATTAACATCGTTTGAATGTTTCTCTTTTTCAAATATCTGCTCTAGAAAGTTACCGAATTATCTCCCCTTTTCACACAACAGTACGTATATTTCATACGGTTCTTCAACCCATTACCACACGCCATTTTTTCCAAATTCAAAGAGGTTTAAGACGACCATAATTTAGTCCATCTAATCTCAAAAATCTTTGTATTATGGGGAAGAAAACGTTGTGGATAATGAAGAAAGTGACTGAGTTAAGCACTTTCTTCATTTTTCACGATGTTTTCCAAAGTTTATTCATCTTAAAATAAATCGTAAAATAGCGTCATTGTGAGGGAATGGGTTAAGTTACAGTAAAAAGCAACAATACAGTGAACAAGAGAGTTTGCATGATTAGGTAATAACAAATCACATGAATCTATTGTTCACCAAATACAGCGATGAAACACAGTGTGCTATAGCGTGAAATAAACGTTGCATTGACTTGAAATAAGGCTGATTTGTTGTTTGAATTCACATTTCATTCCTGTGTCCCAATCATCAAGAAATTATCACAGACATCAAAAACACATTTCTGTAAAATTAAAAGTCTAAATCCCAGCCAGATAGTTCATCAGGGGGGACCTCTAACGATTTGGGATAATGGTCAAAATTACTGTAATCAGCAGGACCTTTTACCTGAAAAATATAAATAAATAGGAAACATTAAATATATATTGTATTAACCTTTTCCTGTTTTGCAAAATTTTAGACCTGTCCAAATTCAAAGGCTTTGCAGGAGAAAATTCAAAGTGGATCTAATGTGAAAATAACCATTCAGTAAGGTAGAAAATATTTTGAAAAAGGAAGAAATTTTCTACAATGATTTCTCCATTATATAATCCCGAGGACGTAAAAACAGGGATTAAACAAGAAAGGTTTAATACTATAAATATTTGTGGCCACGGGTCTTGTGGGAAGCGCCAATAGTGGAATCCGGACACAATCCCCCCGGACAGAATCCCCTCCACTGATTTTTGTTTACTAGAACTAAACGCCCCCCCCCAATCTGAAATGCAACTAGGACAGAATCCCCCTACTATTTAGTACTACTAGGACAGAGTCCCCCTCACTATATATTGCAAATAGGACGAAATACCCCCGGGCAGAATCCCCCCCCCCCTTCACACTGCACTGCACAAGAGAGCCATGCATGAAAATGTAGGTGTTTTTGGCCATTAGCAAACAGTGAACTTTGTCACAGTTTAAAAAGTTTCTATTTTGCTGTCTGAGAAATTGAACAGAACAGAGCATAACTTTTATTTACATCTATGTACAAGTATGTACAACATGGACAAATAAATACGAATACATGAAATAAATGGTTTAACACATCCGGTTTACCAGAACGTCTACATCTTAACGGGGTAAATATGAGGGATAGTTTGTTTTAAGCTATGGTTATAACACTGCCGGTTAGCGATCAAAAACTGTGACCACAGCTTTACTCAACTATGGTCAGGTAGAGGTTTTGGTCACCAACCGTTGATTTGGTTTTCGGAAAAAGTGAAATGTAGGAAAGGATATGAGAGGGTGCATGACTCTAATCTAAAATTGATATTATTAGTGCATAACACTAATCTAAAATTGATATTATTGGTGCATGACACTAATCTAAAATTGATATTATTTTTTTATTCATCGCACAGCCTACAAAAAATAGCATCCACAGCTTGACCGGGTCTGAAACAAGCAGTACCTGCAAGATTTCAGAGCTAATTATGCTGAATTATTGAATTAACCTTTTTTCTGTTTCGATTCCTGGTTTTTACGTCCCGGCATTTTGTTTTAGTACTTGAGAGAAGATTGTGGAAAAAGAAGAAACTGCGTGTAACGAGTAATTTCTCTCCTTCAACGAAATCCTCTATCCTTATGAATGGTTATCATCAAAATAAGATCCAAAAGAAATTGATGAATGTTACAATACATTGTCTTATTTATGTTGTATCACATTAAAATAAAACAAAGGGTTATATGTGTTTTGTCAATATTCATCATACCTATAACCTATACACAAATCATTAGTTCAAACACACATTTTCATGCATGGCTCTCTTGTACAATGCAGTGTGAAGGGGGGGGATTCTATGCGGGGGGTATTTTGTCCTATTTGCAATATATAGTGTGTGGGGGGGATTATGTCCCAATAGAACTATATAGTGTAGGGGATTCTGTCCTAGTTGTATTTCAGACTGGGGGGTGTTTTGTCCTAGTAAACAAAAATCAGCGGAGAGGATTCTGTCCGGGGGGGATTTTGTCCTACATTCGCCAAAAGTATCGACACTGGTCAGCTGCTTAGGGTAGCCGAGGCCGAAAGGTTTTGTTCTATCTACATTTAAGATTCTAGAATGATCACTTTATTATATCCAATATACTATATCTGATGGACTCCGCTAAATCCCATGTTGTCAGAACTCAACAGAATCGTATCGTCGTCACAGAGATGATGATAATGATAACACATTCCCACAAAGATATACTAGTTTTACGGCCCTTGAGAAAAGAGGTCGTCACTTACGCGCACACACACACACACACACACAAAAATAAATAAATAAAAAATGAAGAGATTGCTTGTTACAAGCAATTTCTTTATTTTCCACATTATTTTTCCACTCCTGTTAACTTGAAATTTCATCGCCTTAAATTTGAAGAAGGTTCAGGCGATATTCATAATAGACTTAAATTGAATAAGAGGACCATTATGGTGCTACATCACTCAATAAATTGCTTGGTAGAAGTTTTCAAGGATTTCTTAATCTCTACATAAACCCATGACATAGAGCTTAAGTTGAATTAAAAGTAATACAGTAGCATAAGGCAACACAGCTTGTACAATTTGAAAGCGGTGGGCTTACTGGTTTGGGAGGAGAGAAATATAAATATTTCCTACTATATCTGTCTGTAAATCCCGTAAACCCACAAGGTTGTGTTTATGTTAGCCCAAAGTTACATGACTTTAGGTATTTAAGTAGACTTCCATAGGATACTTTGTATGTAAAATTTGAAAGTATTCGGCCTATAGGAGGAGAAGATTTTTTTTATAAACAATGTTTACGGACTGACGAGGGACGATGAGCGAATCAAATTAGCATATCCCGAGCACTTTGTGCCTAGGTGAGCTACAATGAGTGTCAAATAGGGTAAAACAGACTGAGAAAAGGTGAATTTTTCTTGACCAAGTACTTTCTCCTTTTAGCACTACTTTTTATCAAAATATAATTCCTCCAGGGAGTGAAATGTCGGAATTGGATGGTTATGCGCCATTTTAAAAAGGTCGCAAAATAGAGGTAATCGTTATAGCAAATTTAACTGTAAATGATACAAAACATATGCAAACCTGCAAGTCGTCTTTTATGACCGATTATCGGAAAAATGACATTGATCAATGACTTTGACCTTTATCAGATGGCAGTTACATTAACCAACTCCCACGCAATGTCGCTTTTTGACAACCCTCGAGAAAAACAATTTGGAAAGCAAAAGTGTAAAATGAAGAAATTGCTTGCAACAAGCAATTTCTTCATTTAACGCAATGTTTTCTGCCAAGTTGAAAAAATCTCAAGTTTCATACACTTTAAATTGTCGTCTACAACTCCTTTCAATTGGGTCTAGCCGAAGATGTTGCCGTCTGGTAATGGATTATCTACGTAACAAATATTACAACAGGATCTTGATGAGACTTGAAGAAAACGAGGTTTTATAGTAGGCTAGGTTATGGACAAAAAGACGGGCGAAGGGACAAACACACAAAAGTAAAGCAATTTGCCTCCGATCTGATCAATTTAGGGTAAAACATCACAAAGGTCCCAAGAATACCCGTATCGTCCCACTGGATTTTAGATCTTCACTCATAAAAACAATCTCTAAGAATTTTTAGGAAATTCGGAGATGTTCTAAGAAGAAGAAAATTGAAAAAAAGAACAAATCTAAGCGAATGAAAAAAAGTGAATAGATGAATGAAAATAGAAAAAGGTCTCTGCAGACAAGTCGAGTGTCGTTGAGAACTTGATTTACATCCATGCCTTAAACCGATTTGTTAGACATCGATTGAGAAACAAGTTGATCCAACCTAGATAAATACTTCTCGATTTGCCTCCTGGGCGCGCCGATTATGTGGGCCAATGGCAGAACCGAGGTCGATAGCCGCTCCCAGGAACGAACCCAGGACCTCTTGATCGGGAAACCGACGACTTACCTCTCGACCACGGACACCAGATGTAAAAGCGAGAAATATACAACTTAAACCCGATAAGTGGCTTTTAAAAACCAGTTCAAAGTGTCTGCAGGTCCCACCCATAAAGAACTATTTTGGATTGCGTCATTGATGTCTAACTCTAGTCTTTCCATATAGGCAAACTTATAGGGGAAAGTGCACTAAATTAATTATGTCTACTGGAATGGTTTAGCAAACAATATAAGTGCATGAGTAATATGAAGGCTCTAATCCAAACAAGGGAAAGGAAAACATATCGGCCTTACATTAGCTCTAGAATCGTGACAATAGACGGATCAGCATCCCCGTACAATGACTCCGATTGCCACGTACCCTGACTCCGATTGCAACGCCCACTGCCTCCAAAAGGAAGTTCCGCTTCGATATGAAACGGCCTTATTTTGGAGAATTTATAGCAAGCGCCATGTAAAAGTAAAATGGTTGGTTGGCGAAGACTATTGTGACTGGGTCATTTTTTACCTAATTGATTAACATTGTAATTTCTTTAAACGTCACTCTTATTTTGTCTCTCTATTTAAGTGCTTGAATCAGGAGAATCAAATAGGTATTTACCCTTTAAATTTTAAAGTGGTCAAAATTAACAGAGGTTGCAGACGACAATCAAAATAGGATGCAATTTGAAATGAAGTCATCTAATGTCGAAGAAAAAATTGTGGGAAAGGGAGAAATTGCTTGCTACAAGCAATTTCTTCTTTTCCACATTTTTTCCTAGTGTAAAATCACAGCGACGTGAAATCCCGGAATTTTTACAGGAGAGGTTAATAAAGATTCATAGATGTAAACAGCGCTTTGAGCGATACCATCTCGAAAAAAGAATTTCATCCAGACTTTAAATAAAGTCTCGTCACGGATAGCGTTGCATGTAAACGAAACGCATTTGATTTCATTTTCGGTTATTTCTATTTAAATAAATAAATTTAGATATATTTGACAAATACATGGCTGTTGAAATTAAATCAACCAAGTATTCATAAACTGCACTGTCAAAATTCCGACCTAATGCGTGTTCAATAAGTTTAACCCATTTCCACTCGATGACGCCTTTAGACGCCCCCAAGAAAAGACTTTGGAAAACATTGTGGATAATGAAGAAATTGCGTGTTACAAGCAATTCCACCATTTTCCACAATGTTTTCTACCCAAAAAGTCTTTAAAAAAATCAAAACTTTTGAATTGTCGTCTGCAACACCTTTCAATTTGGACTGGTCTAAAATTTTGCCGTCTGTTAATTGGTTAAAGCCATGCTACTTTCCTATCACTGAGCTGTTTTGCCAAAGGGGTTTTATTTGAATATAATTGAAGGGGACGCGTCTCTTGGTGCTTCATAAAACCCTAGACCTTTTTTTAAGGGAAGCAGATTTAAGAAGCAACTCAAATTCTACGTTATCAAAACTTTCAACGCGGGGATTTTTATTAACTCGATTTCTTTTACATGAATGGCTTCTGTAGATATCTATTTAATGATGCTAATCCCGAAATTCCTCAGCACTGATTTGCAACTAAAATTTCTGGAACTGATCGGAGTTTTTAAATTGTGCAATCTTTCGGCGGGCCCATAGGGCACAAGATTTGAAAAATATCTAGAATGCGATGCTACAAGCAAACTTACACTTACACATATTGGGGAGCTGGGAATGAGACTGGGAACCCCTGGCACTAAAGTGTGGCAAACTACAGCTTTACCAAATCCGCTCCAGGCAATTTTCAAATAGATAGGATAAAAAAGTAGGAACCGAGATATAATATAGCGCACATAATACTCCAACTTAACCCAATATGCCGACGCAGATGCCAACGCACGACTGATCAAAGAACTAACAGATCGCTGGCAACGCCCACTGACCTCCAATAGGAAGTTCCATCAATTAACCCATTCCCAGACGACAAAATTTTAGACTGATCCGAATTGAAAGGAGCTGCAAACGCATTTTGAAGCTGAAGGAATTTTAATTTTTTTCATCTTTTGGGATAGAAAACATTGTGGATAATGAAGAAATTGCTTGTAAAAAGCAATTTCTTCATTTTCAACAATGTTTTCTAAAACTGTTTTATTGAGGGGCGTAAAAGGGAGGGATTGAGTTGGAATGGGTTAATTAACCAGTGCTTTGCAAAGTTTATGGTTAGTTATATACAACGAAAGTATAATGGTTGGTTGGCGACATAAACGTGGTAACTACCAACTTAAATAAGCTATAGATACGAGCCAAAACCAACAAAAATGCTTGTTGAAGTTCAAAATTCACTTTAGGTCTAATAGAGTTCAAAGCTCGATTCTAGGCTGAATGAATGCTTTTATTGGTCTGTCGATTTTCTTATTGTCAGCCGCGAAATTGGCTATTCAAGGAATTAACCGATCAATCAAATCATTCATTCTGCCCGGAATCGAGCTTTGAACTCCAATATTGGCCGCCATTTGTCTGAAACATTTTTGTTGGTTTGGCGACTTAAACGTAGTAGCTTCAGTTTATTCAAGCTGTAGTTACGACGTTTAGGTCGCCAAACAATAAAATTACTGTTTTCTTACATGCAACTGGCTATGAATTTTGCAAAGAAACGCCGTTTCAACTCGAAGCGGATCATCATGTCAGAGTCAATGGGCTGGTCCAACGGAGTAAGTGGGCGGGGCCAGCCATCGGCGAAAAAATTATCTTATCCTCTTTTCAAATTGCAGATTCATCGAGTGGACAAAAAATGACCAAACGGCAAAGGGGCATTTGAACAATTTTTTAATAAAATGAGATGTTACCGTTTGCCATATTTGTTTCCAGAGATTTCCTGTTGTTTCCATGAAGAATATGACGCGTCGATTTTTTAGCCACATGAGCTATCAATTAGCATTATTCAAATGCCTTTCGAATGGATTTAAGAAATGATTGTATACTTAAAATCGTCGCTTTGTGACCATAAAACTGTAACTGGAGTTTAAATAAGCTAGTAGTTACGATGTTTAGGTCGCTCACCGACGAAATATAATTTTTCTAGATCCATGAGTTTTCAAAATATCAATAATGTACATAGGTTTTTCTAGCTTGTAAACGTAGGACAAGCAAAATTGTAGCCCGAATGTGACCGCATTTTATCTATCATAATTACTATACAAAGGATACTATCATTTTATCAGTTGGTGCTTACTACCTCGCGAATTCCCTTAAAATGCCTGTTTATATCGGAGTCGGGCGGATTCTTACACTAGGCAGCACATTGGGGATTTGGAAATTTGTCCCTGGATTTCTTGGAAAGTACATGGGAACGTAACTGAAGATCACTCTGTATGGCTGGACATTTCTTTTACAGGAAGTATATAAACTTTTTTTAATCCATACCCACATAATTAAACATTAATTAGATAAACATTGTGTAAAATGAAGAAATTTCTTGTAACAAGCCATTTTTTTTATTTTCCATAATGTTTTCTGACCGTAAAGTTGAAAAATCTTAAATTCTTTAAACTTTAATTTGGACCAGTCTAAAATTTGGTCGAATGAAAATGGGTTAAAGAACTTTTTTTTTATATGAAAAACATTTCATTTTATATTGTGTTGAAAGTAGAACGCTTTATTTCGTGTATATGATATTTATTGAAAGGTTTTCTCAAACTTGACTTTTAGGCACTAACAGAGATATTCAAGATGTCAAAGTTTATGAATCATGTCGATGACGTCAGGGCTATAGCATTAATTCGGGTTTTCTCCGAAAACTGCCGAGTCAAAACTGAGCGTTTCAATTCTGTTTATATTGCAAAAGAAATTTCCAACCATAAAGGGCGAGTCTTCTAACAGACTCACCTTTCTTGAATTTGTAACTTGAAGTCCCTAGAAAGTAACTAATTATCTAAAATTTGACACAAGTCTATCAGTTTTATAGGATACTTTAAGGAATAATAAAGGGCAACTGTAGTTTTCTTTCGTAAAATAGAACAGCTGTTTCAAAAAGAAAACACAGATTCAAACAGCATCCACGTTGTATAGTGACAATACAAACGAACAACCTTTAACAGTTTGAGAGAACAAATCACGCGAGAATCTTTCATCTTTTGGTTTAGTTCTATTTGGTTGACGGTACTACTTGCTATGGGCTAACAAGGAAAACGTTGATTAATATAGCGCACAGCAAAACCAAGAGTGCAATAAGCCGACATTGCTGTGCTGATTCGACAAGTCTCTCCAAGTTTCTTGTTCGTGTCCAATTTTAATCCATCTAATGGAGCTGATGTCATACATTGCTTTCGAAATCAAGATACAACCGGTCATAAAATAAAACAAGAACTCTACAAGGCGGACATCCCCTCGCAATAAACAAATAACAAACTCTGAAAACAAAAATTAAAATAAAATAGGTATAAAGTCTCTTTGATGATAATCCTACTTAACTGCACCACTGTGTAGAGGCAGAAATTGTGACCTATACAGAGGACAAAAGTATTTAATTGAATTCAGCATCGTCACCTTTTTACACATTTACTTGTTCAAGGGATTATCACATGCGACCTTGTGACATGAAGAATGGTCAGACAATTCAAAAGAGTTTCATCTCGTGTCTTTGAACTCTGATTAGGTGACCCAATCTGTACGAGGGCTACCCATGTCAGAAGTTTAGATAAAATCGGATAGAAAATGTGCTTTAAATAGAGCCAACAAGAAAATTTCAATATTTGACATGTTGAACTTAACATTAATCTGATGACCTCTGACTCAAGAGGATTTTCGTCTTGCTGCAACATGCAAAGTTTGAAAGAGACTGACTGAAAAAATATGACCCGGAGAGATGCCACAATAGTATGATGGGCGAACGGACACACACATGTACACGTGAACTATCCTGTGGATATAACGGGGAAACCGTATTGAAACGGTTAAGTACAGTTAAGTTTTAATTCTGAAATTTTAAAAATAAATCTAAAATTGTTAATCGATCATATTTACACAAATTGTAAATAAAACAACGCTCGACTAATCTCAATGATAGAAATGATGGAAAGAGACAGCGATCCGAAGCAATATATTGGATAGCTTTTGAAAAATGTGAATGCAGATCACAAGAAACCTTAATCTGAAATCTAATTCTAAAATGAGGCCTGTCAGAGTTATGAGGCTTGTCTAATAATCCTTTACTATTACCCTGTTTTGTGCTTCCACATCCAACATTTCTTAGCAGACAGGTTATCATTATTATTCGCATAGCCGGGCTTAAATAATGGTTTCCAATTTATTTTGAGACAAAATAGGTAAAAAGAATATAGATCAGACTATCAAACAAGCATCGGAATTGCATGTGCATGAAAAGAAATGCTTGAATTTAGCTTCAAAAGTAGCACAATCACGTCCGTACATATACACTTACCTTTGGAACCAAAGGGGGTAACACAGATCTTTTTACCAGCCCATCCCAATCAAAACCTTGGAACCATCTAAAATAAAATAAACCATAGAAAGGTTAAGTTTAAGTCTGGTTTGACATGTGTTTGGCATAGATCTAAACCCTTGTTAAAATCAAAGGACTGATGGCACTGAAAACACTAATTTTGGTTTAATTATTATTAAAAATGCTAGTTTTAAAGGGACAAGCGGGAGGTCTAGGTAAAGATCAGGCTGCACATATCTTTGTCTAGACCTCCTGTCAAAACAAAAATAATTCGGGTTCAGCATGACAAGGATTTAAATATTTAAGCTAGTCTGAAACCCGCCATCCTGATGATTGTACATTGAAAGAAACAGGAGCCACAATCGTCAACAAGTTCATTTGATGATTGACAGATCATTATTGTCGCCCAATATCGGAGCTCAAATTCCACTTCCGGTCTAAACAAATTATTTCATTGGTCGATTGATTCTCTGATTGACATCGCAATCTGCCACTTTGAGGATACTTACATGTATCATGTATTTGCGGCCCTTTACTCTTTCTTTTTTGAATATCTACCTTCTAAATTTTTTAAAAGTGGTATAAGATCAGCGGTGATGAAAATTAGAAATCTATCAGTTAAATTCTTTGATTTTGTTGTTTGCTATCTATTTCACCTATTTTGATCATTCAGAAATATTTTCCATATTTCTATGAAAGCGAAATTAGTTGACATATTTCATCAGTTTTTCGCTACCCCTTTTCTTTTCCAATGTGAAATGTAATCGAATAGTAATTACATTTATTTGTATTTAAAAGGGATATAAATAAATGCAATAAAATTGCATGCAATAAAACCTCAATCACACATTAGATTCATTTCATTATTACATGCAATATCTGAACAATTGTAAGTCTACGAACTTATGCTTAATGCAAAATACCAAGACTCTAGGCCTTAAGGATCACAAGAAAAATATTTTATATCAAATCTAACGTCTGTTCTCATGTTTACAAGAAAGTTTTAATAGTTTGCGGCCAATGTACTGTAAGGACTGCAAGCTAGCAGCAAGCAAGGTTTTGTTAAGTAATAATCTTTGTAAAAGGTTATCATGATAAACGAGGTTAAAGTAACCCATTACAACATGACAAAATCTTAGGCTGGTTCAAATTCAAAGAAGTTGAAGACGACAATTTCAAGTTTGTTGAATTTAGGAAATATTTGCCTTTTAGGGTAGAAAACATTGTGGGCATTGAAGACACGACTTGTTAGAAGCTATTTCTTCATTTTCCTCAATGTTTTCCAAAGCCTTTTCCTTGAAATGCATAAAAGCGGGGATTGACTGACATGCTTTTGAATAAGTTCTCTACAATTTGAATAAAGTTAATTCATGTGGCCATTCAATGCAGTGCGCACAGTGAAGACTGCGATCGGACTCATTTTGAACGCGACATGTTCAAGTGAACTAAATATACCTAGGAGATGAATTAAAGGTAGCGTTTGAACTACTTTTTATGGCGTAGACATTCATTGTATTTAGTGGTGAAGCCTCCAGTGGCCATCTGCACTCGTTGAACTCTGAGAATACCTAAGAATTCTGTCTGTTAACTTAAGCTATCAAGGCTGACGCTTTGCTAGCTAACAAGAAGACAGTCTATGCAAAATTCCTGCATTATATGTTTCAATGACACAGTATCTTGGGGAGGGGGGTTGCTGACGCCTCGGGAAATAGGCTACAAACATGCGCCGATCATAAGAGCTCACTTGGGAAAATTGTGATAAGATACGGAGTAATAATACTTACTTGTTTTTCTTTATATCAACTATTCCGTTTTTGCCATATCCCAGCCTCTCGGTCGGGTTGTATCGGCACAATTTTTTGATGAGTACATGAGCATTTCGTGGAATTTTCTTTGGAAATTCTATTACATCGATTCCCTTCAATATGATGTTGTACGTTCTCATAGGGTCAGATCCAGAAAATGGCGGACTGAAATGTTTACGAAATTACAAATGATAACTGGAGGTCAAATATAGCCATTATCGCACTGCTTGTACCTTTTTATAAACATAACGACGTCGCTGAGGAATCCCCGCTGTCATTCAAAACATTTATTTCGACCAATCAATTCAGTCAATTAGACCGATAGTGAGCTTTGAACTCCAAGATTTGTGTTCAGCATTTTGTTAGTTTGGCGACTTTAAAGTCGTAACTAAAGCTTATTCAAGCTGCAGTTTCGATTTAAGTCGCCAATCAACCATATAACTATTTTGTTACTGACCATAGATTTTGCATAATAAGGTCCTTTAATATCTATTTCGAAGTTCTTTTCAGAGGCAAAAGAACGGGACCGGCTGTCCGTCAATAACGTTTAGAGAAAACAGAAGATTATGTCTTGAAGATGTATTCATCGAAACCGCGATTAAACTTATTAAACTTTTGATGTTGCTATTTTCTGGAACAGTTCTCTCCCCCCCCCCTCTCTCTCTCATTCTCTTTCTCTCTCTCTTTCTCCCCCTCTCCCTCTCTTTCTTTCTCTCTCTCTCTCTCTCTCTCTCTCTATCTCTCTCCACTTTGTATCGATTTTGCTTTGTTTGGATTATTTTAGAAAACACTTTACTTTGTATCAATTTTGCTCTGTTAGGATTATTTTAGAAAACACTTTACAACGGCTTCATCAAAGAAAATACATGCCAATTTTTAGCCTTATTTGAAAGTGGCTCAGATGAGAAAAAAAGTTTATAAAAATTATTGACGGACAGATAAACAGACGATGGATGCTTCCCCTTGAGCACTTCGTGATGAGGAGAGCTTAAATCAGCACAGATCATTACCTAAAGATACTTTTTATGTATACAAAAACTTCGTGGTTCTTTAAGTGGCAAATAGAAGTTTCAGGGTGAAAAATGATCAGTTACATCTAGATTTATCTATTCCCCTTTAATATCGATAAGTTATGGAACACAAATCAAACATAGATCTCAACAAATTTTGCGGTTTATTAGTACACGAAACGTGTGTGAGAGACAATCCGTCGTTCGAGCGAGCTGAATAACAACCTACCTTTCAAAATTCAAACATGAGTTAATAAATTCCCAACCTACCTTCCAGTCAGCAATTCAAATATGTGAAATCATATTTCCAACCTACCTTCCAGTCAGTAATTCAAACATGAGTTTTCATAAACCAAACTTACCTTCCAGTCAACAATTCAAACATGAGTATTCCTAACGACCAGTAGTCAGCGGCGAAATCGTGACCTTTGTTGAGTATAATTTCTGGAGCGACATATTCAGGGGTCCCGCAAAATGTCCAGGTCTTTCTTCCGAATCCTATTTTCTTCGCAAATCCAAAATCAACCTAAAATATTAAGCAATGATTACACATGTGACCCGTCAGGCGAAAGTTGCACGTCGGGAATAACGAAAAAGCATCGATTCTGATCAGACTGCGCAAATATTAGCTTTTTTTACTTCCGTTGTTGCGACCATAATCCCCTAATACATATCAAAGAATGATATTATTCGAATATCGAAAATATAGAAAACAGAAACTCATTTTTTTCCATAATTCTATCAGTACAGTATTTTTACAAACATTAACGATGATGTTTTTAAAAGCCAAAAATAAGATATAAAAATCGTCAAAATAAATACTGATCATTTGTGAAAACATGTTTTAGATTGTAGACACATTCCTGTCAATTTCGGACCTACTAAAAATAGAAAATAAACATGTTAATTTTGGAAGGGCACTTAATCTTCCAAAACTTCCCCGGCTTGAATTTACACTGAAAACATTTAGTAAACTTATCAAATGCTCTTGAAGATATTTCGGAGGAGTGGTACCGTTGGTAATAAAATCTCCGTTTAATCACCCTGGACATATATTAGAATAGGAAACATCCAATTCGGGTATAACACATATCAGTTGAGTATGTGTAAATTGAAATAAGTTACAGACGACAATTTCAAGTTGATTGAATTTTAAAATTGTTCGTCTTTATGGATAGAAACCATTGTGGATAATCAAGAAACTGCTTGATACAAGCAATTTCTTAATTTCCCACAATGTTTCTAAAGTTTTTCTTGAGATGCGGAAAAAGGAGGGATTGTGTAGAAAAAGGTTAATCAATATATCAACTCTACTTCGTAATGGGGGTATGAAATAATTTAGTTATAAAAACATATATCGAATTAATTCAATATTCAGTTTCGTCTATCAAAAACGATCGTTCTGATTGGCCGAAAAAAAATTTCATACTTCCAAGAACAAAAAATTGAGCACGCAACTATTTCGTATGCTTCTGCACAAAAAAGTTTCAAACAAAAAAACTTTCAAAATTTGTAAAATGCATGCTTTTTGGCTCGATGTCATTAAATTATAGAGGTTTAAGAGAATATTTTCTGTTTTCATGGAGGTATGAAATGAATAACAAAATCACACTGTATGAATCCGCTTCGCATATTCTTGTTCCCTCAAATACAAGTTTCAAGTTTCAAGTTTCTTTATTGTATGAGACAAATTTGTCCATAATACATATATAAACAAATTACATTTATCCAAATAAACTAATGTGTTCCGGTGATGGTGGTATAGACAAAGAAAAAATATTATACAACGATGCTTTTCAATCAAAACCTCGTAACTGCAGTCTGTATTGAGCCCTCAAATACATTTTACAACTACATGATAATTTAAAGTACTCACTAGTTTGATATAGCCTCTATTGTCTAGGAGAAGATTTTCTGGTTTTAAATCCCTATATATTATTCCTTTTGAATGGAGATACTGGAATGCTTCTAAAACACACGCAACAACAAATCTGGATGTAATCTCATCAAAACTTCCATGATCCCTGAGAATCGTCCACACTTCACCACCCAGACACACTTCTAATAACATATACACAAACTTTCTGTCTTTAAAAGTCTTGTATAACCTGAAATATAGTATGGTCAATAAACTTGTTGAACCGAGTCCCCCCCCCGCCCCTGCTGAATCGTACTAATATTTGTTTAAAATGATCCATCTACTAAAATTTGGAAGAACTGTGCGCACTTTTTTTTCAAATTCCATTATAAACAGATAAGTTATTATCTAGACAACTCAAATTTATTACATTTATAAAACTGACCTTGAATTATGACTTGTCTTTAAGAAAGAATGTTTCAAATGGAAAGTTCCTTTATTACAAGATTGCAATCAAGTGTACGAAAGAATTTAAGATAGATCTAAATCTATGACAATTTTAACGTTTGACTTTGACAGGTGACCTAGGACCTATTCGAAAAATTCGTTTCAAATGACCAAATTGCTCAAATGTAAAAGGAATCTGTTGAATAAGTTAACGCTCATTCTTAAAATGAAGCAATTATGCTCCTGTCAGACTTAATTTTATCATTTGTTATACTGTGGGTTATTTTTTATACTGTTCTAAATGTCTATACAATGTATAGATACGTAGAACAGTATCTCAATTAACCCTCGATACGGCGGCATTAATTTTGAAGATATCCGACATTTACTTCAAATAGCACATCTGATGATCAAGGAGGACAACAGTGTAAAATCTTTTTGAAATCAACCAATAAATGCACAAGCTATTTTCCGAACAAACTTTGTCGGAATCAGGCCGAATAGACAGCGCTAAATCAATATTCCTAGCACTAGCGGTGAAAGATAATAGAATCAACAAATTAAGCTAAATATGTAGACATTCACTATGTTTATACACGGTAATTGAAACAAACAACATTCTTAGTCTTCATTCACTTATGATACAACTAAAGATCAAGCAACCATAATGAAAGTAAAATGTCTGGTTGACGAGATAAACGTCGTAACTACAGCTTGAATAGGCTGTAGTTAAGACGTTTAAGTCGCCAAACCAAAATATATGTCGGCAATTGTAGGGGTTTAAAGTTCGCTTCCGGTCTAAATGAAGGATTTTGGTTGGTTGATTGGTTCTTAGATTGACTCGCGATTGGTCATTACTCAGAATAGAAGATGATTTCACAAGTTGTAATATCTTATTTATGAATCAATCTAAATAGGAACAGAAAATCTACTTGTAATATGTCAACATTTTAGACAGATCAAAACCTACTTAACTCATAGACGATATGTCAAATGAATGTAAGGAACATTCCTATAAAACAAATGTTATTTATCATGCAGAGACTTATTCTCCATTTACTGCTGGTGCTTGAAAATACTTTGGTCTGACATCTTTACATTATTTATCAGTCAGTAGTCAATTGGCCAATCGCTGGACCCGAGGAAGTTCAATTTCGAGTTTAAGCAACGATATTTTTCAAAATATATGGCCAGTAATGTAATAAAAAATAGAATGTTTTTAGTTGGCGACTTAAACGTCGTAACTACAGCTGAGTAAGCTGTAGTTACGACGTTTTAGTCGACCACCAAAAAATGCTTAACATAAACGGCAAGCATTGCCGGAGTTTGAACTTTACTCCCCGTCTAAATGAATGATTCGATTAATCGATTTCTATATTGATCGACCATCGCGATCGGTCAATTTTTACCTCGTTATGAATTGCGATCTGCACTCCATCATAATCTTTTTTTCCGAGTAGATGTGTTCTTGCTGTCTAGTCTCTACAATATGCTTCTTTTTAAGGCACTTTAGAGCATATGTCTTACTCCTATCATTGGCTAGCTGAACCTGAAGATAAGTTAAAAAAAAACGTAATCAACAACTTCTATTTTACAAGTCTTATTCAAACTTTCATAACAAGGGATCTGATTGGACGAAATGTATTTGTCACAGTAAATCAGAGCACATGTAATAATTTTCGATGGAAAGTTTGATTTCGACTGGTTGGTGCATATGGACCAAAATGTATTTGCAAAACACATATACCCTGCAACTTGAGATTTTTGTAATGTGACCTTTACTATTGATCCTCACATATGACCTGTAATTTGATAACTTTAGATTTTTGTAATGTGACCTTTACTATTGACCCTTACATATGACCTGTAATTTGATAACCGAAAAGGGTCTTAACGTTGTAAAAACGTATGAAACATGAAAACCTTAGCGTAAGTAATTGACGGATCGCTGGCCTCGCATACTGCCCTCCGATAGAAAGTTCGACTAAGATATTAAACGGCGAAATATTGCAAAAGTACTTTGTAACAAAACATAATAATAATAAACAAATGGTTGGTTGGCGACCTAAATGTCGCTCCTATTTCTTGATCAAAACAACAAATTGCTTCATATAAATGTCGGAGTTCAAAGTTCACCTCCGATCTAAGTAGACGCTTTGATTGGTCGATCGATTTTCTGATTGGCAATCGTAATCGCTAATTGTTAACGGTCAGTAACAATGACTAAGGAGCAAACGAACTGCGTGTGGGCGGTCATAAATAATTCGGGTTAACTTGAAATAAATCGAAATTTACGGGGTTCATATATCACTAAAGAAAGATTGTATATGTAAACAGCTACGTATATAATTAATGTCGTTTGTAAGGTTTTTAAGGCATACGTCCTAGAGTAAACTTTTCGACATAATTTTTGTCTCTTTGATTGTATGCCGATCTTAAAGCCATTGATGAACGCTAACACATTTCCACTCAACGCCGTATTTCGATACACCGAAGAAAATGGCTTTGATAACAATTATGACAAAAATGAGAAATTTCTTGTGACGAGCAATATCTCCTCTCCTCACAATGTGGAATCCTATGAGGATCTTATTTTTACAATTTATAAGCATTTTAACCCATTCCCACTCAGTGACGCTTTTAAACGCCCTCAATAAAAAAGCTTTGGAAAACATTGTGAAAAATGAAGAAATTGCTTGTAACAAGCAATTTCTTCATTATCCACAATTTTTTCTACTAAGAGAGTTGAAAAAATCCAAAATTTGATAAACTTTAATTTGTCATCTGCAACTTCTTTCAATTTGGGCCAGTCTGGAATTTTGCCGTCTGGTAATGGGTTAAATAGGCGTCTGCAATATTTCAATTTTGGAGTAGTCGTTTTTTTCGATTGGTAATGCGTAAACTGGATTTATAGTTTTTTGAGATTTAGCAACATATTTTAGCCTTAAACAAAATCGAACAAGAAGACATATTCGTGCGAGAAATTACAGGAATCCATTGTTTGGTGCTCCAGCCGCCGCGATATGACTGAAATACTGTTAAAAGTTGCGTTAAACCCATTTAATCAATCAATCAATTCTAAATCTCTCTGACAGGATAATCTACAATACTAGCGATACCCACCAATTCTACCCGTCCAAAACCACCCATTCCTAATGTAGCGACAATCTCCATATCTTCAAGGCGAATGAAAGCATACTCGGGGTCCACATGAACAGCAACAGGCGACACAACTCCATCTGAACTTCCGCCAGTACTCGTTCTACAACAGAAAAATGTCCATACCATGTTTTATTTGTATGTGCATTTTTTTGTGGTTTGAGTAAATGATAGTTAAAATTCTAATAACTGTGTATTTGTTGATTGTGAATACAATTTTTTGGGAATTAGAATCTTATTTCGTGCACAAAAAGTCAAAAGAATCCCTCACTAAGAACGCACTTAATAAGGTGCTCCTGATTTTTGGTTAGGGAACCATTAATTCTTGTAAAAGAAGATATCTGTAAACGAACTTACCGTTGGACCCCTCTGGCTTCATCCCCGTAGTCTTTCTCTCGTAGTTCACTTAATGTTCCGATTAATTGATTAAATGACCTGTATTAATAAATAAAAAATATTTATCAGAGGATGCAACCCATGTAATTCCCCCCACCCAAAGCCACCCACTCCAATAAATATGCCTGTAACTATCCTTCAATCGTATGACCATTGACCAATCGCTGGACCCGCCCATGGACTCCGACAGGAGTCCTGCTTCGATTTTAAATGGTATTATTTTGCCAACTTCATGGCCATGTTACAAAGAGGTGAAATGGTTGGTTGGCAACCTAAACGTCGTAGCTACACCTTATTCAAGCTGTAGTTACCACCTTTAAGTCGCCAACCCAACAATATTTTTAGCAAAAAGGGGGGTTCAATGTTCAAAGCTTAATACCGGGCTGAATGAATGATATGATTGGGCGGTTGATTCCTTGATTGACAGACGTGATTGGTCATTGGTAATTTCATTAAGGTTTATGAAAACCTAATATAAACAGTGAACGGAATATAGATTGAGAACACATGTGTCACGCATATTATTCAAATTCACGGGGAGGATTTAAATTGGATATTTTTCTAAGACATTGTAAATTTACTATTTATCAAATAACATTGAATGTATACAATGGATAGAATGCATAAAATATTTGGTATTAAAGATTAAGGAAACTGTCGATTATCAAATGAAGAATGAAGAGCTACAGATATTTTGCTGTACATATAATAGTTTGCAAGAAAAAAATGTTTCTGAACATATTTTGCAAGAAAAAAGTCCACTAAAATATTTGTCTTTTAAACATCCATCGTGTTTCACAAAGAACCAAATATCAAACTTTCTACATCTGATTTGACTTTTTAAAACAACTAATACCCTTTCCAATAGATAGACTCTGCTTTTAAATCCTCAAAATAGTCTGAAATAGAATAATGCTACCAAGAAATATGTCGACCCCGTATTTAGATGGCAGACGATAGTGTTTGTCTGAAATAATCTCAGTGACATATCGAAACGATATCACGTAATATTGGGATGGTTCCTTCTCAAGATCTATTCAATTCAAAATCTGTCAACATGGTTTTATTTTGTGTTAAATTTCAATTTATTCTTTTCATCCCATTTGATTCAAAATAATCCCATTTATCATATTTTGAATGCATATTAGATCAGTTTTTAAAGTACATGGATATTCCCCATGAAGGACACACTATTTTCAAGTATTCTTTTTTGTTCACAAAACAATCAAACATGCATAGCCAAGACAAAATGTGAAGATAATGAAATGCGTTTTAATACTTTGGTCGAATGCGAGGAAATACAAGTAACGTTGACTTACAGAAAATGTACTTGTACTAATCTGGGTTTCGAGCCAGAGACTTTTTTAGGCAAACACAATGACGGATCACTGACCACGCCTACTGACCTCATGTAAGATATTTGACTGAGATGTGAACCGACATGCTTTTTTTCCAAACAATATGACTGGGGAAATAAAATAAGACAACTTGTTTGAACGCGACCTAGATGTCGTAACCCCAGTTACGACGTTTAAGTCGCCAATCAAAGAAAATGTATTAGATAAATGCCAGTGATCAACTTTTCACATTTAATATGAATGAACAAATGATTGGTCAATCTAGTTCTTAACGGAGAGCGGCGATCTGTCAATTTCACAATAGTTTAAAGACACTTGAAACCCACCCAGGAATTTATAATCCTCACTGCGGATGCGTAGACTGAGCTTAATCTTTACTTGGGGCACAAGAATTATTTTTGAAATGTTATGTGCATGCTCACATTAAAGCTCCAATATAGACTGTTTAGCAAAACAAGGATACTGCATAAACTCGGCTGATGAATGCTGGATAATGAATCTTAATTAAAAAATAGCGAAATAATTCGTATAAAATGAATATGGATTTACCCCTATATAGTTTTGAAAATGACCATATATTCCGAGTTTCCGACTAAAAAAAGAGATATGACGAAATGTCGAAGTCTTTGAACACCGACGACGACTACGATAAAAACATGGATGTTCAGGCATTGGGTTTTCTCCGAAATCAACCAAGTTAAATGAAAACATGGACTTACTCTCTATCAACAGTTAAACATTCTACCCCTGGAGCAAGCGCAATCACATTAGCTGTCCTTCTGTCTTCACTGAAATAGATAGATAGACCTTAACCCATTTTCGTTTTGAAAAAAATTTAGACCTGTCCAAATTCAAAGGTTCTGCAGACGAAAATTTAAAGTGGGTTTGATTTGAAAAATACCATTCAGTAGGGTAGAAAATATTGTTGAAAATGAAGAAATAGCTTGTTACAAGAAACTTCTTCCTTTTCTACAATGTTTTCTCGATTACATAATTACAGAGACGAAAAATCCGGGGACTGAACAGATATGGATACCCACTTCTATCAATAAACAGTGGTGAGGCTTTATTTCAAAGCATTCAGTCGACAAATATAGAAGATGAGAAATTGATCTGCTAAGTCTCTCCTTCTTACCAGACAATGTAACGCTACCTTATCACAGTAAAAGGTCTGTAACGAATGACGTAGAATTGTCTGCCTCCTAGGCCGAGAGGTAATGGTGGCTTGGAAGTAATCCACAGGCCTTCACCGTGACGTGTTCATTGTCAAACATTTAGTGGCTATGACAATAGCCTCATTGGCCTTTGGTCAATGGATATTTAAATGCGATTGTAAACTTCCCTAATTGGTCGAAACCATGTTTAAACGTGCCGTCTTATCGCAAAGGTAAGATCGTGATAAAGGTACAAAGAAGTGACTCCACAATTAAGGACTTTTAGAATGCTAATATGACGACCATTCAATCATAATCAGGATTACAGGGAGCAGTTACGTATACTTGATACAGTTTAAAATGACCCAAAAGTCAAACCAGACCTAGTTTGACTTTTGGGTCATCTAATATTATATCTAGCATGCGTAACTACTCCCTATGATCAGGATATCACGGAAAGGTTATCATTGGTGGGTTATGCTCAGATGAACAAACTCCTGTCTCCTGACAATTCATTTTCCCCCTCATAATCTGTCTTTAAAACTCTCTTAAAGAATGTCTAATTACCTTAACAAAGACTTCTCTCCGAAATAATCTCCTCTCTTCAAACAGCGGACCTCTTGGGGCTCGTTGTGGTTAGCTATGGTTTGTGTGACCTTGACCTATGAAGACGTAAAAATAGTTTCGTTAAAGATGCATTCTTTATTATTACTTGATTCGTGACGCCGTGCACGTGATCAATGAACAAACTGTGTACACGTCTGACTTTTAATAAAACACAGCACGTGCATGATAATAGTCTTGTTTTTCAGTATTACATTTGACGAATTGTCTCTAACAAATCGCATGGGGCCTCGGTTTTACGTCTCATCCGAAAACAATTACATGTAGTTTATTAGTTGAGGTTTGAAATCAAGTGCTCTACCAACTGAGCTAATCGGGCCGACACTAACTAGGTGAGTTAACATTAGTTATATAAATATTGCAAACGTTATCACTTGAGTTGTCAGAAAGTGCGATAACTATAGAAATTTTCACATGTAACAGGACTTACCTCCCCTTTGTTGATGATGAAGAATGAGTCACCAGTTGCCCCCTCTCGTATGATATATTCGCCTTCATGGAAAAAGTCCTACAACATATAGGTATAAAAATGGTAAGTTTATTGATACAATACGAAGTGGTTGCAATAATTCACATTTAACCAATTACCAGAAGACAAAATTCTAGTCTGGTCAAAATTGACGACAGTTTACAGTTAATGAAAATTTAAATTTCTTCAACTTTCTAGGTACAAGCAATTTCTTCATTTTACACAATGTTTCCCTAAGTGTGTATTTCTTGAGGGGCGTCCAAAATAGTCTCTGTATGGGAATGGGTTAAAACGCTCAACGTTTCACTAGAATGAACGATGCACCTCCGTCAAAATAAAACTAATTTGAATAATAATACCATAAGTTCAATTAACAGATGGCAGCTGTCAATAAAAAAAATCATTTGACCAATCAACTCATTCAATCAAACTCTGAACTCCAACATCGATCAGTATTTATGTCAACTATTTTTGTTGGTTTTTGTGACCTAAACGTCGTAAATATAGCTTATTCAAGCCGTAGTTATGAAGTATAAGTCGCCAACCAACCATTTTTTAATACGTGTTAATGGCCATTCATTTTGCAAATAACGGCGTTTACTGTATTTAAGTCTAACTTCCTTCGGAGTTTAGTAGGCGTGGTCAACGATCTGTCTATTCAGATCCTACATGTTCATCTCCAACTTTGATCGATTTCGTCTCAAGAGGACTTACATATCACAACAAGTTATCAAGTTTGTCAATGAACAATGTAACCTATTCCTAAACGACAAAATTGAAAGAGACTGCAGGCGACAACTTAAAGTTGATGGAATTTTTTTCACGTATCTTTGAATACAAAACATTGTGGATAATGAAGAAATTGCTTGATCCAAGCAATTTCTTCATTATCCTCAATGTTTTATATTCAAAGAAACGTTGAATATAAAACATTGTGGATAAGAAGAAATTGCTTGATCAAGCAATCTCTTTATTTTCCACAATTTTATCCAAAGTTGTTCTTGTTGTTGTTGTTGGGGGCGTAAAAAGGATAGATTGTTAGGAGGATGTTGTGCGAATAGATCAATGCATTAACTATGCCAGAAATTCACATCTACGGAATTGAGTATTAATTCTCTGCTGGTGATGTCGCAAGTTTTGTGGAAGGTGTTGAATAACAGATGGATTCTTTTCAATTAAGGATTTGGAGATCCGCTTAATAGAATGACAAATATCGATTTATCTTATAGTCTGTTTAGGGTGGGTGTTAATATTCACCGTCAGCATTTATATTAAACAATGTCCTTGGTGGGCTTCTTAAACGGTGAAATTATGGCTTACAAGAAACAAAAGAGAAGAAATGTCAAATTGTAGAAGATGAAATGACGATTGGCGTTTCTATCGATGTAAAGATATTTGTGACAATTTAATGCGAAAAGAGACTTTCAAAACACACTCTGAAACAAATTCGGGGAAAAGGGGGGGGCAGATCTAACAGAGATTGATAGAACAAAGCATTGTGAGAAAAAGAACAAATATGATACGATTGAATGAGCATTCTATAGACCTTAGTCTGCGCAGTTCGTGCAATCTGACCAGGGGGGTATTTTTCGCACTTGCCAAAGGTTCTATTTCTGTATCTCTCTATGTTCGTGTAAATGAATTTTCTATCATCGATGCGCACTTATTTCATTTTTTTCATTACAAACAAATAATGACAAGATTATTTTCATGATTTCTTCATAGTAAGAAAGGATGACGCGTCGATTTATGTTAATCTCAATCAGAAAACGTTTTACCCGACTTAATATTTGACGTTATGTTACATATTTCATCAATTTCGCGCTCATTATATTACGATGTTATGTAGATTGGTGATGCAGAACTGTCTGGCAAGAAGAAAAATAAGTCCTGCTCGTGTTCTGGTTAATAATTTTTCATTGAATGATAGACGCTCTGAGTAGATGCAAAAATACACGTATCTAGGTTGATTCAATTAACTTTTTAAATCGTCATCGTATCTTGTCCTTCAACAATAAAAAATGTTTTAAGCGACTTCTCAAGGGACCGCTAACTAAAAACTCAGATTTGCTGTTTTCAGAAGACCAGTGTATTTTGAAATCGTCATTCATTACATATTACTCGTTATCATCATCAATGCTATTATTCCTCACCAGAATCGTCTCATCGAGATGATTTTAGTAAGTAATTATAACATTCGGCTTTAGTTGCTAATAAATTAGTTATTATTATATAAAGTGTCGTTTGTTATCGCCGCTTTATATAAATGGTCACCTATTAGAGATAGTTACCAAAGCATGATTGACTGTATAAATCTGACTAAACCGTAAATATAGCCGATCAACTTCTATTTCACACTGTCCTGTTTTGTAAAATTTTTGACCTGTCCAAATTCAAAAGTTTTGCTGACGAAAGATTATAGAAGAATTAACTTGAAAATAACCATTCAGTAGGCTAAAAAAAAAAACACTGTGGAAAAAGAAGAAATTGCTTGTTACAAGCAATTTCTTCTTTTCCTTCAGTGTTTTCTCAATTATAAAATCACGGGGACGTAAAAATCAGGGATTGAACAGGGGAAGGATAAATAAAAAGTAATAAGTTTAATTTTGTTTTGTTTTGTGTTTTTAGGTGTGAACCATTGAGAATTCTCGGTGGATTATCTCTTAATATTTTCATCGATAGAGGGGTAAAATCATAAGCAAAAGAGCTAAAATGGCCCTTGTACGAAGCAAGAGAGCTAAAATGGCCCTAGTACTCTCACCTGAGGTCAGTAGGTCTTATTTGTGAAGAGAAAGCATTAAACAAAGCTTGTAAAATTTGTTACTATTAATTGAATTGTCATTGAGGTCTCTTGTGTTTTTAGGTTGAACCCTCTCAGTTTTCATCCTTGTGACCTAATAATAAATCTGACCAAATTTCTACAATATTTGGCCAAGATTGTGTCCCCTAAAGTGTACACACAAAAATGTCATTTAATTAAGCCTCGTTTTCCCATGAATATTCCCATTTTACTAGGGCTCATCCTTATAATGTAATAGTTATTCTGACCAAGTTTCATCAAGGCCCCTTCAGCCGTATTTTCCCATAGAACTTCCCCAAGGTTTCGTCCTTTTTAAGCCCCCCCCCCCCCCCCGTGTTTGCCAACTCCCCATTTTTCGATAGGGTTCATCCTTATGACCTAAGAATTATTCTGACAAAGTTTCAGCAAGACTGAGAAAAAACTGTGGCCTCTAGATTGTAAACACTAAAATTGTTGACGTCGCACGACACACGTCAGACATTCAAGTATCACAAAAGCTCACCATGGAAACGTTGTACCAAGGAGAACTAAAATGACAAACCAACTGCTAAAATAGGATCAGGTCTGCTTTTCTCATTTAACCGGAGCTAAGATACTGATCACTTCATCATGTTGTCAGATAATTCACCTGCGTAATGACATGCTTTTAGACTTTTTTGACGAACGCTTCCTTTTTTGTGTAGCTTTTTTTCATTAAAGGAATAGAATAATCTTTCATTACCTGAACAACAAAAGCTATTTTCCCGGATGGGGAATGCAGACGTGAAAATATAGTTTTTGCTGTTCACCCGATGAAAGATAAATCGATCTTGCATGAAAAAAGAAAAACAAAACTGATTATCCTATTCATCTATGCAATGATCTGAGTATTCTAAGTGCATGTTGATTATTTTTGGCTCGTACAATCTGGACGATAGAGCCTACATTAATTAATTTCATTCAAGTCTACGGTACTCTGAATAGTTTCTCTAGATGTAGTCCCAGCTTTAGGTAATTGACAATTTGACGGAACTGTCCATCAATCTTCCGCCCTCAATCTAATCAATCAATATCTTTTCTTCTCCATTTTGATGGAAAACGTGTTCAAGATTAAGATTCAACTTTTTATACTGGTGAAGTAATTTCTGGCCCTCGGCCCATGTCTCTATAGATATTGACATCCCAATACCGTTACTGTTTATTATTGTGTATTGTTTGGGTCAAAAGTCCCATTTAAGTCGTCTTAGCACAAAGAACGCGTGCACGTGGAAATAATATAAGTTAACCCGTTTAAGCATGCGCGTTTATATTTTGAAAGTGCACGCCTTGTATAACGCGTGCACTTTCAAAATATGAGCGTGCACGCGTAAAAAGGAAATACCTTCATATTGTGCGTGCACTTGTAATTTAGGCGTACACGCACATTTTATACCCTTGAACGCTCAGTTAACATGCACGCCTAAATTCTGTGGGTGCACCTGTATTATTTACGCGTGCACGAGTTTATTTTTTACCTATTTAGTGCGCCATATCTTGTAGGGACTCTCGACCTTAAAGCACTCGAATGCCGAAATTTGAATTTCCCTTTCGATTTACTTTCAAACACCATTCTGTTGACGGTTTGTTTAACCCATTACCAGATGACAAAATTATAAAGTGGTACAAATTTAAAAACAAGCTGCATACGACAATTTAAAGTTGGTGAAATATAAATTTCTTTGTTTTTTGGGGAAGAAAGCAACGAGGATAATGAAGAAATTGCTTGTCAAAAGCGATTTCTTCGTTTTCCACAATATTTTCCGAAGATCTATTCTTGAGGGGTGTAAAAAGCGGGATTGTGTGGGAATGGGTTCAGTGATTTCGTTGTTTTGTTAAATACTTCTCAGGTGAATAAAATCAATTTCACACATGTACTGTCTTAAACATTTTAAATATAGAGAAATAGTAGATGCACTACTAGAGTTTTACAAAATTTGAAGCGAAAGTTAAAGCAAGTCACGCCATTATCATTATTATTATTATTATATCTATATTTTTCATTTTCATGGTTTAAAGAATCCATTTAGAATGAAAGCGAAGAACGAATATATTTTCTCAAAAATGCCTCCTTGCTTATAATAAACATCGATTTCTAAAACAAGAGTGCCGTTGGCCTTTGGGCGCTCACCTTACATAAAGGTTCTTTTTCTTTCAACAGTCTATTTTAATGTTAAGGTTAGGATTATGATACAAGTGACCCTGACCTTACTTTAAACATATATAGACTTTGTAACTTGGGATCCCAAAGTTTCGAGTACAAATTCCAAGGCTTCATGACTAATGTGAAAGAAAAATACCATTTTCCTTGGAAACATAGGTTATAATTTTAGAAACATGAAAGAAGTCGATGAACCGATGCTTCATGCTAAATATCAAGGCTGACGGCCAACTAAATAGGACTGGAGAAGATTTTTATCTTTCATTGCCATAGCAACCAGAATTCTTCAACTATATTTCTATCATTTTAGTTATTGTGTTGAAAGACCACTTAAAGAAATTTTCTACCAAATTTGTTCGAAATCGGTCCATTAGTTTGGGAGGAAATGTCATTCAAAAATCGTTCTTCATTTCAATAAAAAAACCCATCCCCCTGAAGCTCCGCCCCTGGGAACCCGGGGATAACTATTTTAGCTATTTTGAAAGAGGTAAATATACAGATGTTTCATGTAAAATACCAAGGCCCTACGCCTTTCCGGTCAGAAGGTAAATATTTTAAACATTGTTTTAAAAGTTCACATTGGTTGCCATGGCAACCAGAGTTTTCTACGGATTTTAATTTCTTTTGCTATTTTATACAGGGCCACCTAAGGAACATTTTTGCCAATTTTGGTTTAAATTGTCCCTTTGGTTTTGGAGGAGATGTCTTTCAAAAAGCGTCCTTTAATTATATATAAATTCCACATCCCTTGGAACTCGCGGGTAATGATTTTACCAATTTGAAAAAAGTTAATATCCTAATGTTCATTAAAATATCAAGGCTCTACGCCTTCTGGGTCAGGAGGAGAATATTTTTTAAGATCATCTTAAAAATTTCACATTTGTTGCAATAGCAACTAGAGTTTTCAACGGATTTCAATTCATTTATGTATTTTAAAGGGACGGCACCTAAGGAACATTTCGGCCAAATTTGGTTCAAATTGGCCCAGTGGTTTGGGAGGGGATTATGTTTAAAGAAATTGTTGATGGACGGCCGGAAAAAAAGTGACCACATAAAAAAGGGGGGGAAGAGATGTTCGAATTCACAGTGTACTTGATTCAATATGTTTAAGATTCTAACAGCATTATAAATGATTTTCAAACGTTCACAAATGAAAAGTTTTGGTGGTGGTTGTTCGGAAATTTTTTAAACAATCTAGATATTTCAAAATGAGAACATTTACTTGAAAAATAATGCATCTTTTATTTAAAAAGTTCTTTTATTTCTAACATACGTAAAATGTGCGTCTTATTAAGTATCAGGACTATTATTGACCAATCAAAATGTCAATCAAAGAATAAATCGACCTATCAAACCATTCATTAGACTGGAAGTGGAATTTGAACTCGAACATTAGCCGATATTTGTGTGAAGCTCAAGCTGTAATAACGACGTTTGAGTCGCCAAACACCGATTTTACTTTTCTATTACATGAATCTGGCCGTCAATTTTGAACAAAAAAATCGAAAGGAGCTTCCTGTTGGATTCAGTGGGCGTAGCAAGCGATTCGTCGAATGATACATTGTTCGAGGCCTCGGCACGACAGTGATTTTAAGCCTTATATGTGCACTGTATTACGTCATTTTCTATGCAAATAAGCTTTTGTCCAACTTATAATGCCTGTGGAGCAAGCATCTTGATTTAACTAATTCCCACACAGGGACGCTTTTTGCCGCCCCTCAAAAAAAATCACTGGGGAAACATCGTGTAAAATGAAGAAATTGCTTGTAGCAAGCAATTTCTTTATTTTCCACAATGTTTTCTACCCAGAAAATTTAAAAATCTTAAAATTCATATACTTTTAAATGTCGTCTGCAACTTCTTTCAATTCGGACCTGTCTAAAACTATATTGTCTGGTGATATGTTAATGAAGTATCATCCTTTGCGGGAAATATCGAACCTGTCAACACAAAAGTGTGATTTATATTGGATTTTGTAAGAAAATCCTCTAACAGAAGAAAACTGACACAACATTTAACATTTAAGCTCCATCACCAAACAATCGTGCTTTTTGACACCATGAAGTAATATAGTTATTGTCACTTGCAATTTCTCCTTTTCTCGCGATGTTTTCCATCTTATTTGTCAGTTGTTTTCCAATTTTAGCTTTTTGACATGTCGTCCGCAAATTCTTTCAATTCGGACCTGTGTCAGCTTTTGTCTTCTGGTAATGGGTTAAGTAGGCACAGAAATCAACGAAATAGTTCATAGCTTCACTCGCCAAAACGTGTACATCTATAACATTTATCAGTTAAGAAAGCCATCTTTATATATATATCTTTCAATTAACCCATTCCAACACAAGCCCTCCTTTTTACGCCCCTCTAGAAAAAACCTTTTTGAAAACATTGCTGAAAATGAAGATTTTGTTGAAGAATTGTAACAAGCAATTTCCTCATTTTTCATGATGTGTTCCAAATCTTTCTTTTCTTGGAAGCGTTAAAAAGCATGATTTTTTGAGAATGGAATAAGCTAATAATTAGACGAAACTCACCACTTCAAGTACATCTGCTAACTTTGAAAGTTTCTCCGCAGGTAATGACTGAAGTAAAGGCACACTGAAATTTGTAAAACAGAAGTAAGTCATCATAATAAAACATAGATTACCCCCATGACCGCTTGTCACCAACATTAGTGCTGTGATAACACTCAAAGTCGCATAAGGAAGGCTTATAACCTGATGGAGTTATAATATTTATGTTGTATTTAAAAGCCGCCGTCATAGCGCAGTCGGTAGCGCGCAGGACTCCTAATCTTCAATCATAGATGTCATGGGTTCGATCCCCGGCGGCGGCAAATATTCTTTCCGACAATTGTCTCTCACCAATGGGTTGATAATCGTAAACCTAAGTGGGATAGCAGCTGGAGGCTAGGAAAGGATGTAGTGGTAGTACTGGTGTGAGAAATACCAGGAATCCATTGTTAGGTGCTCCAGCCGCCGCGATATGACTGAAATACTGTTAAAAGCGGCGTTAAACCCCATTCAATCAATCAATTGTATTTAAAAACTAAAACAACTGAGGTAAATCGTAGGTCTTGGCTAGGTCACTTATTGAAATCCTACGACTGAATGCAGATAAAGGTATATTATAATAAATACAACCAGATGCTATAACATAATGATACAAGAGCTTCACAGAGCGGCGAATATACGTCCGAATCTATTTCACTAAGAAAAGGGTATATAGTTCCGAAACGACTTATGAAATGAAAACAATTTCTGTCTCTTACACAACTAGATATCATTGATATTCACTGTGACATATTTCTTAAACTGTAGGAGGAGTTGCGCTCACAAAATTTGTTAACGGACAGACGGACGGACGATCGGGGTCATGACAAAATACAACACTGGGTGTATAATAAAGATATAACCATTCAAGATGTTGAGAAGATGAAATCAAGGTAACAGTCCAATTACATTTAAAACAGAGCAAGACAACATTTACTCTTCGAAACATATTACGTTGCTTTGTCTCTTGCGATTATGAGAGCAAACGTTATATAGAAATGAATCTCTAACTTAAAATACACGACAATCTTAGCTTTCATTACTATGATGAACTTTTGCTTGATTTAGACCAATTTATTTTAAGTACTGTTTTCATTTTTGGTTATCTTTATTAATTTTGTTTCTTGTCCTTAAGCTTTTCCTGTTCAAACCCTGCTTTTTACGTCCCTGTGTTTTTATACTTGAGAAAACTTCGTGGGAAAAGAAGAAGTTGCTTTAACACGCATTTTTTTCCACATTTTTTCTACCCTACAGAATGATTATTTTTCAAATGAAATCATTTTCGAATGGTCGTCTACAAAACCTTTCTATTCAGACAGGTCCATTCTTGTTTTTTTTAGAAAATCAGGAAAGCGTTAACCCAGCAGTAATCTGTAATGTAAAACAGACACACCATGACAATACGCCTTCCTCCTTCTGTGCTTACAGTGCTTTACTTTAAGTAAATCAAAGTACATGTAGGAATATGTGTGGTCGATAAATCCACATGGTGTGTTGTGAAAAGCTTTCGTAATGTCCAATGACGACCCAAACCTCTTAACTACAGCTTTAATAAAGCTGTAGCTACGAAGTTTTGTTCTCAAACCGACCTAATTATCATGAGTGCATGATAGGAAGTAGGATGGCCTTTGGTATTTTATTCGGGAAATTGATCTATTTTGTTCGTTGTATACGGAATAGGGAGAAATGCCCCTAGAATTAATTTGTTTGAATGAACAAAGTATTGTTAAAGCTCCATGTTAATCCCCGCGTTTTTCGAATTCGTGTCTTTACCATAAGATGAAATTCCAAAACCCACAGTTTTATTGGAGAAAAACAAATCGATTTTATCCTATCATTTATTCGCCCCAATTTATTGTGACCGAACAAAAGCCATTTCGGTTCTATAGAAATGAGTGACCTTGTTAAAGAATTTACAGCTTAAGGTCATAAAAATGTATGAACTTGTGTAGTGAAAATTTTATATTTAAGACTAGAAAACCATAAAGCATCTAAAACAGGATAATAGCTACTGGTCATTTTATTGCAGTGGGTTTTAGATGTACACTTCATCCAATATCACACACACACAAAAAAAAAAGAAAAAGAAAAAGCGCGAAAACAGCTAAGTCGATTATTTTTTTATTTTATGATTAAGTGAACACCCAGTATATCTTATTCAATCAAATATAACCTATGAATGCTTGTATTTTATACATTTGAGTGACCTCTCGCGTAGAAATCGGACGCCCGTCATTTCGGTAAAAATATTTGAAAAACAAATTGGAAAAAACACAAGTCAATTAAAGTTGATATTTAAAAAAATGAATATATTGTGTCTATGACTATGCCTTATTCTGAAAATCTTTCAATAGCGACAAGTATCGACTCTGGTCAGCCGGTGCAAGATGTGCCCTCCTACCTGGGTCAATAGTTTTAGCACCTTTAAGACAGTCCCATTTCGTTTGAGTAGTCAAACATGGTAAATGTTTTCGTTATAGTACTCATATTAACCCTTTCTAGTTTTGTCAAATTTTAGACCAGGCCAATTCAAAGGGTTTGCAGACCAAAATCTAAAGCGGGTTAAACATTTGATAAATAACCAATCTTTGGTACAAGTAATTTCTTCGTTTTCAACAATTTCTTCTCAATAATAAATTTACAAGGACGTATAAACCAGGGATTGAACAGGAAATGCTTTAGACATATCATCGTTTGGCAACAAAAAAATTTCGTAACTACAGAGTATTTAAGCCGTACGTACGAGGCATTGGTTGCCAATCACTTTAGACTGGGATATGTTTGTTTTTGTACAATACTTTTTAAAAACCTACTCAGATTGAGTAGTACTGGAATTCTAACCTCTCTTTGAAATATTTTAGATCTGTCAGTCGAAAAGGACCCCTGTGATTTTCCTTAAACAGACATTTGAAAAAAGGAAATATTATCGAGTGCAGGTCAACCAGAGGTTATATTCCAAAAATGATTACATGTATATGATCAGCTAGAATGGCCGATTTAGATTCAGAAAGTCATCAAAGTGCGAAAAGTACCAACAATGGTCAGCCTGCACTGTTCGAACCGGCTGACCAGAATCGATTCTTTTAGCACTTCCCATTGGGTCTTTTTTTCGCTCGACAATGGACCAATCGCGGCTGTCATTCAAATTACCAGCCGACAAATGAAATTATTCATGTAGACTAGAATGAGTTTTGAACTCCAACATTGGCCGCCGTTTTTGGTTAACCTTTATGTTGGTTTTGCGATTTAAACGTCGTAAATACAGATTATTCAAGCTGTAGTTACGACGAAGCCAACCAACCAACTAGAATACATTTTTGTAGCATGCTACTGGACATGAATTGTGCAAAATACCGCCATTTTAAATCAAAGCGGGACTTTCTGTTGGAGTCGACGGACGTCGTCAACGAAGTAAGTGGATGTGGCCAGCGACTGGTCTATTGTCACATTCATTTTCTAAGGAACTCCCAGAAAGTTTTATTTGACGGGTCCATTATTTATTATCAGTTGTGTACTCGAACATTACCTTTTGAGAAATCGAATGTTCTCTTCCTGCCTTTGTATACCTGTTTTCATCATTATAGCCTGGAAGATACGTCTGTCTAGTACCCATACTTTAACATCCGTTAATGCTGAAACAAAATAAATCAAAGTGTGAGCGCCAGACTGTGTTATATCCCTATAAACAGATGATCACATAGTACAGTCTTGCAGTCTACCATCAAAATTTAGCACAGTATAACGACAAACTGAAATTTCTGTAAAATATGCTTAGTGACGTTCGCGTTCCACTACGACAAAGTTACGCATATAGATTGCAAAAATATTGCGAGAAATGGAGAGATTGCTTTTAAACAAGTATTTTCCTCTTCTCACCAAGATTTCTACACTACATAGAACTCATCTTCAATCTTATACCGACTTTGGATTATCGTCTGCAACTTCTTTTTTCTATTTGAACCGGCCGGAAAACGATCGGCTGGTAATGGGTTAACGTTTTTGTCCTAGTTTTCGATATTCGACAGCAATTATTATCATTGGTTACGATATTGTATACTGTATCTTCCTCCCTTTGACTAGAAAACATTGTGGATAATGAAGAAATTGCTTGATACAAGCAATTTCTTCATTATCCATAATGTTTTCCAAAGCTGTTTTCTTGGGGTACGTAAAAAAGAGGGATTAAGTGGGATAATGTTAACTAATTTGAAGAGTTATACGCTTACCTTTTACCGATGCAGTTCTTGTACAGTTATACAATATAGCCAGCTCCCCAAACGCCCGCCCCGCCGCCATTTTACCGAGGGCATGGTTTTCTTTCAGCACCTCGAACTCACCCTCTACAAAAGACAAAGTAATCAAGTCAAATTGATGATTAACTAACAATATCCACTTTCAATGGTACTCCAACAGGGTAATTGTCCGATCGGGGGGGGGGGGTAATCAACCAATTAAAGCATTCATTTAGACCTCCGATATTTGCCGACATTTGTGCGAAACATTTTTGTTGGTCCGGCGACTTAAATGTCGTAGCTACAGCTTATTCAAGCTGTAGTTATGACGTTAAAGTCCCCAACCAACTATTTCAATTTTTGGTTACGTGTTACTGACGATACCTTTTGCAAAATAACGACGTTTAACCCTTTCCTGTACAAATCAGGGATTTTACGTCACTGTGATTTTACACTTGAGAAAACATTGTGGAAAAAGAAGAAATTGCTTGTCACAAGCAATTTCTTCTTTTTCCACAATATTTTCAACCCTATAGGATGATTTCATTTCAAATTTCATCCAATTTTCATTGTCGTCTGCAACCTCTTTCAATTCGGAAAGGTCTAGGATTTTGCAAAACAGGAAAGGGTTAATATCGAAGTTGAACATACTATCGGAATCAATGGGCGGGGCCAGCGGAGTCAGTGGGCGGGCAAGCGATCTGTCAAATGTCTGAGATACCAATATTATTAGTATTTTGGCCGCCGGGGTAAACAAGAAGTATTTTGTCGGTTGATTACCAAAACGTCGTTATTACAGCTTAAACAAGCTCTGATAACGGCATTTTGATCGCCGACTTGCAAAATGGTTTTACTTGGTATCGGAGATGAATATGGTGGCACCAGACTGATTGAATGATTTGATAAGCGCTATCGATTTTTGATTGATAATGACAAATGGTAATTTGCTTAACCGTCTTTCAAACTTAATCGAGGAGTTCGATAACGCCTGAGAAAACCTGATGGGTCTCGCTACATCTTTAACCATACACAAATTGAAATCAATTTTTATAGTCAAAACAGGAAATAAAGGAATTTAGGCACACATTGGGTAACTAATTTCTTTTTGTCTGGGAAAAGATTTTTTATTGAATTTGGGTTTAACACCACTTTTAACAGTATTTCAGTCATATCGCGGAGGCTGCAGAAACTAACATGGACTCCTGGTATTTCTCACACCAGTACTACTAACACATCCTTCTCGAGCCTGCAACTACTCACCCCACTTTGGTTTACGATTATCAAAACAAACGTGGGTGATGAAAATGTGAAAAGAGTAGTCAATTATTTATCGTCGGTAGGTTTCGGCTTGATTTAGCTGTAGTTATGAGGTTATGGTCGACCAAGGTCCACGCTATAGCTCTGTTCCCATCAATAAGCCTAGATTCTAAGAGAGAAGAAACCGAAATAAAATGAGAAATTATCGAAGTAAAAGGAGGGGGCGTTTCTCTGATATTAGAAAAGGAAAGTATATTATGATAGTCAGAATAATAACAACAAAATCTGACATACACCATACTGGCCAGGTATATAAATTACCTCCACACGCTGTTATAAGCGCATGCAGGTACTTACCAGCATAATCTTTATTCTCCATTTTTTCGTCGTTCATATTTTTTTTAATGTTCTGTTGGTGTGTTGATCTCAACTCAATCGTTTTTTTTTTTAAATCAGATGACAGTAAAACGAGCAGTTGCTAGCGCGTCGCACTCCCAAGAGTTAGATCCCCGGTAGCGGCAAATATTATTTCCGATATTTGTCTCCCACCAATTTGGAGAACGATCGTAAACCTAAGTAGGATTGGCAGCTGGCGGATCGGAAAGGATGTAACTGTAGTACTGGTGTGAGAAATACCAGGAATCCATTGTTAGGTCCTCCAGCCAACGTAGTATGAATGAAATACTAAAAAGAGGCTTTTAACTCCATTCAAACAAACAAAACTCAATCGACGGCCAAAAAGTGGCCGCTAAAGAGAATGGTCATTTGATAAATTTTTGAGGGCTGATTATGATGGATCAAGTTGCTTGCATATATAAATTGTTGCAGAATTCCTACCGAATCCTATGTTGTTCGAACTTATTAGAATCGTCTAATTGAGACGATTCTTATAAATTCAAATAGCATAGGACCTAGTTACGTCATGTTTTTAGCAAATCATTTATCTTCTCAATGTTATTTGGAAAGGATAATTTAGTTGCGGTCGCTTAATAAATGTGGCCATTTAATAGAGGTGGTCTCTTCAACAAGACTGACTGTGTCTGACATTACTGAACATAATCACGTAAACGCTAAAAAAGTAGAAAAAAAAACACTTCAATAACCTCGAGTTTATGTAACGATTTTCTCTATAAATCGTCCAGTAACCTTAAACTTCATACAAATAGATGCGTGAAATAATATCCTCGTCAACGAAAGACTAAAATTCATTTTAAATCATTATCTTTTTTTCGCAACTATATTTAGAAAGTTTCAAATAACTGGTAGAAATTCTGTAAAGAAATAAATGTCCTCAAATGCTGTAATTCTTTGAATTCTCGCTCCGTTTGATTACGTCGTTAAACACAAACCAAATATGGAAATAAGGTATTTATGCAATTCTAGAACCTCTGGAATCTACGACACTTAGCACGTCTTTATTTTTTATAAGGAAATAGACCAACCCTATCTTCAACCCCGCGTATTGCCCCTCATGAAAACAAGATAAGAAAAAAATGTGGAAAAAGAAGAAATTGCTTGTAACAATCAATTTCTTCATTTTCAACATTTTTTACCTTTCTGAAAAGACAAAAAGCTGTAAAAATTCATAAACCTTAAATTGTCGTCTGCTATTTCTTTCAAATTGGACCAGTCTAAAATTTTGTCTTCTGGCCATAGGCTAAAAGATGTTGCAGAGGACAATTTCTAGTTGGTGAAATTCTAAAATTCTTTGTTTCTTGTAGACAACGATGTAGATGACGAAGAAATCGCTTGGTAAAAGCAACTTGCTCGTTTCCACAATGATTTCCTATGTTTTTTTTTCTTTAAGGACGTAAAAAAGAATTGTTTGAAAACGGAATCAACCAATTAACTTACATCCTCGACATTGGCCGCCATCTAGGTGAATCATTTTTGTTGGTTTGGAGACTTATACGCCACAAGTTCAGCTGAAGTTACGACGTTTATGTCGCCATTCAACCATTCTATTTTTTGTTACGTGCTACAGGCCAGATATTTTGCAAAAATGCAATTAAATAACGAAGGAAAACTTCCCTTTGCAGTCAATTGGCGGGGCGGGGCCAACGGAGAATGTGGGCGGGACATGTGATTTGTCAGTTGGAACACAGCGAGCACTGACCTGCTGCGACATACAGATGCTGCCCTGCATCTCCTTCACGGATGATGTAATGAGATTGGTGCACTTGCTTTTCGTACATACACTCCACGACCTCTCGAATCTGGGCTGAATCCAACTTCTTGAGAAAATCATTGTCTAAAATTGCATCCTTGATGAGCTGTTTTGATCTGAAAATATATTGACGTGCTTTTACTTTAATATTTAGCGTGCTGTAATACAATATATTTACAAAACAAATAAATTCAGTTCCTCTTTTTGAGAAACGCATACAAATTCCCTATTTCGCTTCCTTCCTAACCTTTAATCTATTTATGGCAACAATATTAACATGAATTCATTTAAAGTTACATTAATGTCTGATAAGCTATTTTCGCTAGATCTATAAACAGTATTATGTTCTAATGGCATGAGGGCAATAATGGCCCTAAGTTGTCCGTCTTAGTTTACTATCACGACAAACAATCTTGTTCGTTTTTTTTGTTTGTTTTTTTTGTGTGTGTGTGTTTTTGTTTTGTTTTGTTTTGTTTCCCAAGAATTGATCTCGTGACATATTTTTTGACTCAAAAACATGCTATAGAATCAATGTTGTCGGCGGGCGACGCACGACGGAAATCCCAAAAACTCATCTTTCTTAGGTGAGCTGAAACGCAGCGATCTCAAAAAATTGTTCATTTTAACAATTACAGAGCAAACACCGAGTTTTCTATTATTAGATAATTAAGGCTCCGTTAAATTCAATTTTACCATTTGTTAGAAATAATGTCATGTTGTCTCAAAATGTACCGTAAACTGTGACTCGAGTTCTGACTAAATACACAAAATATATCTACGCCAAAAAAGCAACGTCGATAAGAAGGTGAAATACGGTGTGCTTTGCAACAGCCAAATTGGGGTCCCAGGGGAAATCTTTTTACATTTTTTGTAGAGAACCACAAGGCAAGTTCTCGTACAATTGAAGGATCTCCGCTGTCATTTGACAGTTCGATTTGTTTGTTCGTTTACATGGGGTTTAATGCCATTCTTAACAGAATTTCTGTCGTATCGTTGCAACTGGAGCACCGAACTATTAATCCTGCTATTTTTCAAACCAGTACTACGACTTCATCTTTTCAGAGCCTCTAGTTGCTCATCACATATAGGGTTACGATTATCCATCCATTGGCAGAAACGTCGAAAAGGATATTTTCCGCGGCCGGGGTCGAGATCAATTTGACGAATCAAAACTATTCTTTCATAGCGTAAGCTAATGATGAACTGAAACATTTATCGTCGTTGGACGTGCCAAATGTCGTAGCTACAGCTTGAAAAATGCTGTAGTTACGATATTTTGCACGACCAACGACGTTATGTCAAACATTTTTTGTTTGTTGGGCGACATAACTACTGTAAATTCTAAGTGTAGTTATGACGCTTAGATATCAATACACGATTTGCTTTTTTTCCTGGCAATTAAACATCGAAATTGACGTCATTTGACCCAAAACCAAATGACAAAATTTTAGACTGGTCAAAATTGAAGGAAGTTGCAGCAAACAATTCTAAGAATTTTGAGTATCTCTGTTTTTTGGCAGAAAACAGGATTTAAGACGAAGAAATTGTCTGTAACAAGCAATTTCTTCATTTTCAACCTTGTTTCCATTAAGCCTTTTCCTGAGGGGCGTAAGAATTCTGTTCTTGGAACACATTTGTAAGATGTCTTGTTGAAATATCCTGATCGTGAATAATAGAACTGGCTGTCGACTACAACTTTGGTTCTTATATTTAACCATCGATTTGCGAATATCAGTCTTCTTAAATTATATAAGTTTTACATTCAAAGAACATGTGGTATTCGTTTTCGACTAAACATATATTATATTTGATACACAGGGTGCAATAGCGTCTGTCCCCAGATGCCCGCCCTTCTCGATCATACGATCGTGATTGGAACATCTGAAGATAGACAGAGTTCGCCGGTAGTTATAAGGAATATCGATAGACAAGTAAAAATCTAGTTGTAAAACAGATTTAAAGAATCTATAACTTAATGATTTGGAAGTGTTTGCAGAAGACAATTTTCAGTGAATGAATCAATCAGTCTTTTGAAAACAGTTCGAGGGGGAAAAATTATCATTATACTAGCATCATGGGCTATCCATATATAACCAAACCCATACGTCAATAGAACACGTTTTATACAAGTTGTCCATGTGTACCTGTTGACCTGCTTCGTCAAAATTTGTTCTTAAATTCTAACCCTTTTATGTAAAATGTATAAATATAATTGCCTATATATGCGCGTATCTGTATCTGTGAGATTGAAATAATAACGTTATCTATATGACAAACACTAATTTTATCTTAATCTTGAATAATTTACTTTTGTTAAACAGAGAGAGGGGATGGAGAGAATGAGTAAGGGACGCGCGTTTGTTTTCTTCTTTCCCCCCTCCCCTCTTTTTTAAGTTGCTTATCTGTTAATATGAAGGCCATGATGGATATAAGATTTGTTTATATTTGCCTTAACATGTTACCTTATCTGAATAAAGATAGTATTATCATTCTTATTTATGCTTCATATAATTGTCGTTAAAAGTTGGAGCCTAAAGTTCATTACGGTCTAAATGACCGATTTGATTGGTCGATTAATTCTTTGATTCACAGTCGAGTTTCCGTTAATCCCTTTCTCTATTTATTATAACCTGGGCGCCCCGTTAACTTTGGCTAGGAGTTAACATCTGGATAGTCGGACAAAATTAACCCATTCCAACTCAATCCCTCCTTTTTACGCCCCTCAAGAGAATAGCTTTTGAAAACATTGTGGAGAATGAAGAAATTGCTTGAATCAAGCAATTTCTTCATTATCCACAATGATTTCTATCCAAAATGACAAAAAAGTTCAAAATTCCATCAACTTGAAATTGTCGTCTGCAGCTTCTTTCAATTTGGACCAAGGGCGACGAACGTTCTACTGATATTAGAGAAAAAGATGATCTCGATATCCCTTCACTCGTGAGGATGCTAGACGTCGTGCAAATGGCAAACCAAAAACCAGGTTCCTGTGATATCTTCTAACTATTTGTAGAGCATTTCGGACATCACGCGGTGAGTTCTAAATTGTCATCGCAATTTTCTTAACAACCATAACTCCCAACCACTTCAAACTTGTTTTGTTTATTTAGATGTTTATTTCATGTCGCTTACTAAACTCAGGTATGAAATATATACCTGTCTCTGGTTGTATGACTTAGTTCTAACCGGACATTCCCTAGTAACCTCCCCGAGTTTTGTATTATTCCATCGGGAAGACGTGCTGCGATTATTTAATAAAGTGTCCCACACATAGCTTACAAAGTAAAGATCAGCAAGGATGCCACTTCTTGTTAAACTAGTTAGTTAATGTCGGTCATGTCTTGGAAAAGTTTTAAATTTTCGTCATAAATTTTGCAAATTAATTCAGTTTATATTCGAAAATTAATATAATCCATTCAAATAATTTGCCAAGTAAGGGTGATTCTGTCTTGGCGCAAACACGATTTAAATACAGATCTTAGTGATAAATTGACGACCTCTGAATTCCCATATTCGAACCGTCCAATCTGGATTATACAAACATTAAAAATGACCTTAGTATACGGGCTTTTAACCCATTCCAACACGATGACACTTTTAAATGCCCCATCAAGAAAACTTTGGAAAACATTGTGGAAAATGAAGAAATTGCTTGTTAAAAGTAATTTCTTTATTAGCCACCATGTTCTTCAAACAGAAAGTTAGAAAAATCTTAAATTTCATAAACTTTAAATTTTCGTCTGCAACTCCTTTCAATTTGAACCAATCTAAATTTTTGCCGTCTGAAAATTGGTTAAGTATTCAAACGCCAAGCCCATCCGTATACTGTAAAAGCATCTCCAAATAACGTGTGTAATGGGAGAAACTTTAGTTTAAAACATCGTGCTTCCGGCTACTTTGATATATTCTACTAAACAGCCTATTCCATCCTCAGGTCTAAGGCTGTCAGTTAGTGTACGTTTGAAATTAGCTAAAGTGTATCACTTATGTCTATATTCCAATCCACGAAATTGGTACCCTTATGTCTAACAAATTGACACTGATCTATAATAGTCAGAAAATAGAAACCTTCAGATAAAATTGTACAATTCTGCAAGGCTGGAAGCCAATTTATCCTTTGGTTTACGACAGAAACATACACCGCTGTAAATTTTATTTCAGAGTCCCCTTTCCTTCAAAAATTTACCTTTTAAAAATTTTGACCCGAGAAAAACATTTCTTAAATGAATAAGAACTATACAAAAATATGAATATATGACTACATTAATGCACGTAAAAGTTAAATGGACTATACTAATTTCAACAGGGTTTTGGTTAAGGTTTGTTATCAAAATGCGAGAGATAAACTGATAACGACTACAAGGAAAAATCGACAGACGTAAGAGTTAGTATAATAAATGGATTAGGAGACGAAGAGAATGTTTTTTGTCTTCATTGAGATATAGAAACTATCATCCTAATTACATTGTATGATGCCGCTTTGCGTTTGGGACTGTTTTGATCGAACTACTTTTTGTGCCAGCATGCAAAAATAGATCAATATTTTATTCATGGAGGTATGAGATGAGTTTTTATACAATCATATACATGTATTTCGATAGACGGAACTATATAAAAATTTTATATATTGAACTTGGTATGATCATAAGTATGGGCTTTCTTACTTTGGCTGCAATTCGCCAGTGGACAGCGACATACACCGAAGCCAAAAATCAAAGTACTGGAAGTACTGTAAGCTAACAAAGCATGGTTGAATTTAGAAAATCTTTCCCTTGTTGGGTAGAAAACATTGTGGACATTGAAGAAATTGCTTGTTACAAGCAATTTCTTCATTTACCACAATGTTTTCCAAAGCTTTTTTCTTTAGATGCTTAAAAAGCGGAATCGGATGGGAATGGGTTAAATAGCATGCTCTTGACAGAGTTCTCTACAATTTGAATAGAGTTTGCAATATTCCTGAAATATAAAAGAACTATTTTTATGGCGTAGACATTCCAAAGATTTGGTGGTTAAGCCTCCAGTGGCGGTTTGCACTGGTTTAACTTTGAGAAGACCTCAAAATTTGTCTGTTAACTTAAGCTATCAAAACTGACTTGCTAGCTAAAAACAAGCGTTATTTCATCGCACATGGATTGTGAAAGTCACTACACCCTGTCTCATTCTGCTGTTATATGGTATCAAGTCTAACTTCGATAATTACGTTTAAAACCTCGTATCAACAAATCAAATAGTCTAGAACTAAGCCTGACCTTCCTGAACTCAGCCTATGATTGGGGCAATGTAATAGTAACAGTTACCAGACAAAAGTCTCAGAATTATATACTAGAAAGAAAATCTTACAGAGAAAATGTAATAAATATGGACATGACTATGAAAAAGGATTGATTTATCATGAAGTTTTCCGTTACAAGGGATAATATGTTTGGAAATTAAAGCAACTTTTTTCTCGTCCTTCCTTGTTCTACAAAGACATATTTCGCAATTGTTCAATTAATCAATTTCATATCGTCGAGGTTATTCTAAAACCTCGTAACTACAGCTTGATTCAAGCTGTAGTTACGAGGATTTAGAATTACACTGGCGATATGTTGGAGACATTTATATCAACAAGTCAGTCTGCGTATACTGACCATGTGCTAGTTTTTCAGTAACTTTTCCCCCCGAGACTTTTTTTATGATTGTTGAATCCCATCAAATTAATGGCCAGTGTGCTGAGCGCCCGAAGGTTCGGTATTTTGACGGTGGAGTGTTTGACCGTGTTGCGGACACAGGAAGGTTACATCGTACAGGTATGAGATAACAATACCTGTATAAATACCTCTCTTATCGACCGGTTACTTTACACAGACACACAGATATGATAAACAAAAACCTCCCTACATTAACCCATCTCGCCATTCAATATTGACAATGATTGTCTCCATATTATCCGCTGGAAAAATCGATCTTCTATTTTCCCACATCTTTAATGTGAACGAGAAACAGAACCGTGTCGTCTGCTGTAAATATTATATAAATAATGAAACAATATATCTTTGTTACATATAGACAAGGAGCACTCTATTGATTTCAATATGATTTTAAATAAAATCTCTGCATATCGCCAAATATTCCTTCAGAGAAAAATAATAAAGTAATGATCTGCCTACTGAACTAGTTTCCAGATGAATCTGACAAGTAGTAAGCATAGACAAGGATTAGACTACATGCATATGAGGCCTGATCCTTGTCAATGCTGTTTAAGAATGAAGAAATATCCTGGGCGACTAGATGAGCAGGAAAAGGGTTAAAACATTAATTCAACTCTCACCTAAAATCTTTTTCAAAATGTTTGATTTCTATCTGTCCCTCTGCATGGGAGAGGGGACTCTCCCCGGAGACCCCTTGTTTTTTCGCCCTTTCGTGACCCTGTGATACATGGCCGTCTTCTTGTATAGTAGCTAATATATCCGGTTTACCGTCTTTATGCACTTTTAATTGTAACACTGACTTTAACTTATGCACTTCTTCTTTTAACCGAGACACGTCCGCTGCCTTTTCCTCGATAATTCGCGCTTTTTCGTATAATTCCTGCTCATACTGTTGTAATTTAGCGTCTTTCTGTTTAATTTCCCTCCTCAGTTCGGGTATAATTTGTTTAATTTTCACCAAATCCAAAGTTTCTCCATCAATTACTATTTTCGTTGCACTAGCTCCGTTTCCCATGGTGGGCGATGCTGGCCCGGGTGACTGGAGAGCCCTGTTGGGACCAGCTACTCCGCTAGAACAAGCACTCTGTACAGGGTTACTTCTCGACTTCAAACCAAGTAAAGGTCGGTTTACATTCTGATACGACGGGCTATTTGGGGGAGGCATACTTCTATGTATAGTGTACGTCACGATAAAACCTTTATTTTATTGGCTAGGCGAGATGCTGCTTTACAATTGAATATATACGTTGCCAGGCAACCTTGTTAGCGTCTTTTATGTTTGAATTTATCGTCGATATCAGTCACAATACAAGACCATTGTCATTTCGACTGGAATACATCGATATAACTCATCATCACCCCTCCTAATACTAACTCGAATCCTCTTCACTACCCCTGCAAATAGAGAAAAAATTAGAAACCGATAAAAAATACTATGACAACAGTGTTCTGTCAACTACGTGTATCGTGACAACCCAATATATTGCAATACCAAGACTGTTATTCATTTCCACTAATTTATGCCACTCAAGATAAAAACTTTGGAAGGCATTGTGGAAAATTAAGAAATTGCTAGCTAAAAACAATTTCTTCATTATCAACGATGCTTTCTATTACTTTTTTTTTAAATTCACCAACTATGATTCGATATCTGTAACTTCTTTCATTTTTAAGGAGTCTAAATTTTTTCGTCCGTTAACGGGTTAAGGTTGTAAGGTGAATTAACAGACCTTTCTATGTCGAGTACTTTCCTCTTTCAGATTTTGGCAAGAATACATTCTTGTGAAGCCCTATACTCATATAACATGTAGACAGATCTTGGTCCCAGTGCACATAACAACCTGACGGATTACTAGCCACGCCCACTGACCTCCGACATGAAACGGGAGACGACTCGTCGGTTGACGACCCTCAATTACCTGATGTTACGATGTTAACCCTTTCCTGTTTTTAAAAATTTTAGACCTGTCAAACATCAAAGGTTTTGCAGACGAAATTTAATGTGGATTGAATTTGAAAAATAATCATTCAGTAGGGTAGAAAACATTGTAGAAAAAGAATTGCTTTTGACAAGCAATTTCTTCTTTTTCCACATTTTTTCCCTCAAGTATTAAATTTTAGTGATTTAAAATCCCGGATTTGTACAGGAAAGGGTTAAGTCGCAAAATTTCTTAAACGCTTGTAATAAATGTTGGGGTTCAAGATCACTTCCTGTCTAATTATTACTATTTGTTTTTTTAATCATCTTTATTGACACCGGTGGCGCGTCATTTGACATGTGTTGTAAGTTCAAAACTAAAAGACGATTAAGTGTTTCGACTCAATCTCGGTGATACCCGAGGGCAAAGGAAAAAGGATACACATTCGTACCTGTGCATGACGTTTTTAGTCCATTACCAGACGGCAAAATTTCAGACTGGCCCACATTCAATGAAGTTGCAGACGACAATTGAAAGCTAACGATTTTTTTTAACTTTCTGTGTAGAAAACAATGTGGGAAATGTATAATTGCTGGTAACAAGCAATTTCTTCATTTTCCACGTTGTTTTCCAAAGCTTTTTTCCTGGGGGCATTCTAAAGGCGTCACTGAGTTAGAATGGGTCAATTAAAATAGCTAGACATGTGCGCTCAATAAAAAATCATATCAGCATGCGAAATTGACGGATCTCGACTGTAAATCAAGGAAGCGATTGACCATTTGGACCGGAAATGAATTTTGATCTCCGTTTAATGTGTTGGGTATTTTTGTTGGTTCGACGATCTAAACGCGGAAATCACTGATTATTGAAGTCGTAGTTACGACGTTTAGGTCGCCAACCATTATACTTTTTTCTTACATGTTACGGACCATGAATTTTGCAAAACAACACCATTTGATATAGCAATCGTGCTCCCTGTCGGAGTCAGATGGTAGAGCCAGCGATCTACCAAAAGCAAGTCAGATCAGAGTTTCCACAGTGCCCTCTGTAGATAGGTAGACGCACAAAGATAGACGACTAGTGAATATTCTGCGTGGATGTCAAGGCTGATCTATGTCTTTGTGAATTTTTTTTTTTTTAAAAAATCGACTAGACAGTGCATAATACCACTGAGAGATGACCTTTAAAAACGATGATATGGCGCATATTTACTTGTCACTGTCTTCTTACGTAGATTCCTCAGCGAGATAGCGATATCCAGTCTGATCATATTGCCAAGCGGATTAACCTATGTCATGCTGAATAAAATTCTCTACAGAACTTCAATAATATCAAAATCCTGAAAGTACTGGAAGTACTCTTTGTTGGTTCATATCTTTTTGAACATGTATCCTATAAACAACTCTGGGTTAAAATTGGTAAGCAGGTGGCGTAGGCTAGGATCAGACTGCACATATGTGCAGGCTGATCTTTCTTTATACCTCCTTCCAAAGCAGAAATATTCCTGATTCAGCATGACAAGGATTAACTTAATCTAAATACTTATATCTCATTTTTCAAAATACATGTATTGTGCTCAAGGGAACCTGCGTTATATCACCTAAGAGCTTTGTCGAGGCACTATCAAATACAAAATTAATTTAACCCTTTCCTGTTCAAACCCTGGTTTTTACGTCCCTGTGACTTTATATCTTAGAAAACTTGTAGAAAAAGAAGTAATTGCTTGTAACAAGCAATTCCTTCTTTTTCCACAATGTTTTCTATCCTACTGAATGGTCATTTTCCAAATAAAATCCTCTTACAATTTTCATCTGCAATACTTTTGAATTTGGACAGGTCTAAAAGGTCTAAAATTTTGCGAAACAGGAAAGGGTTCAATGTTCGTCAGTGTAATTTGACTAAGGCCTCATCCCTGTGCTACGGTTCTATATACATTTACAAAGCAAAGAAGTAGCTTAAAAATACTTTCAGCGATATAGAGATGGTTCACTTACAAAAAAGAAAAAGAATAAAAAAAATGATATGCTTGTATAAGATTAGCTTATGATTATAAGAATTCAAATTGTTAAATAAGAGGAAACAATATAGAAACATTGTGCGAGATCAAATTCTTTTTATTAAATTAACTAGTCGATAATGATCGCAAGGCAAACGGGATTCTTCATTAACCCATTCCCACTCAATCCCTCCTTTTTACGCCCCTCAACGAAAAGGCTTTGGAAAACTTTGTGGAAAATGAAGAAATTGCTTGGATCAAGCAATTTCTTCATTATCCACAATGTTTTCTATCCAAAAAGGTGAAAAAATTTAAAATTCCATCAACTTGAAATTGTCGTCTGCATCTTCTTTCAATTTGGACCGGTCTAAAATTTTGTTGAGTTGGAATGGGTTAAAAAAAACTCCCATGGCATCAACATTAATGGGCGTAGTTTTGGAATTTATAACATTCTTTGAAATGTGTGTAATATCTTACTTTGAAATACGGGCTTTACTGTAGCGTAAAGGAGGATTTCATCTGGTGCATTAAATTGGTGAGTTGAAATACTAGTTAACCCATTACCAGACGATAACATTGTAGACTGGTCCAAATTCAAAGAAGTTAAAGAAATTTCGAAAATAATTAACTTTTGGGGTGGAAAACGATGTGAATAAATTAGAAATTACTTGTATCTAGCAAGATCTACATTATACACAATATTTTCAAACGCTTTTTTTTCTGAAGGGCCTCAAAAAGCGTCAATGTGTGTGGGGGAAAAGGATAAATAACAACAAAACTATGCCAAATCGGATGTGAAATAATCTGACTTGAACTCACATCAAATAAAAAACGAAATTAACTTCATTGAAGTCTATATGAAAAGAACAATTCCCATCATTCTTATGATACTTTTTGCCAATTTTTCTTCCAAAACAAAAGGCAATGTCTTATTTCAAATAAATGAAGTAAATAATCAGTCAATTAAATGTATCTTTACACATATAACTGTAAGAAGAGTTGTCCGAGAGCAACGTGGCTCGACTTAACGACCACTTCACACAAATACTGCTGAAACTATCACCAGAGATCAAGGTAAAGGTCACTTAGTAAATATCTATCAGCGAAAGAACTTCCGTGCGAGATATAGATGCGAACCACTATAGAGTTAACAAAATAAAAGCAATTTCTTTTTAGGAGGACAATGGCGCCATGCGTCTATGGTATTCTATATTTCTATATATGATATAATAATAAAAGAAATTGTGAACTTACCTAACAGCAATTCTTTAGAAAGTCACAAGCTATGGTCAAAGTCAATAAGTGTACCTACCTAAAGATAATTTTATTGAGGTCAAATGCCATGGCTAAGGTCACTAAGTGAAAGCCTACAACCTGGTGATGTTTTGTATGTACCAGGCGAGCCATAATATCGGATGTTTATTGAACATACTTTTTGAATTGTTATTCTTAATATTAGTATACCTGGGGAAATGTAATTCAATAAACTTTTGTGTGGTACAAGTTTTTTAGCAAAATCTTTTGGTTTCAAAGAATATTTTCCATCACGACGTCATTTCATATATTATAATGATTTTCAACTTTTTATAGGCTTATCTAACCGTGTCTTTGGAAGTTAAAACTTTGATATATCTGATTCCAATTATTTACTCAAAGTATGTTTACTTTTGAATAAAAAATGAGGGCATCCGCTATTTACACCTCTTATTTCAATAATCCCAATAAAGGTCCTTTGTTTTCACTTTTCAACAAACTGCTTAAATATTTTATAAAACTTTGATAATTCAGACCAATGTCATTAATTTTAATGTGGTTTGGAAAAACGATCGAAATCAATTTCTATGACAAACTATATTACAGTTTAAAATAAGCTTATGATGACTTCTTGCTAAAAAAAACATAATTTAACAAGTGAAGCTAGTGTAATGATGATGTTTGCATAATTGTTACAAAATAATTATTTACATCGAAAGCATAAACTCAAAGTTATCCAACATTCTTTTACTATTAACACACTAAGAGAAGACATGATGTATTCTTTTTATTTTTCAGTATTGCCCCTAGAACTTAACCCTTGTCTCGGTGAATGAAAATTCTCTTCAGAATTGCATTAAAATCAAAGGACTGAAAAGAATAGAAGTACTGATTTTATGTTGATATCTGTTTTGAAACTTTATCTTGTAAACAACTCTTGCTCTGAAGGGACAGACAGGAGGTGTAGACTAAGATCAGACTGCACATATGTGCAGGCTGATCTTTGTCTACACCTCCTACCAAAACCGGAATATCCCGGGTTCAGCATGACAAGGGTTAAAACTTTACAAGGCTAAAAATTAGTATAACGTCGTAATCATTTTTTGACGTCAGGTGAAACATCTGACGTCAGTTGAAATATCTGACGTAAGGAGAAAAATCTGATTCAATGTCGAGGCCAACTTGTTCATTACAAGCAAACAATATTGTTTATATAAATGTATGACACTAACATAAAAACATACATTTCATGTGATGTAATTTTCAAATGAATCTGATTTATGACAGATGTAAAATATACATTTGTATATTTATACGTATTATGATTACTTAAGACATAAGGTTTGTAAAAATAAACAAAATTTCAATTTCGTTGTCAAGGCAATTTTACTCAATGAAAAATGAAAACTTTTAACCCAATTGATGTTGTATTGAAAACATAATTATTCAATGTTTTAAAAATTCAGATTCTTATCATTAATTGGGTAACCGCCAGAGCAGATAAAAATGCGAATTGAAATTCAACAAACAATTTGATACAATTTCAAAGGGGGCGGGTTGTCCAAGGTATAAGGCGTGTATAGATATAGAAAACCTTGGTTTCCATAAGTAGCTCAAGGTCATGCGATAACAGCTTTTATTGCCAAGTTATAAAGAGAAAATACGACCAATTAAAGGTCCTGCATAGAAACTTAAAAATATTATTACGGTAGTTTATGAAAGGTCTTGGTGAATGTCAAAGGGTCAAGGTACTTGTTGGCGGGTGAAAGTGTGACACTTGATAAGTAAACGTATGTAATGTCCATAGATTTTAAGCATTTAGAAAATATGAGTAAATCTGTAGGGCTTTGAAATCGTTTTTAAGCTAAGATCAAGACTCTATATTGGTCGCTAAATAGTAAAGTGAAAGACTTCAGCTGTTGACTATATATATGAAGTAAGATGATCCTAGGTTTAGGCACTCAGGAAATACAAGCAAGGTCGTTGTTGTTGTGGTTGTTTTAACCCATTCCCACACAATGAAATTACAGACTAGTCCAAATTGAAAGGAGTTGCGAAAGACAATTTAAAGTTTATGAAATTTTAGAATTTTTCAACTTTCTGGGTATAAAACATTGTGGAAAATGAAGAAATTGCTTGGTTCAAGCAATTTCTTCATTTTCCACAATGTTTTCTAAATTGTTTTTCTTGAGGGGCGCCAAAAAGCATCATTGAGGGGACTAGGTTATAAGAAGGCTCAAGGTCAAGTTGACAAAGTAAAAGTACTTGATGTCAAGTGAAAGCCTATTACCTGATGAGTGTAATGTGAAATATGAGGGTGCTAGACAGAAGCATTTAGAAATGTTGGCAAAGTAAACCTTTTTTGTAAAAGTTTTTGCTTAGTATTGGTTTATACTACAAAGCAACAAGGATGCAAGAATATCACCTGGAGAGTGCGTGTGTTGAAATATGAGCACCTTTAATAAAATGAAAATAGAAATAGTAAAACATTAATTAAGTTGCATGTCGACGCTATGACAATAGCTCTTCCGAGACACTTGTCCGAGGCGACTTTAAATTGTCTAAATTAAATTCATACGTTCTTCCAAAGAAAAAAATCCTATGCACGTGATACAACTTTATAAACTGATTTTGGTCTCTCTAAAAAGTAAGACAATCTAATGATTAACAGATTTAAATAAACTGCACAATTTTCAGTGCTAGTCTAAAATCTTCGAGTAATAGGCATGTTGAAAGTAGAATAATTTGAATACGTTACAAGAAACATGCAAATTTTGACACATCAAGTTAAACAAGTCATGAAGGTTAGAAAATTTAGGAAAAAGGAGGAATCAATTATAATTACTTCGTCCTTTTCCCAAAATGCTTTCTTAAATTTATTTTCATAATGACATCAAAATACGGGATTGTATGGTAATGGGTTGAAAATATTTTGTCGCCATAATTTTTCTTTTGACTTGATTTTGCTTTGTGGTTGGTATATCATGGTCCTTTCAGTATGGTCATGTATACTAGTAACTAAGCTATAGCATTCGTATCTTCTCAAATTTGTTTTTATCCATTTAAGATGATTTAGAAAGATGTATTCCTATCTTCGTAAGTAACTGTTATGCGTTCAAAGACTGAAAATTGATTATCCATTTTATTAAGAGCACGGACATGATCAAAGGTTTCTTTTCAAAATATCATTAAAACAAGAGGGCCACTGACCTGAAAGCGCTCACCTGAGTTCATGACTCCAGAAGTGAAATGGTACAAGTGGCCTCATTTTGTCCGAACAATACTTGTTACCGAAGTCTTGTCTTGTCTCAGAAATTAAACAGGAAAGGCAGTCTTATTACGTTTCAGGATATTTATGCAAGAAATATAGTGATTTGATAGCAAAGAACGTTACTCAAGATCTGACCTAGTGACCTACTTAATTAATCATATGACCAAATATCAAAATCATGGAAACGAACATTCTGAACGAATTTACAACTCTGTGATACAAACATGTGGCCTTAGAGTGTTTAAAAGGTTATTCTAAGCTTTGAACTCGTACCTAGTTTTAGCCCCATTTGAACCAATAGATTTAACTTGACTGAGATATAACGGAGAAAACATACTGACCAACTTTCAAAACATTCTGACAAACTTTCAAAACATTTGAGCCAAAAATGTAGCCTCTACAGTGCACACAAGAGTTTTCTATGATTTGATCTTGTGACCTAGTTTTTACACAATATTAACTGATGTCTAACTTGATTAAAGACACCTTGCAGACAAGGATTCTTACTAAGTATCAATATATTTTAGCGTAAAATCTGCCTCTAGATTGCTCGCAAGGTATTTCTAAAGTTTGATCTAGTGACCTAATTTTTGACCCCCACCGCACATAAATATGAGCTTGTCAAAGATATCACGCAGACAAACTTTTTGACCAAATTCGTGACGTTTGAGCAAAAGAGGCATATACAGAAAGCACAAGGGTTTTCTAAGATTTGACCAAGAGGCTTAAATTCTTACCCCATGTGACCCATTTTCGAACTCGTCCGAGATCTTATGTAGACAAACATTTTGAGAAAAATATGACCTCTAGAGAGCACGAAAGGTTTTTCTAAGATTATATCCGGTGACCTTGTTTTGACCCCAAAGGAACCATTTTAATACTCATCCGATATATCATATAGACAAACATTCTGACCAAATATCAAGATATTTTAGCCAAAAATGTGATCTCTAGAGTGCACACAAGGATTTTTCTTAGATTTGACAGCGATCAAGTGTTTGACCCCACGTGACCCGTTTTCGAACTCGTCTGAAATTTAATGAAGACAAACATTTTGACCAAATATCAAGACATTCGACCAAAAATGTGAACTTATGAGTGCACAAAAAAGTTTTTTTTTTAAGATTTGACCTAGTGTCCTAGTTTTTGACCCAACGTGACTCATAAAATGAATTGTTCCGTTACCTTTTGTAGATAAACATTCTGACCGTGTTTGAAAGTATTTGTGCAAAAAAATGAGACCCCTAGTGTCCACACAAGGTTTGAACTAGTTTTTACCCCCAAATGACCCATTTTCAAACTATTCCGAGATATGTAGACATATATTCTGATCAAGTTTCACGACATATGAGCCAAAAATGTGACCTTTAGATTGCACACAAGGTAAAAGGCCATTACGTGGTCATGGTTAGCTATAAAAGGCGTCAGAGAAAACGTCAATTTCAACCATGTCATTAAATACCGCGAGCTCCGACAAAATTTATCATCAAATTTCATAATTGGAAACTTGCATATGAATTCCTAAGTTTGTTGTTTTTTGTTATAAACGTATAAAAAAACTTTTTAGAAAAGAAGGTAGCTCAATTTTTTTTTCTTAAGAATTAAGGCCTATGTATGCCTAGAGAAATAACTGGCTCTGTAAATGATAAATTGGTGTTTTATGGCATATCGACAGCTGTGGTCATTTAGCGCGCAAGTAATTTAAGGCATAACATAGACTATATAGAACAATACAAAGACAACTAAAACGCATATAAATGATAGATGGGGAATGTAAAATGGCTTGCTCATGGTGAATTAATTTTTCACTCTTTTATCGCAGTTTGGGGATACAGTGTGGCTTTTTTCTGGGCTCTTCTTGTGTGACAAAGACACAGGTTCCGTCTTTGAATTGAAGCAATATAATAACCGTGGAACTGAGGTTAATTGTTTATAATGTGATGAACTAATCGAGCAGTCGTCTAAACAAACTTTTTCGACATCGATGTCAACAGACAAGAAGTTATTTTGTTATTATGCTATCACATAATAAGTGAACTGTTGCTCCATTGAGAAGCAATGGGCAGTCGAAATTAAGATGGCATTCTCCCTTTCAAAGTTTGTGTGTTGGCCTCTTATTGCTAAGACTGCAGTCAATATTTCTAGTAAAAATAGCAAGGGGATCAAGAGGACTCTAAAGTGACAAACTGTTAAAAAAAATCTCAAGCTAATTTATCGGTTCAATATACTGTAGGTCTATTAAGATTTCGGGGTCATTATGATAACCAAATAAAATTTTTCAGCAAGTTTAAAAAACAAAAGCAAATATAGATAAATGAATACATAAACTGTGATCGCATGAGCTCTAACACCGATACCGTCTCTAAATCCCCCCCCCCCTTTCTTAGTAATGTTGGCATGTCATCATATCTAAAAGCGCTTGATTTTTCATCTCGTAACAATACAAATATCGTCCCGTAACAATACAAATATCATCTCGTAACAATACAAATATCATCTCGTAACAATACAAATATCATCTCGTAACAATACAAATATAATCTCGTAACAATACAAATATCATCTCGTAACAATACAAATATTTTCAGCAAATTTTACGGAAATCATACATCGTGAACTGATCGACAGTGAAATAATTTAATTGTTAGTTTCGTCTATCAAATCAAGCGTTCTGATTGGTCGAAATATTCAATTCATACCTCCATGAACAAAATTTTGAGCACGCAGTGATTTTGTATGCTTCCACACAAAATAGTCCCATACAAAAAGGTATCAAAAGGTGTAGGTTTTTTGCTTTTTTCGCTCGATAATATTAAATTATAAGAAATGAAGATAATATTTTTTGTTTTCATGGAGGTATGAACCGAAAAACCTTCGCGTATTCATACAGTATGATTAGTTTTTTCGGTTCATACCTCCATAAAAACAAAAAATATTCTCTTCATCTCTTAAATGATAAGAGACTTTGACTTTGACCATGAATCCTAGGATCGAATTCCGGGCAAAGCTGCACGTGGATTTTTTAAAATCATCTTCTGTTGTTGCTGTTGTTCGTTTTTTTTTTGTACGTGTGCGACCAAAATCTTACAGCTGCAGCTAGAATAAGTAGTAGTTACAACGTTTTGATTGTCCACCGATTACGTCATATAGCTATACGTATATGTATCCCCGTTTGACATAATTTCGATCAACTAACCGGAAGTCGATCATTTTTTTTTTTTTTTTTTATGAACAATGTTAGATTCTTACCTGGTACATCTAAACCATTTTCAAAAAAAATTTTAGAACTAAAATTGTCAAAACGGCAGGACTGTGCATTAAAATGCCCTGTAGTTACAAAGTTCAGGTCAGCAACAAACGATTTACCCTAACTTTATGCCCCTGACCACATCTTTTATATAAATAATGTCTTTTATGACCTCTGTCGACCAGTCATGTCGGTTAGAGGGCGAGCCAAGCAATTTATTCTGTTTAAAGATTGCCTGTATTTCCTATAAAATACTCCACGCCTAGGGAAAACCAATAAATATGCCAAAAGACAAAGACTCGTACGCGCGAACAATTAAATTTTGTATATTTTTACACACTTATCTGTATAACAGCCAACCCAGAGATTTGTAAACGCAACACCAAATTCGATACATAATTAGATAATTAATTGATTTAAGAAAAATCGTAAGAATAAGAACATTCGGTATCTTGGTGTATTCAAGCACATGTAAAAATTGAAAATACTTTTAACGAGTCTTGCCGACTGAGTTATGTCGGTTTATGCTCAGCGGGCATGATTTAACCATTCCCCCATGATGAGTTTTTAGACCAGTCCAAATTCAAAGAATTTGCAGACGACAAATTTAAAGTGATGAAATATTCAAGATCTTAATCTGTTGGGTAGAAAACATTGTGAATAATGAAGAAATTGCTTGTAACAAACAATTTCTTCATTTTCCCCTTTTTTTCTAAAGCTTTATTGCCGAGGGATGTTTAAAAGCGTCATCATGTTGGAATGGCTTAATAGATACAAGAAAAGAAAATAGTTCAAATACACCCCGATACCTGTCACAGTTTTCGTGGGCTTTATCCGATAATGACGGCATTTAGTGTTGGATTTATACAAGATTATTTCGTCATTGATTTTTCAAAACATCGTAACTAAAGATTGAACAAGTTAAGATGCTCCATCGACGGCAAAACCATGTCGATATACGTCGATCATCATTTTCAATCCATTCCCACACCATTCTTCTTTTTGACGCCCTTCTATAAAAACAATGCGAGGGGAAACCTAGTTAAACTGAATACTTTGTCTATTACATACAATTTCTACGTTTTCAACATCAAAAGACCAACAAATTAAAAAAATATAAACTTAAAATTCTCGTCTACAATATCTTTTAACTTAAACCAGTCAAAATTTTTATAGTCTGGTAATGGGTAAATGGTATTTCTTTAAATTTCTTTACTAAATTTCAAAGGATTATACATGCTTTCAGTCAATATTTGCATTTCATGAATGTGATTACATTGCAAGGGGAATTAAACGCCGCTAATGATTTCTCATATTGTAAACACTGTCCCTCAGTTGTTTCCCTTTAAGCTTCCCTCCCTAAACTTTAGACTCCAGCTTTATTTTAGAAGATAAATGTTTAAAGGTACGAAAAAGCGATTTTTCATGCACATCAGTAAATAGATTTAATTCTTACCCATACCAGCCAGAGATTTTACGTGATTTGATTTCATACTTGAGAAAACATTGTGAAAAAAGAAGAAATTGCTTGTAACAAGCAATTTCTTCTTTTCTCATAATATTTTCTACCACATAGGATCATTTCATTTCGATTCGCATCCAATTTTCATTGTCAGCTGCATCCTTTATCAATTTGGACAAGTCTAAAATTTTAAAAACCGGGAAAGGGTTAATAAGCGAAGATTCATTGGCTACGTGTCTTTTCTGTTACAACAATTGCTCATCTAGAGCTTCATAATAAAAATGTAGTTAGATAGAATAATTATTCTTGTATAGGCAATTTGACCAGGGTCGAGACTGTGCCCATCTGCAAGATTTTTTTCTCTTTGGCTGGCCACACATGTGCCCCATCTCTCTCTCCTGGTGTAAACACCGGAAGAAACAGGTTTCTAAGGCAAATTACACTCAACGTCTAAAGAAACGTCCACAATTTGTTGATCAAAATAATTTTTACTCTTTTTATCTTTATAAGAATTTTAATCCTTCGCATCATTACAGAGTTTCTCAAGTCCTTTCGACAACATGACCATTTGATCAAATGCATTTGATGTAACAAAGGTTATTGCATGACCGTAATAACCCACAGCTACCTTAAATGACAACAGAGTCAAAAGCGAATTTAAAGTTACATCATTGACGGAATGCTGGTTTCTCCAACTTAACTCCAACAGGAAGGTCAACTTTGATAAATACGGCGTTATCTTGAACATTTTATGGTCAGTAACATGTAGGAAAAAGTAAAAAGGTTGGTTAGCGACCTAAACTTCGTAACTACAGATTGAATATTAGAATTCATAAGGCACAAGACCTTTTCTGCATTGACACACAATAAGCCTAGTAATGCACTATGATTTAAGGATCAGACGTCGCCAATAGACGTTACAAGTTTGATGTGATAGAATGGACATTCTTCCATTGTCTGTCGTGTCTACCTGTCTGTATAGAGATACTGAGATACTGGCAAGCAATTCGTTCTTCAGCTTTGAAACACATAGTAGAGGTGAATTTCTTCTCGTAACTGTTCGAGTGATAAACGGTTCGTATTGAGCCAGGAGTGTTAGACATGTTTAGTTGCACCGTTTATTGAAATTCAACCTAAAAGCTGCCAAAGTTAGAGCAAACACTTTCAAAGCAATTTGCCAATTTTCGCATACATTTTAATGTTACCATTGATAGCAAAACGTATGTTTCTAGCATATACATCATCAGTCCATCACCAGCGCTAATAAAGTTCTTGAAGAGAAGCTTTTGATGTACGTGAAAAAATGCAAAATTTAATTCGGGTTGTTCCTATCAGCATACATGTGTGCATAAATCTAAATAAATAATAAATAAAAAAAAAAGTGCATAAAACACGATTTCCATACAAGCGTTGCTAAGCGAAGGCATATGCGATAGAAACAGTCAAAGAGTGGCTTCTTATACTTATTCGATTGAGGAAGATGTTGATCAATTCGAGAAAAAATCATAAAAAGGTTGGTGGTATATGAATATATTTTGTGGACGTTTCTTTTCGGGGATGAGTATATACTAGAGGTGTTGGTTCAATATACATGTAAATAATCATAACCAAAGAGAACATCTTTGAAACTTGAAAGTGTTTCCAGAACATCTATCAGCACGAACTATATCCAGATCAAAATGTTGTAACTCACTGTCGCATTGTATTCTTAACCCATACCAGACGGCATGATTTTCGACTGATCCAAATTGAAAGGAGTTGCAGACGACAATTTAAAGTTTATTAGATTTTAGATTTTCTCAATTTTCTGGGTAGAAAATATTGTGGAGAATAAAGAAATTGCTTGTTACAAGCAATTACTTCATTTTACACAATCTTTTTCCAAAGGTTTTCCTTGAGGGATGTTCAAAAGCGTCACTGTGTGGGAATGGGTTAAACTGATATCATTTTCTTAAACATATACTTTTAATTTAGAAATCAGTTTGTGTTCTTGTTTTTGTTTTGTTTTGTTTTGTTTTTTGTTGTTGTTTTTTGTTTTTTGTTTTTCGTTGTGTTTTTTTCATGAAACAGAAAGGCGTAAACAACCTGAAATACTGCAAAGATAAACATAAAAATCGGCATCATAAGTTCACGGTGACAATCACGTTTTCGTGTCAAATTATAAACATAGAAACTACAGCTTGAATAAGCTGTAGTTACGACACTTAAGTCGCCAAACCAACAAAAAAGGTGAACAAAATGGCGGCTAATGTCAGATTTCAAATCTCAATACCGGACTAAATGAATAATTTGATTGGCCGATATATTTCCTGATTGACAGTCGCGATAAATCTATTAACTACCTCAGACCTAGTCTTTTGAAAATTTCTTATTTGAAGGTTAACCATTCGTTAACTCTTTCCTGTCTTGCAAATTTTAGATCTGTCCAAATTCAAAGGTTTTGCAGATAAAAAACCAAAGTCATTGGGGTAAAAAATATTTTGGTCAGAAGAAATGCTTGTTTTTCTCTTCTACAATATTTTCTCTTGTATAAATTGAAAGGGACGTTAAAACCAGTTGAACAGGAAAGGATTAAACACAGATAAAATATATTATTAATTATTTATATATTATTTTTTCTAAAACGCCAACGATATACTTAAAGATATTTTATGATAAACCATAAGAAACTTCTCTATCGAAATCACAAATACACCTTTAAAAGGACAATATAAGCATATGCATGTCCTTTTGCTTCTTGCAGGATTAAGACCAACACGAAACAATTGTGTAAAATTATATTGAAATTGGCGCATTAGTTTGAGGGAGTTCATACGAGTTCAGCCTACAAGACCGATTTTTAACTTTACTTAATACTAATTTTAGACTGTAAGCTTATAGAGTCTCTTTCGAGCATTCGATTTCTAGCTTTAAATTTAGAAGCCGTAGTTACATCCTTCTAATGTGCATGGTGTCACTTCGCCTTAGTCAGGAAGGGAAATAAGAGTTTGCACCTCCATTCTGTGATCACAAAAGGGAGAAATAACGATAAACAATAAATTGATAACAACAAGAATAATAAATAGTAATAAATGAATAGAAAAAGATAATCAATATCATAATTTTGCTTATCCTCATATTCTTTTTCTTGTTGTTTCCTATTTTTATATTTAACCCTTTCTTTTCAATCTCTGGTTTTTACGTCCCTGAGATTTTCAATTGAGAAAACGTTGTTGAAAAAGAAAAAAAAATGCTTGTTACAAGCGATTTCTTCTTTTTCCACAATATTTTCTACCTTAGTGAATGGTTAATTTTCAAATCCACTTCTAATTGTCGCCCACAAAACCTTTGAATTAGGACAGGACTAAAGTTTTTCAAAATGGGAAAGGGTTAAATAGGAGCTGGAATCCTCCCCTACATGTATGTCTTCGACATTGTAAATATTGTACAAATGCAACTAATTGATATACAAGCAAACTTACAGTTCAATATAATTCCAATATAAACCAATGTAGGAACACGGCATAACACAGACAACTTAAACCATGACTGAGAAATTTATTCTAACCCAAATATCCATGAAATATCCCACTGTCATATTTGACATGAAATACTGTTATATTGTCAAACAACCAGAGGGGATAGCTTACACTCATCCATTTTACTTAATACGCATAGTAATCAAAGCGCTCACGGTACAGTAAGTCACGAAACCATATAGTATTTTACTGATACGGGAATTTAGCTGCAATCCGCGCCTTATCAACCACCTTATCAAAAATGAGGAGCCGGTTTCTTCTATGCAGATGACAGATAGGTCTAATGTTTTAGAACAATTGTTTATGAATCTCCAACAACGTAAACATTCACCCATCACTTCTCCTAAAAAATGACATTTTCTGTGGATAACCCATTATCAGACGACAAATTTTAGACTGGTCCAAATTGGAGGAGTTGCAGACGACAGTTTATAGTTTATTATTTTTATATTTTTTTCAACTTTCTGGGTAGGAACATAGTGTAAAATGAAGAAATTGCTTGTCACAAGCAATTTCTTCATTTTACACAATGTTTACCAAAGTGTTTTCTTGCGGGGCGTCCAAAAGCGTCAATGTGTGGGAATATGTTAACCTTTCTCGTCTGAATTTGCTTTTAGCAAGCATCTTTGTGAAAAAAATTGCTTATTTTACACACTATGAAGCAATGATGAAGTTTGTCAAATGAAAAGCTGTACAAGTAAAAAAAATGAAAGTATTTGATCCTTGAAAATGGATAATGCAGATCACTCAATAAAGAGAATTCTTGAATGAAGAACAAACATTACCTTTAGTGGGTAATATATGTTGGTTCAAAGTCGATGATTTGGTCACATACTGTCAACACCTAGGTATTTGTAATAACAGGATGCTATGATATGAAATGAACTTCAGTATCTTACCTATACCAAAAAATTACAGTCAATATTACTGTTCCAGTTTTCGTACATTTGTTTTATATTATAACTTAATCCATTCCCACGCAATCCCTCCTTTTTACGCCAATAAAAAGGGAAAATATTGTGGAAAATGAAGAAATTTCTTGTGTAAAGTAATTTCTTCATCATCCACTATGTTTTCTATCCAAAAGGACGCAATAGGTAAAAAAACTTCTATCAACTTTAAATTGTCGTCTGCAACTTTTTTTTTTTTCAATTTGGACTGGTCTAATATTTTATCGTGTGGGAATGGGTTAAACACCTTAACACCTTCTCTGTGCAATCGTATTAGATTTTCAAGCTGGATTAGTTATCTGAATCTAATAATTTCAAGGCAAATATGATAAAAAGCACAACGCCGTTTCACCAACTATATTACCTATTATGAGTGAGTGAGTGAGTATATATGTATGTAGATGGAATTAGACTAACCCAGGTATTCCTATTTCCGGGAATTAACATTCGCGGTAAGATTGGCAGATTGAAAAATCACCTTAACAAGAGAATTCAAAATTTACTATCTTGCATGTAGGCACTAACGGTGTTAATGCTTTTGTCTGTGAGTGAATCAATAAGTTCATTTTCTAATTTGATTGAGGTCATAAGAGGAATTTCTGCGACTAAAATCATCATTTCCAGTATTCTTCCGAAACCTTTAGATTACTAAAAGACGCGTGGGAGGGGGGGAGTGGCGGGGTAAGTCAAACAAATAAATTTAGAATTAAGGAAGATGTGTAAGGCAATGAATATAAAGTTCATCCATTCATTTAGACCATTCTTTAGATGTAGGATACCTATTAGAGAGATGTTTGCCATCAGAGTTGGGGGTTTACATTTTAATTTAGAGGGAACCATGCAGGAGGTTAACGTTATTGCTCATTTATGTAAGAATTGACGATATGGTTGATATTTCTGTGTGTAAACTTTGTTTTTTTATATTGGGACAATTTATTTTGGGAGGGGCCTTCTTTCATAGAGGCATTTTACTCTATATTGGAGGTTAATATCATAGTAGTTCATATCATCGGTGAGTCGGGTTGAGTTAAATATTTCTTTTGAAATCAAGGATAGGGGCCCTTTTTAACTCTTTCCTGTATAATCACTGGTTTTTACGTCCATGCGATTTTATAATTAAGAAAATATTGTGATGAAAGAAGAAATTGCTTGTATCAAGCAATTTCTTCTTTTATCATAATATTTTCTACCACATAAATGGTTTTGTTTCAAATTTCACTCACTTTTCATTGCGGTCTGCAAACTGTTTCTAATTGGGTCAGTCTAAAATTTCGAGAAACAGGAAAGGGTTAAAAGGAGGTATCTTATTCCTTTGGATGTGAGTTTGGGTTTACAGTGGTATCTTATACTGTCCCTTTACAGGGACGGGGTTGGTGATTTAGGGGTTTACTTTATTGTCTCCTTTGTATGTGCATGTTTTATTGAATGGTGTGAATGACTTCATTAGCATTTGTTGGAGGAGAGGGATATGTGAGCTTTGGTTGGGCAGATTTACAATTGGTCAGCAGCATCGTTTGTTGATTTGTTTATAAAGCAGAACATTTTTTTTGTATCAGGTAGCATGTTGGTTAAAGATTGCCGCTGGCTCATTGTACAATACTGGTCCTTATTCTGTTCTTTTTTACTTCTATATCAGGATTCAGATGAAATGTCTATGTGGTAGATTATTTGATAATAAATTCCGTGATAGACCGAGTTATATACTTTTTACAAAAAAAAAAAAAAAAAAAAAAACAACGACGCTTAATACCAAAGTTGAAATTCCTGTCGGAGTCAGTGGGTTCGTCTTATAGAGTCAATGGGCGGGGCCAGCGTTCCGTCAAATATATGCCTACAGTAACAAGAGGACCACGAGGGTAACCTGTTGTATCTTCAAATTACAGTGCTTTTTTGTATAAAAAGACAGAGCTTGAGACAAATAAAATTAATTCATACCGCATATCAAAGCTCTTGGCCTTATGGTTTCCACATATCAAAGCTCTTGGCCTTGTGATTTGGGAGATAAAGATTTCCTTCTTAATTTCTTTATAAAATCAGGGATCGCACAGAAAAGGGCTACTTCTCAGAGTGCAGAAATTCATTGAAGTTTCATGGTAGAGGGAAAATAGTCATTGATACATACCACACATCAAGGTTCTAGGCACATAGGGTATAGGAGAAAAAGATTTTCAAAGATTTCCATCTTTATTGATTTGTAAAATCAGGGGTCGTAAAGTCCTTAATCGCTTACCTGTGGCATCTTCAAGTTACAATACTTTTTGTATAAAAATACACAGCTTGAGCCAAATAACACTAAGTCATACCACATATCAAAGCTTTTGGCCTTAAGGTTTGGGAGAAAAAAGATTTTCAAAGATTTGCTTCTTCATTGCTTTGTAAAATCGGGGATCGCATAGGTCTAATTTTCAGAATATGGTAGTTATTTGAATTGTTTTGGTAGAAGGTCATTTAGCACTAATTCATACCAATTATCAAGCATCTAGGCCTCATTGTTTTGGGAGAAAGAGATTTTCAAAGATTTCCTTCTTTATTCCTTTGCAAAGTAAGGGATCGCAAAGTCCTTTAACGCTTACACGTGGCATCTTAAAATTACAATACTTTTTGTATAAAAAGACACAGCTTGAGCCAAATAACATTGAGTCATACCACAAATCAAAGTTATTTGCCTTATGATTTGAGGAAAATATTTCCTTCTAAATTCCTTTGTAAAATCAGGGATCGCATAGAAAAGGGCTAATTTTCAGAATTTGGGAATTATTTAAATTATTTTTGTAGAAGGTCATTTATCACTATTACATAACAATTATCAAGGCTCTAGGCCTTATGGTTTGGGAGAAGAAGATTTTCAAAGATTTCCTTTTTTATTCCTTTGTAAAATTATTGATCGTCAAGTCCTTATTCGCTTACCTGTGGCATCTTCAAATTACAATACTTTTTGTATAAAAAGACACAGCTTGACTCAAATAACACTAAGTGACACCACATATCAAAGTTCTTGGCCTTATTATTTGGGAGAAAAAGATTTTCAATGATTTCCTTCTTTATTCCTTTGTAAAATCAGGGATCACATAGAAAAGGACTAATGTCAGAAAAAGGTAATCCTTCGAAGTATTTTGGTAGAAGGTCATTTAACACTAACACAAACCAATTATCAAGGCTCTAGGCCTTATGGTTTGGGAGAAGAAAATTTTCAAATATTTCCTTCTGTATTCCTTTGTAAAATCAGGGATCGCACAAAAAAGGGCTATTTCTCAGAGTGCAGTAATTCATTGAAATGTTTTGATAGAGGGTCAATAGACATTGATGCATACCAAATATCAAAGCTATAGGCCTTATGGTATGGAAGGAGAATATTCTCAAAGATTTCCTTTTTAAAATCAGGGATCGCACAGAAAAGGGCATTTTTTCAGAATACAGTAATTCTTTGAAATATTTTGTTAGAGGGTCAGTAGGTGATGATATGTACAAAATATCAAAGCTCTAGGCCTTATGCCTTTTGAGGAGAATATTTTTTAATACATGCAGTTTACAGACGGACAGACACACAGGTGGACAGACAGAGATACGGATAGACGGACGACGGACAATTACCAATCATAATATCTTCAGCACGCTGTGCTCAGGTGAGCTAATGATTTTTTTCTAATATATCTTATCCTTTCGACAAGTCTCTTTCCAAACGATTCGACGGTCGATTATATGTTTGTTAGAGGTATCGTGTACGTCAATATAACAACTAAATATCAAGGTCGAGTCATATTTTTCATTAGGGCAATTGACTTTCGTGAAAGATAGTCGATCATTCCTGTGTTGTTTTCAATAACATGGAAAGATAAAATGCTGAATGTGGTATAATTATCATTGCCCCAGGGGAAAAAATATGTCATGCATCTTTATATTAGACGTCACACCTGCCCCTATTTACCCTTTTCTTTTATATCTTATATTTACAACATTTTTATAAGTGCAAGATCAACAGTTAGTAGGATTATATAGAATAAGCAATGTTCATGAATTAGACTTAACTAGATATTCAAAACTTGAATGTTTTTTCTCTGAGTATATCGTCAAAAGCTGGGTATACCATTGCTGGAGGAGTATCTCCAAGCACTTTTTTGTACTTTTGTCGAAATAAGAATGTTCTAAAATCCCATACAAGTCTTACATGGTCCTTCACATATCCTAGCCATAATTTAACTTAACCCATTATCACACAAACGCTTTTTGACGCCCCACGAAATATGGTTTTACAAGCAATTTCTTCATTATCCACAATGTTTTCTATCGAGGAACTTGAAAAAAAATAATAATCACTAACTAAAATTTTTCGTAAGCAACATATTTCAAGTAGGACCAGTCCAAAATTTTGTCGTCAACCGCATTGAAGATTGAGTTGCCCATGTTTTTTTTCTTTCCCGAGGAAAAATAGCCCCATCTCTGGGATTCGAGTAAGACGGGTATCGGAAGTACTCTTCTCATGGTTGCTAGATTATACTTCAAATGTCATGTAAATTACTCATTTCATTTGACCTGACCTTGAACCCGAACATAATTATATTCAAACCTAGAGGTAACCACGGGATTTCTTAGCTTATCATTAGTTATCCTTAATATTGTGCGTGATCTTGATAAATGTGCAGTTGGTTAAAGTAAGGTTATAGGAACCAAGCACTGGCAGATCAAAACTGAATCAGATTTTCTGTTTAAGCATTACAATCAATCTTGTTTAATCGACCACCTCTATCAAACGGCTAGTTTTATCAAGCAGCCATATCAAAGATTCCCTTTCAAAAAAGCATAAGCTTTTGAAAAGTTGAAATGATTGTATAAACAATACTGCAACTAAATCCTATAGATTATTTGAACTTATTAGAATCGAGTTAGATTCTAATGAGTCCGAACAACTAAGAATTGGGAGAGTCTCTGCAATAAGTCTGTATACAAGCAAATCGATCCATCATAATCGTGTCTCAAAAATGTATTTACCCATTACCACACGGCAAAATTTTAGACAGGTCCAAATTGAAATGAAATGCAGACGACAATTTAATGTTTATGAAATTTTATATTCTTTCAACTTATCTGGGTAGAAAACGTAGTAGAAAATGAAGAAATTGCTTGTAACAAGCATTTTTTTTTCTTTTTCCACAATGTTTTCCCAATTGTTTTTCTTAAGGGGCGTCAAAAAGCGTCATTGAGGGGGAATGGGTTAAGCAACCATTCTCTTCAGCGACCACTTTTTGACCGTCCAGTGAGTGGTAGCTTTATTCAAGTTTTACTATATTTCAAACAAAATGACGACAATGGTCCTGTTTTTCTAACCTTAGTATGTTAGCTGACGAATTTCTAGTTTATGAGGAAGAAGATAATTTTGAAGAAAATATTTGCTTCTAAAAATCCTTTCCTGTTTTTTCAAAATTTTACACCTGCCAAAATTATTAAGTTATGCAGACGAAAAGTCAAAGTGGATTAAATCTAAAAAATTAATCAGTCAGTGGGTATATAAAAATATTGCGGAAAAATAGGAAATTGTTTGTTACAAGCAATTTCTTCTTTTATTACTATATATTCTCAATCATAAAATCAGAGGGGCGTAAAAACCCTTTTTTGAACATGAAAGGGTTAATACTGGGTTTCCTCAAAATAATCCTAAATTGAACTTAGAGTGATAACTTGTATTAGTTTGTAAGACCAATTTTGTTTCGTGCTTCCTGCAAAATCTGAAAGCTGTGGACCTTATTGTTACAGAGGAGTGGCTTTTTAAGGACTTTAACCCCTGTTCAATACCTAGTTTTTACGTTTCTGAGATTTCATTTTTGAGAAAACATTGTGGAAAAAGAAAAAAAATGTAGCAAGCAATTTCTTCTTTTTCTACAATATTTTCTACCCTGCTGAATGTTCATTCTTCAAATTTAATCCACTTTAAATTTTCGTCTGCAAAACCTTTGAATTGGACAGGTCTAAAAATTAGAAAAACAGGAAAGGGTTCATCTTTTATCCCTGTGTAAAACACGTATTGCCTCAAACCAGTGCTAAGTGCAATCTTAGAGTGAATGTTTTTGGTCAGGTTGGTAGACGACCGCTAGAAACTGCATACAAACTTTGGAAGTTCCAGATCGATATAAACTTTTCCATATAACGCCGTTTAATATCGAAATGGAACTTCCTGTTGAAGTTAGTTTGCATGGCCAGCTGATTCATTTGGCGTGGCAAGCGATCCGCCAATTGTTTTAAATCCAGCGTTCAATCGTGTCTAATTTCTTTGATGTAATTTGGTAAAAGTCATAAGTTTATGCAGCATACAAAATTTTGGAAAAAAACAAAATAATGATAAAAAAAAAAAAAAAAACATACCGATTAAAGATTTCTAAGAATTGACTTCTTCACACTATGTACCTTTCAATATATCGCTAATTATCAGTGTAGAGTAATGTTTGAAGAACTTTACCAGAGATACAAATGGGGATATTAGACGCCACATATGAAAGAGATAGGTCTCTTGGTTTGTATGGAGAAGCTTTGTAAAGATTTTTTTCTCTATCCCTTATCCGGAATCCCGCAATGTAGCTCTAATTTTCATTGCCTATTAATTCTTTGAGGAGGTCATGTAACATAATAGACCTACAAAAAGGTCTTAGCTCTTCGGATCAGAAAGACATTCTACAGTTGGTTTTTGCTGTTGTTGTTGTTGTTGTTGTTTTTACTCGGATGCAATGACAACCCTATATCTTCATGGAATTCACGTTAGAATTATCCACAGATTATTATAATTTAAGTTTGGTGCCCAGGTGAGCTTAAGAGTAAAAGATTCATAATGGTGAATTCAATGTATGCTACGGTAACTGACATTTACATCAGCATCAAATTTGAATTAAAAAAGAAACAAATGTGCAAAGTAGCCTGCGCAAAATATAGACTTCAGCCTGCGTACCCACATAATATGATCAAAGCATTTTGTTTTACTTTCGTTCGGATGCACGCTTCTAATTTTTGAAAACGACAAGCGATCCTTTTAAATACAATCTTTTGGCAACCAAAAATTTCCTAAATACAGCTTGAATAAAACTGTATTCTCGATATTTTTGTCTCCACAAGCCGATATGAGAATTCTTAAATTCGCCGATCAAACATTGAGCGCAGATTCTTTTAATCATTGATCGAAAGTGCTACCTTGCATGGTAGGTTGGACGAGGTGTTCAGTTTGCTCTCCGTATTCCGGACGAAGTTACGAGGTCACCAATGGAAATTTCGAGTTCAGTGTTTGACTAAGAAGAGTGTACACATGGTTTGGTTTGGCAGAAACGATGGAAGAATAAACTCAAATTAGTCTAGTCTCCGGAGACAGACCGTTTGCGTCAACTCTCCACAGACAACTCTTGATGTTAAATCGATACAAATATACCGAACTATCCAACACTGGTAACGTTAGCTGGAGATGTAACACCGACATACGTCTTATAATGGAATGTCATTCTAAAGTCATGTCAAAATGTCATTAAAGGAAGATTCCATTCTATAATCTTTCATGAAACGCAACCTTGTTGCTGACAACGACTCCAACTAAACCCATTACCACAAAAGCCCACCTTTTCATGTCCCTCAAGAAAAAGCACTGGGAAACATTGTGGACAATGAAGAAATTGCTTGTATAATCTTAACCCACGTGGTCTAATTTAGAACTTGTCCTAGACCAATTTCGAGATTGATTGAGGAAAAAATAAGGCCATAGAGAGTCTACAGATTTCTCTATAAATAGTACTTCTTGCCTAATTTTTTACCCCAAGCGTTCAAAATTTCGATCTTATCCGAAATTTCAGCTAGACTAACATTCTGACCATTTTTCAGGAGCATTGAATGAAAAAAAAATGTCCCAAGAGTGCCTTCATGGATTTACTTGAAATCTATCCGTGACCTTGATTTTACCAACCCCCCCCCCCCCCGACCAAAATTCGGACTTGCCCATTTTCAATAATGACGAGAATTCTGACAAACTTTCCGGTTGCCAGAGCGAAAAAGAAATTAGGCCTCTAGAGCGTCTACAATATTTTTCTTAGAAATGTCGCCGTGACCTATTTCGAACAAGTCCAAAATTTGATAAAGTCAAATATTCGGACAAATTTTCGGCTCGGCTACCAACAAGTTACAGACTTTCGAACGTCTTCAAATTTTGTCTATGAACTGACTTCGTGACCTAGTTTTTTTTACTCTGAAGGACCAAATTGAGGACATGTTATCAAGAGAATTATTCTACCTAATTTTCGGGTTGATTAAACAAAAACGGTGACCTCTTGAGTGTCTACATACGTGGTTACGTTTTGATTTTCAGGTGGATTGATCACAAAGTGGGGCACCTACAGTCTACATGTTTTTGACCTCGCGACAATTTTTTTAACCTATGTGACGCTGGCCCCGCCAACTGCCTCCTTTTGCCACGCCCACCAACTCCAACAGGAAGTTCCGTTTCGATTTTAAAGGCGTTATTATGCAAAATTTATCGCAAGCAGCATGCAACGAAAAGTAGAATACTTCGTTGGCGACCTAAATGTTGTATCTTCAGCTTGAATGAGCTGTTGTCGCCAAACAAACAAAAAGGATTAACAAAAATGGCGGCCAATGTTGGAGTTTCTAGTCTACATGAATGATTTCAATGGACGGCTGGTTATTTGATTGACAATCGCGATTGGCCAATTACGAACTTGTCCAAGATTAGGTAAAATCGGGGTACACAGTAAAAGCTGACAACGCTTCTTGGGCTTCTAAAGATTCCAATCTTTCCAACGGCATTTGTATATATATGTCATCCGTCACGCGAAACAAACATTTAATAACACGACCCAGCAATGGTCAATCAGAAATTGTATTCCCAAATAAACATATCTTCGGTGGGCGAGCACAGCTGTAGTTACGATATTTTGCTCGCCTACCGACGATATTTTTTATGTTTCTTGCTTGAGCTTGAAGACTAAAATTCCAAAGATTCCAATCTTTATGACAGTATTTGTATATATTTATGTCATCCGTCACGCGAATCAAACATTTGATAAAACGACCCAGTAAAGGTCAATTAAGATTGTATTTCGAAGAAAAGAAATAGTCAATGGACGATCAAAATGTCGTAACTGCAGCTTTATTAAAGCTGTAGTTACGACACTTTTCTCGCCCACCGACGATATAGAAGGAAGAATATTCATTAAAATATCTAGAAAAGCTCAAAAGGACGAAAAAGTTCAAACTTGACTAGCCTACACACGCCGCAAGGTCTTCATGGGCAAATGCTTTTAGTACTTCCCAGATGCTTCCTTTTTGCATGACGTGTTACATCTCTTCAAAATATTTATGTGGTGAGCGAGGGAAGATCAAAATATTCTATTCCCTAGGCCATGAATTTCCATACAATGACTTCAGGAATTCATATCATTGATGCCATTTCTCCCGGTTTTATGACCTTGGGCCATGATTTTTTACATCGTCGTTGGGAGACCAAAATGTCGTAAACAGCTTGATTAAAACTCTAGTTACTACACTTTAGCTACCAGCCGACGACATCTAATTTCATATCAGTAAGATTTGATTCATATTGTTTTCCTACCTTGTTTCCGTAACAAATATCTATTTCATTTGTAAATTTTTTGACATTGATTACCGTTCAATTTAATGTTGTCAGATACATATGGATAGCAGTTGCAACCTTTATGAAATTAACCCTTTCCCACACAATGACGCTTGGGAAAACATTGTGGAAAATGAAGACATTGCTTGTAACAAGCAATTTCTTCATTTTCCACTATGTTTTCTACCCGGAAAGTAAAAAGAAATCTAAAATTTGGTTAATTTTAAATTGTCGTCTGCAACTCCTTTCAATTCAAACAAATCTAAAATTTTGCCGTCTCATAATGAGTCAATACATGTACAATTTTCAGATAATATTATCAGGATAATGGATTTTCGTGCTAATTTTGGAGACAGATAACAATATTCGAAAATATTTTTTCTTTAAAAATTGACAAAGGCAAGGGGTAAATAATGACATATTACGGATAGATAAATTAAATTATATGAAAGTGCACATATGTATAATATCTAAATGAATATCAGAAACACAAAAAGAAAATATTTCATACGATACATTTTTTAAAATCCGTTTGTATACAAAGAAACCTAGAGTGTAAAGATATATAAATCCATGACGAATAAAGTAGAAAAAATATGATAGACAATTCGCAAGACAATAGAAGAAGTAGAAAAAAATAGACTATCTGGACAATTTTGAATATATTGTTGTACTTGTAACTGTTCTATTTTAGGCATGGTCGGTCGATAGATTTACCTATGACAAAAAAGGCAACAATATATTTTAATGACTTACAGATGCCGAAATTACATTTATACCAGCTATCTCAGCCTCAATGGCTAATGATTTAAGTGTGTAGAAAGCAGTTTCTTTTCAGAACGGTGCTAAATTTTTTATTTCGAGTCCTGTAATGAGTTTTCTAAAACTAACGTATGTGTTTTGATGTCTAAAAGCTCTGTGTGATCCGTTCGACAAATCTGCGGATAAATGATTCCTATTCCGGAGTCCAGATAATGAATATGGTTAATCCTGGAAGATGACATGAAATTAAACTGTCATAAACCTCGTCCATATGAGCGACCAGTTAGATTAGAGGATTAATTACAATGTCTTATTTCTGCTTAACCCGCCGTACATAACGAACAAGCCACAATTACATACAACACATACATTATAAGTAAATAAGTTATATCTTCGCAGACTAATAATTTTTACACCCATTACCAGACGGCCAAATTTAGACCGGTCCAAATTGAAAGGAGCAACAGACGATAATTTAAAGTTTATGAAATTTCAACTTTTCAACTTTTTGGATAGAAAACTTTGTGGAAAATGAACAAATTGTTTGTTTAAAGTAATTTCTTCATTTTACACAATGTTTCCTCATGGGTCTTACATGAGAGGGCGTCATAAAGCGTCATTGTGTGGGAAAAGGTAAAAACATCGTCGATAACTTCCAAAAACATACTAACTACAGTTTATTCACTTGATAAATGTGTGCAATTGTTGGAATATCACGTGTAGGCTTTTTAAATGAAAATATCATTATGGTCCTTTTCGCGTGTTACTTGACGGATCACACCTAATTTCGAAAGGAACGAACCATTTGATGATACAATCACTCTGTGAAAGTTACAATGAAAACTGTGGACTTAATTGCATTAACGGGGATTTTCTAACTTAAGTTTTTATAAGATGCGTATGATATCCTGATCATTATCGAAAAGTTTGAAGGGAATCAGATTAAAGCTGTGCACTTTATCCAGTAAACGAGGAAATTTTAATTAAATTTTCAGAAGGCCCCTTTTCCCATGAATCTTAATTTTAATTTCAAACGGAACAACCCTTATAATGGTAAAATAATTCTGTGCAAATTTGAATACAATCCGATGAAAACGGTGGACCTTATTGCGACACGGATGGTCAAAAAGCAATTTCTTCTTTTCACACAATATTTTCTTCAATATGGGTTGGTTTCTTTTCAAATTGCATCCACTTTTAAATGTTTTCAGCAACTTCTGTTAAACTGGACAATACTAACGTTTTGATAAACGGGAAAGGGTTAACGCAGCTTCAAAAATCAACACAAAATGCTTCAAATGAATGTCGTCCAATGTCGGAGTGAACAAAACTAAAAATGAAGGAACATGTAATAACTGCATGAACATGTAAATCCTTGAATTTCAAATACGAAGGAAATAATAAAAAATAATCTGATGCCATTTCGCATGATATAGCAATTAATCACAAGAGTGGAATATGTGAATATGTAAACTATGTCAAATTCTTCTTGAATAAAAAAAAGAATCATCAAAATCTAGGCTGGAGCACATGGTTAAAATCATTCTAAAAAAATCATTAACATTATAAGAGAAGGAGTTGTGTAGGATGATTCTTCGGACATTAAGTCACATTGATTCTCAAAACTGTAATAATATGCCCTATAAGCACAGGAAACGAAAATTTGTCCAACTCCATAAAGAGATGAGCTGCACGCACGAGGTAAAGTTTACGCAAAGCCACCCTTCAAGCCGCCCGCCAACCCGGCCGCCCGACGCCTCTATTCCCGAATCTACTGACAGGGTTTTTCATTCGGCAAAAGTGGTTAAAATTATATATTTTCAAATGTATATGTCGTTCATATCACAGAAAAGTTACTCCGCCTATCATTCTCAATATTGCACTGATCTTTGGTCAGTCAATCGAAATGGACAGATCGAAGCTGTCAATCAAAGATAGATCGACTTATCAAATCAGTCATTCAGACAGGAAATGAACTTTAAAATTTGACATACATGTTGAACATTCAAGCTTGAGTTGCGACTTGATGATCTCCAAACCAAATATAACGTTATGTTATATGTTTCTAATAATAAATCTTGAAAAATAACGAGGTTTAATATCTAGATCGAACTTCTTTTCGGAGTCAGTCGGCGAGGCCAGCGATCCACCAGTTCACAATTTATTTTATCAAAGATATCAAACAATATAAGTTTGCACAATAATGATCAAATACCTAAAAAAGGCAAATAGTTTATAGGAGACCTTAATGTCTTAACTACAGTTTGAATCAGCTGTTATTGCGACCCTTAAGGCTTCCACAAACTAAATTAATTCCATCCAATGTCGGTAGTCAAAAATGCAACTACGGTCTAATCGATAATTCGATTGGATTGTTTTTATTGAAAGCCGCGGTCGTAAATTATACATATATACCTGTTACTTATATTTGTTAACAACGTGTTTAAAATCAGCGGCGAGTGTTCCATTAGACGGTCCCGTATGATGAGAGAGATGTATTTTAATGGGCTACTTCCGCTGGAACATGGTTTATATTTCCGATATCACCGAGTTAAGATGTCGCTATGCCGATATATCCGGTTAAATATCATCATTCATTTCTGTTAACTCTGATTGTTTCTAGCTACAAGTATGTTTAATCGGTCTCTCTCCTTTTCTTTCTTTCTTTATCTTAATTGCACATCGATAATTTGATGTGTATTTGGTCAAAGCTTTGTATAACGTGAAAGGAAAGTTTTATGTAACCAAAAGCACATTTATAACATATTTATAACATGTATAAATAAAAAATTCACAAATTCTATTCAGTAGTTCCATGGAAATATATCGGTACTTATATAAGTGCTTCTGTCTTAATCACGATTTATAATAAATCTGAGTAAGACTTTATTTGGTGTGAAAAAGACACCCGTGAGGACCTGAGACGCTCTACTTGCCCTGTGATCACTAATCTTCACCTCAACCCATTCCAACACAGCAACATTTTAGACTGGTCCAAATTGAAAGAAGCTGCAGACGACAATTTCAAGTTGATGGAATTTTAAATTATTTCGTTTTGTTTGATAGAAACATTGTGGATAATGAAGAAATTGCTTGATGCAAGTAATTTCTTCATTATCCACAATGTTTTCCATAGCTTTTTTTCAGAGGGGCGTAAAAAGGAGGGATTGTGTGGGAATGGATTAAAAACTAACTCTTGAACCTACCTCGATACTGCAGCTTGTTTCAAGCTGTGGATGCGGACTTGAGGGTCTAAGCGACGATTTGATTTAAATTGTAAGTGTTAAAATGATCTTCCTTAACCCGTTTACGCAAAACGCTTTATGTTTTGTAAATTTTCGATAATTTTAGCATTCTGAATATAGCCGAATGACCAAAGACCTTTGTCAATGCAAACAACCTATCCCTTGTTATAAGCTATTCATATATTTTTTCTAATATACTTCTTATATACATTTGGATAATTGGAAGTATTTAATTGCTTATTATGTTCCTATTTTGTGTTTGTATTTGTCCCTGTTGTACAATAATAAACTTGGATGAAAATCTATCTATTCTGTTATAATGTTGATACATTCATGCTGTGGAGGTCAGAAAAGAATCTCATGAAAATGCGAACTTATGTTAACGGTGACTGTTTCACCAAATTTACTCCATAAATATTGATGATCCCCTTTTTTGTGTTTTCTGTCATAATCAACACTATTTCCAAACGAACTCTCTATAGAATACTACTAACATTTCCCGATTTTCTAAGAGAATCTGATAAAAACAGTGCACCGAAAAGTGTTGTAAAGAATAATTTTACTATGGAACCAATTCCCATGCATTCGAAACCAAATTTCAAAAGAAACATCTTGAAAGATCTGGGGAAGTGAATTCATTTTGATAAACTAATAATTTAATTATTCTGCTCGTTTAAAGGAAAATAGCTTAATTAGACTTCCATAAAACATCTTTTCATGTCGTGGACGGGCGAGCAAAATGCCGTAAACACAGCTTTAAAAAACCCTTCGTCGGGAATGTCGCAAAGGTGTTTATTGCCGTAAGAGAGACAACTGACTTTCGCGTATCAGTTAAACCCATTACCAGACGACAAAGTTTTAGATTGGTCCAAATTGAAAGAAGTTGCAGAGGACAATTAAGAAAATAATGAAATGTAAGATTTTTTCGCTTTTCTAGGTAGAAAACATTGTGTTAAATGAAGAAATTGCCTGGTTCAAGCAATTTCTTCATTTTTCACAATGTTTTCCCCAATGTTTTGCCAAATGGCGTCACTTTGTGGGAATGGGTTAATTCAGATTGAATGGTATAAAGTTGTCAATAACTTAATGAATACACTATGGAAAACATAACGACGTGCAAGTTCTATCCATTTGCAGACTAAAAGACGTATGACACATCTAATACAGACGATACTACGTTAAAAAGAGGATAAACGGCTCTGTTGTGCTCATCTGAGACAAAGGCTTTTATTCTTTAAACAGTCAAATTTTTCTCCCCTAGTGATCCGATGGTTATAATTTGGTTGCATTTGGAACAGTATTTGGAAGAAAATGTAGTTTAAAACTCCTTATTCATTTCTTTATAATCCCCAGGGTTCCACCATTGGGACATGAGGGTAATGATTTTAGCAATTTTGATAGAGGTCAATATAATAATATCTCATAAAGAAAAAGGTCAAAGCTTTACGCTTTCTGCGTCAGGAGGAGATGAATTTGATTATTTTTCAAATTCTTTTTTGTTGTCATGGAAACCAGAGTTATCGACAGATATTAGTATTTTAGCTATTTTGAACTGTGTAAAGAACATTGCTTAAAATTGGCCTAGTAGTTTGGGAGGAGTGAACCCTACCCCCTGGGTACCCGAGAGTAATGTTTTTCGAAAATTTTGATTCAAAATATCGAGATTCGAAACCTCCTATATTAATTAAGTTTTGTTGCCATGGTAACCATAGTTTTCAACGGATTTCAATACTTTTAGCCAAATGCTATTTTGAAAGAGGACCATTTAAGAAAACATTTCTTTCTGATTTCGTTCAAATTTACCCAGTGGTTTATGGAGGCGATGTCTTTTTGAAAATAAAAGACGGATGACTGACGACGGACGTAGGACATCTGACTATCAAAATAACTCTCTAAAGCGATTTGTACTCAGGTGAGCTGAAAATAATAAATAACGCTGATTCACTCATAAAAGTAAGACATAAAAGATTAAGACGAAACTAGCGCCATACGTACATTTCCATTCCCCGCCGAAATCGTCAGATAATAATAAAAAAGAAGTCATATACGGCTCTTCGATATGAACATCATAATTGAACAACAGAAATTATTGCCTTGGTAATCTTCAGGACGAAAATGTGAGACAGAGGCAAAAAGGTTTTTCAACATCCCCTCGACCTTTCCAGATAAAAATCATTAATAATCACCGAAGAAATTTTAGACTGGTCCAAATTGAAGACAGCCAAACAAAGTTGGTACTATATAAAATGAAAATTCGGGCCATATGAGGTAGAAAACATAGTGAGAAAAGAAGAAATTGCTTGTCGCGAGCAATTTCTTCTTTCTTCACAATGTTTTCCACAGCTTTATTTCTTAAAAAAAATCGCTGATTGTGGGTTAATGGGTTAGACGTCAAAAAATAAAAAAAAAAGTACGTAACCGTTTTAAATTTTTGCTTAAAAAGTAATAATGAAAACACTTTCTCAAAGAAGAGAACCTTTTTGATGTATAGACTAAGGATTTTTGTTGTTGTACTATACTACACTCAAGTAAGAAACTAAAACTCTATTCATCTTGTGTATAAACCCGCTCTGCGGCCTCATACAATGTGATAAGCTTTTTTAAATTTCATTACCTCGATGAAAACAAAGAATAAAGCAATAAATGAATTATAACACGTTTTCCTTTTATCATCGTTCTCTTTTGATCGTCATAATGAATCAAACAATTCTTGGCTACATAATGATGGGAGACCAAATGTTAGTAATAACAACCTGAATGAAGTTATAGTTACGTTATTTTTGCTGTGACATATTAGCTTCGCGAGAACTTTTCGAAAGTCCTTCATATTGGATTATATGCGTATGAATTTAAATTTCAAGTAAAATCCAAACCTATATACTTGAAATAACATACGCGGGTTTTATAAAAATTCCAAGATAATCTTTTTATAGAAGATGCAGTTTTAGCGCTAGGACTTTAAATAAATGTTAGTTATCTTTTAATTGGGTCTGCTTTTGAGCATTATTTTCTCAGTAATTCAACATAATTCATAAGGAAGTATCTGCTCTGTATATTTGTCTGGCACGTATAAACAACTCATCGAACTAGTATATTAATAAGAAAATGTGATTGACAGGGATGTGAAATTGACCAATCGCGGCTGTCAATCAAAAAAACGATCGATCAATCAAATTATTCATTCAAAGCGGAGGTGGGGACTTGAACTTAAAAACTTGCCGTCTGTTTTATGAAGCATTTTTGTTTGGTTGGCGACTTATGCAAGCTGTATTAAGTTCATTTACATCGCCAACCAACTATTTTATTTGTGGTTATATGTTTGTTGAATGTCACTGGTCACTAAAGTTGCAAAATAACGACGTTTAAAATTGAAGCGGAACTTCCTGTTGGAGTCAATGGGCGGGACGAAGGGAGAAAGTGGGCGGGGCCAGCGGTTGGTCAATTCCAATGTACAGCTTGTTGCATTGGCTTTTGTGCTTGCAGACAAGTACTTTTTCCAAGGTCACTTGTCCGGGGACAGGTAATTACGAGGAAAAATCTGGTACAAAATAAAACTCAAAGATTACTCATTACATATTTCATTACTATCCTAATATATATATTGAAGAGAAGAAACTATTTATAAATGAAGAAAATGCTGGGTTCCAGCATTTTCTTCATGAACAGCATTTTTATATCACTTTTTGGAGGACAAGTTCATTCTAATTTTAGATAATCGAAGTAGAAACAGTTCAAAACCCGCGTCTTACTTGTCCGAGGACAAGGGGAGAAACTTTGTATTTCCTTACCATTGAATGAAAACAAATATAAGTTTGTAAAAGCATCGTTTCTCTTCAATGACAAAATTAATAAACACAGAGTATTAATCATGTCAAATTTACTTTAAAAGATAAGGAGACATACAATAATTTGATGTCGCTCTCTAAAGGCTTAATGTGCACAGCAATGTGTATGGTAGATGTCGTTTATTTGCTGTAATTTCCTTATTTGAAAAGACTTTTGCATACATTTTTACAAAAAGAGGCATTTACACCACACTATATCTAAATACATGTATACTATCCATAGCTTTGCACTCACAATGTCATGGAGTATTTTGATAACACTCATATAGGCGAAGAACCTTGCTATAGTGCACCCAATCTTCTTCGCGTTGGGTTGCTGTAGGGTTCGCCTCAAACGGACCTCGACATACAATTTTAAGTGTTACATGTCAACACAATTGACGAATCTTGACTGTCAACACCAAACAACCAATCAAATCATTCGTTTAGATTGTGAAGTGAACTTTGAGCTCCAACATTAACAAAGGTAATTTGTGCTGTTGATTTGGCGACTTAGACGTGGTAACTAAAGCTTATTTAACCCATTCCCACACGATAAAATTTTAGACCGGTTCAAATTCAAAGAAGTTGCAGACGAAAACATAAAAATGACGAAACCTTCGAAACTTTTGCCTTTTAGGGTAGGAAACATCGTGGACAATGAAAACAATACTTGAAACAAGCAATTTCTTCATTATCCACAATATTTTCCAAAGCTTTCATATTGAGGGGTGTTTAAAGACGTCACTGTTTGGGAATGGGTTAAGCCGTAGTTGCTGCATTTAGGTCGCCAACCAACCATATTTTATTTCAAACGTTAGTAGTCATAAATGTCACTGTAAGATATCGAAGTGGAACTTCCTGTCGGAGTCAGTGGACCTGGTCAGCGATTCTTAAATTAATACAGCAGAACTGAATCAGTGTAAAGATTATTTAACGAAACAAGTCTTTCACGACAAGTTTAAAGAATGATAGGTAAGCCGAGCGTTTTCAATAATAAATATTTCATCCTTCAAGCAAATAGGGGCCCTACGTAAGACACACGTTGAAACAAAAAGATCGTATCAAGAATAGGTTATTAAGAGGTCGCATGCTCGGGTATAACAATTATCCTGGATTTTTAAAAGAGCGAATTGTTTCGATCCCGGCTAGTCTGCATAGATGGTGCAGCCTTACTAGGTCGATACTTTTCGCCCTTACCAGAAGGTCCGAATATGATTATCTTCACATGATTATTCTAATTAAGTTGGGCGCTCAAAATGTCGTAACCACAGCTTATTCAAGCTGTGGTTACGTCATTTTGCACGCCAAACGACGGTAAGATTTATGATACTTTCATGAATATTGACGGATCGCCGGTCCCGTCAACTGACTTCTTACAATGCAGTTTGAATGAAATGTGACTATTAATTTTCAAAATATTTGGCCAGGGACTTACAGCATCAGTGTTTATTCTTGGATTTCAGAAATGTAGCGGATTTCAGCAAAATATCTACACAATTGAGAATTGTTTGGTATTTCATGCTCTTAAATCCCTCTCACTAGTATTGAAAATATGGGGAGGGGGTCTTTGAAAAAAGAGGGAGAATCCCCAATAACCCTGCCTAGACTAAAAGCTACAACATACAGTAAATCGTCGGTTGAATGAGCTATAGTTGCGACGTAGGAGTCGTCAAACCAGGATAAAATGGCAAGAGGAAAATTTGATGCTTCTTTACGACATTTTTTGCTGGGATAGTTTATGCAATATAAAACTTTGCAATCAGTATAAAATGTTATTATTTGACATTATGGGATGTTTATTGTTGTGGTATACTCTTCTCATCAAGATATTTGATAGCAGAAGGTCGATCGTGATCGATAATAAAAGTAAATACCTTTATGAAAATCTGATTTTATTGGTGCAATATGGATGGTTCTTCAAATTTTCTGGTTATAATTTTTTGACTATTTGTTATCTAAAAATCTATAATCTGTAAAAACTCAATTGTTTACACCGAAATCTTTACAGATTCGCAAGAAACAATAAACACAGTGTTGAGATTATGAAGGTGTATTCTATGCATAAACATCCTATATATTACACTAAACTGCAGTACCCTCCGGCAATCACATAACTGACGTTTCTAACGTTACTCGCGTTAAACGGCGTTACACTCGGTGTAGCTGTGATAACGTATCCCTATTTTGATAGGGACAACGTAGCCCTCTCTCCATATACATAAGAAAAACGTTGTCCCCATTTAACCCATTCACACACAATATCTCCTTTTTACTCTATAAAGACGATAACTACCTTATAAATGTAGAAACTCCATTCGATGAAACGCTGTGAAATATATTCAGTCAATATAGTGACGGGCATGCCTATTTTAACTTTTTTGTTAGAAATTGCTTTGGCACATGTAAGGATATCAACGGGATTGTAAGAACAAGACTTTGAATAGTCATTTGTCTTTTTCAAACATTATCGTCGGTGGACGAGCTAAATGTCGTAAGTATAGCTTTAATAAAGCTGTAGTTACGATATTTTGCTCGCTCCCCGACGATATATCGTTACTACTGATTCATCGTTGAGAGACTAAAGAATCACAAATGGTAGACTTACCATAAATATCATCCAAGAAGAAATAATACACAAATGTAGATGAGAACGGGAACGATATTGTTTTTATAGTTCACCACCACACACTGTACACGTCAAATAGCACACTCACTCAATTTAGTTTTCCGATTGCCTTCTGAAGCGACATATTTCGACATAATTGGCCAACTTCAAATGCACACACAATGCGTTGTTAGACATTTTTTCCACAAGTACACTGTTTAAACAATAACACTCTGTTCGATATGATGTGTCGTGGAAGTCAACAACTTTGGGGGAGGGCGGTAATTTGTCAAATCTTAAAGTCAAGATAGTAAAAATTTTAATCTCCGATAAGGCATTTACCCTTTATTCTCACCACTAAACATCGAACGGTGCAATGAAACAAAAAGTTAAAATAACCTATACATGCAATGGTGAACTAGGCCACTCACAATTGTGTAAACAGATCAGAGTTCCTTTATCGCTTCTTCATACAAATTTGTTTACAAAAGTTTATAAAATATTGAATCTTTCTTTACCTGTGGTGGGGGTGTAAGGAACTTCGAGTATTCATGTAACTAAGTCGTTTCTTGAAATAGTGTTTCTTTTGTAATATCCTGCTAAAAAATATGCCTTTTATTTATCTGTAACGTTATTTCGATAAGGACGTCTCAAATATTCAATATGCGATGGGTGATCCTGAAAATCGTGGACACAAATCAACGAATGAGGCAATTCAATGAACTTGTCAAGCATTTTTTAATATATAATTTGATCACTGAGAATGATACACTAATTCACATAAATATTCATATAAATAATACAGTCAATATATCTACTAGCAATTAATTGAAGCGTAGTGGATTTTGCACCAGCAATCGATGTCGTGACGATATAAATAAAGTCTATGTAGCAAATCTTGTCCTTTCCACTAAATTTGCAGACATCGTAACTGTTTGAATTACATGCAATCGCGATGTAGTTCATTTCAATGACAATGTGGCTTATAAATCTGTTTTTGTCGTACCAATCGCAGATGTCATTCAAGGAATATATCGACCAATCAAATCATTTATTCAGTCCGGAATCGAGATTTAAACTCCGACATTGGCAGCCATATGTGAAAAACATTTTTGTTGTTTGGCGACTTAAACGTCGTAACTACAGCTTATTCAAGCTGTAGTTTCGACGTTTAGGCCGCCAACAAAAGATTCTACTGTTTTGTTACATGATATTTACCACAGCTTTTCCAAAAAAAAAAAGCCGTTTAAAATCAGGACTTCCTGTCGGCGCCAAAGGGCCAAGGGAGTTAGTGGGCGGAGCCAGCGATTTATCATTTTGTATGCTATTCAAAGAAGTAATTTAGTTATCTTGCCTTTAAATGTTCAAGATAGTAAAAATGCTTGTAAGTCGGGAGAATCCTGTAGACACTTCTGACGTTAAGTCATCAATTCAAAAGTATCCCATCATGCTTTCTGGAGGATCGCTTGTCACGCCCCGCCCCACACCTCCGACAAGGTAAAACAATCGACTTTAGATTGCATAATTTTAGTCCGAAAGATAAAGTATAAAGCAATTCGTTGGTTGGTAGTCTAAACGTCGTAACTGAAGCTTAAAAAAGCTGCAGTTACTGCGTGTAAGTTGCCAAACCTACAATATTTAATGGTGACGTAAGCAGTCTGAATTGTGGCGTCGCTTTATATCGAGCGATTAAACCTATTTCCACACAATCCCACATACGCCCCTCAAAAAAAGCTGTGGAAAACATTGTGGATAATGAAGAAATTGCTTAATGCAAACAATTTCTTCATTTTTCACAATATTTTCTATCCAAAAAGTCAAAGAAATTTAAAATTCATCAACTTGATATTATCGCCTACAGCTTTTTTGGATTTGGACCAGTCTTAAATTTTGTTATGTTGGAATGGGTTAAAGAACAAGCGGGAACTAGTCCTGTGTCCTTGTTCTATCGTCTGCAACGACAAATCGTAATCTGTTTTGGGGCGCAAGTATGGGCAACTGATAGATAAACGAAAATAAAAAAAATCCCTTTTCTAGCAAGAAGGAATTAACAAAACCAGATATTCAGGCAAATTACCCAGGCCGAACATATGCCCTAGTCTTATTACCGCCAGTCTAAAATCTCAAGCTCTTGGGAATTATAAAACGGCATTTGTGAAATTTGATTATCGACTAAACAATGAATCGCACGAAATATTGTTGTTAAAAGTCCTCTTCATCAGAATTTAGAGAAATAAATCTCGTCCTAATAAGCAGTTTTCAACTTGTTTCATTTAGGCTACCTATAATTGACGGATCGCTGGCCCCGCCTACTGACTCCGCTGGCAACCACTGACTCCGACAGAAAGTTCCTAGACGATATTAAATGAGTCTGTGCGTGACAATTTCGCATGTGCGTGACTCGCACACACTGAGCACCCTGGACAGCCAATCGGAGCAATTAGAACATTCGCTGATTGTTTAAAGAAGCTTTGGGTCAGTATCTTTCTACAGAGCGCAGAGTGAAGATTCTGATCATACTGTGCGGAGGCACAGACTGATCTGAGTCTTTACTTGGCACACATGTGTAATGGTTGGAAATGTCACGCACGCGCTCAAATGGCATTGTTTTAATGATGTTTAGGTCGCATACAAACTATTTGCTTATTGGTTTGTGTTGCCAAATGTATAGTTTACAAACCTCGTTTGACCTCTGAGCCAAACTGTTTGTTGGAGGTCAGTGGGTGTGGTCAGTGATCCGTCAATTAGGTGAATGGCATGTTGTTGTTTTTTTGTGTGTGTGTACTTCGGTTTATTTATCATCGCTACTTTAGCGCAAGCCCATATATTAGCGATGCGTCCTGAAGACGGCTAGTTGTTCGGGGGATAATGCAAAGATATAGGACGAAACTGCTGAGAGACCAGAGTTCTTTAACTTGCTAGATTGGCAGCACCGTCACACGGGGCCTCGGTTTATGTCTCATCCTAAAGACGGTTAGTTAGTTGGTTTGATCAGCCCGCGGATCGAACACGTATTCTTGAGTTTTGAAGTCAAGTGCTCTACCAACTTAGATCTTTATTTGGAAAAAAATACTCTTAAATATTTGTCGTAGAGCGGCCGGCAATAAAGGCCACCTATACCATTAGTCTTATTTATCACTGAATTAATTAAGACTTTTGAAAGTAAGATACGTTTTAAACCTTTCCTGAATTATCCCGGGATTTTGCGTCACTGTAAATTATTACTTGAGAAAATATTGTGGAAAAGAAGAATTTGCTTGTAACAAAAAAATTTCTTTTCCCATAATATTTTCTACCACATCGGATGGCTTCATTTCAAATTGCATCCAGCTTTTATTGTCAGCTGCAACCTCTTTCAATTTGGAGCTGTTTCAAATTTCAAAAAACGGGAAAAAGGTCATTAACCTAGAGTTCCACACAATTCCTATTCTTACGATCCGTTAGAAAATACTTTTTGAGAAAAAATGGGGAAATTTGTGATTTTTTGCCAGTGAAAATATTCTATAAGACGTATACAATGTTGACTGTTTATTCGTGCGTCTCTATTGATAGGCCTGCGTTGTTACTCTGCTAAGCGATTCTAAAATTTTCAACAAAAAAAACTTAACACACAAGATTAGAGTGAAAAGAGGGGAAGAGTTGGTATTCTTAATTGATTGAATGGGGTTTAACGCCACATTTAACAATATTTCAGTCATATCGCGGCGGCTGGAGCACCTAACAATGGATTTCTGGTATTTCTCACACCAGTACTACCACAACATCCTTTCCTAGCCTCCAACTGCTATCCCACTTAGGTTTACGATTATACACCGATTGGTGAGAGACAAATGTCGGAAAGGATATGTGCCGCCGGGGATCGAACACATGGCATCCCGTAATTGTGGTATTCTTTAAAAAAGAAACGGTGATGACATTAGATAGAAAAATATTTGACATAGTAGATTCTTGTCGGCAAACTTCCAGGGAGACGCGTGGTCAATATTTGTGTAGCACCGCGTCAAATAGAATAATAATGAACTATCCTCCCTACAGGAGTCTATCTTAGGACAGTGGATTCATTTTCTTCATGCACAATTTTACAACTCATCAGCGAATGAATGTGACCAATTTCACAAATGGGCTGTGATGGAAGTTCGAAAAGAAACGAACCTAGTCAGACCGAGTGCAGGAGACCTAAAATTTTCTCAATTCTTTGCTGACCTTTCTTTACCTTATTTATTGTTCGAATATTCTAAGCACGTGGAGGCTATTCCGGTCTCCCTGGATTCAGCATTGGGGTAATGCCGGTTTGTCATATCTCTATTTTTTGACTAATTCTATTGGGTTAATCCATTCCCTTACAACAAAATGTTAGACTTGCTCAAATTGGAAGAAGGTGCAGACGACAAGTTCAGGTTATTTTTTTTTTTTTTTTTTTTTTTTTTTTAATTTCTCTAGTCTTTTTGAATAGAAAACCTTGTTGGAAAAGAAGAAATTGCTTGTTACAAGCAATTTGGAAAATGAAGAAATTGCTTGTTACAAGCAATTTCTTCATTTTTGACAATGTTTTCCAAAGGTTTTTTCACGGGGGAAATCGTGTGGGAATGAGTTAATACTTTCCACTTGCCTTTATGGCCATACTATTTCATAAACTTTCCTGGTGTAACATTATTGTACAAAAGTCTACTAAAAATCGCAGATCTCTTAAGATACTAAAACGTTTGCTTTGAACATTTGCACCCATTTTTAATGTCATAAATGATCGCTGGACATGCCCACTGAATGCGCTGGACACGCCCAATGACTCCGAAAGGATTTGCTACTCTGGATACTAAACGATGTTATTTCGTAAAATTTATGGCCATTGATTAAAGTCTCTTATCAAAGATTAGTTTGAGATTCGTGTTAGTGGGAAAATGACCTTTTTTACCTAAAAACTACTGGTCAAAATCTTTCGTGAAAACCAAGAAAATATAGATCTTTGTAATAACCTGATCTATTATTCACAGCTTTGTACATAAGTGTTAGGTTATATCTATTACCAGGGGCAAAGATTCATTACAACGATATTCATTTCAGTGGATTTTTACACTTTGTACATAAGTGTTAGGTTATATCTATAACCAGGGGCAAAGATTCATTACAACGATATTCATTTCAGTGGATTTTTACACTTTGTACATAAGTGTTAGGTTATATCTGTAACCAGGGGCAAAGATTCATTACAACGATATTCATTTCAGTGGATTTTTACACTTTGTACATAAGTGTTAGGTTATATCTATAACCAGGGGCAAAGATTCATTACAACGATATTCATTTCAGTGGATTTTTACACTTTGTACATTAGTGTTAGGTTATATCTATAACCAGGGGCAAAGATTCATTACAACGATATTCATTTCAGTGGATTTTTACCCTTTAAGAACTTGAGAAATCCTGGTTCAAGTTTCAGAAGCAAGTTTATGTTTAAAACAAGAGTGTTTTTTTAACTCGTACTTTCGGCTTTTCACAAGTTTTCCAGATTAATGTTAATCTCTCTATTCAAAGATTCGTTTCTATGAAACTCATCATAGTTAAATCTGTCCCTCTCGTAGCCTCGAAATTCCCGGTTAAAGATTTACAAATTTCGTCAAACTGCTATATATCTATAACTATTCAAGCTTTTGCTTTCAAATTTTGCTGCACATTCCAACAGAATTTTAGACTGGTCCAAATTGAAAGAAGTTGCAGACGCAAATTTCAAGTTGGTGAAATTTGCAATATATTTGCCGATTATGGTAGAAAACATTGCCGACATTGAAGAGATTGCTTGTCACAAGCAATTTCTTCATTGTCCACAATGTTTTTAAAGCTGTTTTGTTGAGATCCGTAAAAAAGCGACATTGTGTGGGAATGGGTTAATACCAACCTTCTATGCAAAGGTTCATATACCTGACATTTACTTTATTGGGGTTTTGACTAATTGACTTTAAAGTTTTTTGTTTGAGAATATGCTGCATCTCGAACGCATGTAATTTTTAACTTAAGCGTAACACATGTTTGGCGTATAAATCAACACTCTTCCCAGGTATCATTTGTCCAACATTCACTTTACATACTGGCATCTTTCCGTTTATCGTTATTGAAGTGATGTAACTATTCAAGAAAGTTGTAGGATTTACTGTCCAGTGACAGCTCTTATTCTAAATCACCGTTTCGTAGTCCGATTCTTTTCACTTCCCTAAAAATGATATTTAGCAATCGGCATGATTTTGACAAATATTTTTGGTGGACGTCTCAACGTCCGCCTTTAATACCAGGTTTCGAAAATCCAGGAGGATCTTACCATGGTTTAGGAAAAGTAGCATCCATTTACGCCCAATTGATCATTTCTAAAGCTTGGCTAGCCGTATATTTTCAATTGTATTTTTTAATTTAGTATAACTCATACAATGCATGAAAACACAAACATCTCCTTAGAACACACTCTATCCAGATTCGGTCTTGCACATAATATGAATGGAGTAATTTGCCGACCATTCGGAACGCTACCGCTTTCTTCGCTTTCAGGTTTCCAAAATTACCATTTTTAGAACTTTGCATACGAGCTGTGTACCGCGGAGGTGATCATACATAATAATGTACGAGCGGACACAATTTCGATATGTTGTGCATATGTTCAAACAGGTTGCTTGGATGTTTTGTTATTATTTTAAGCTACTACTGGATCGTGGTAAATCTAAAAAGATAAACAGGATATTTCATTGTTTTCTTGTAAGTAATAACTCTGAATGAATCGCTAATCAAATATTATCCAGGGTCTTAAATATGTGTGGACTGTCTTCGGAAGAAGATTACCTCGGAAATTTTAAAAAGTAATGACCTTGAAAGCTAATAAGACTGCGATCAAGTGAATTTTGTTTAACATCACTTCCAGTGGTGTTATTTCAGTAATACCGCGGTTGGTAAGTGCATATAACCTTGGTTTCCTGTGATTTTTCAAGCCAGGACATGTACATGTACAACATCAACATTAAATTAGAGCTTTTAACTCCTCAGTTAACTTAATGAGCTAGCCATTTATCCTGTTTTCGGTGGTGAGAGACAAATGATGCGTGTGGCTATGGCAATTTTAAGTCGAACTGGAGATTGCGCTCCTGACACTAAAATAAAAAGCGACCTGTATTATATACCTTATAATAAGCATTTTTTTATTTACCGCAATGTTTTCCAACTCCGTTTTCTTGAAAAAGCATCAAAAAGCGGGATTTTGTGACAATAGGTTAATGAGTTATCATTCTAATTTGATTACCAAACTGTTTCGAGCACACTTCGAAGAGGCCATAGTAGGGATAAAAGAGTTATAAACGTTGATTTTAATGTGTTTGCAGTAGTTTAATATCTCCTCCAGACAATACTTAAAATGCCATTTGATTGAGCTCCTTCATTTAAAACAAACCTTGTTTGTTTGATTGTTTAATTTTGCCCCCCCCCCCCTCCTTTCAACTGTGATATGAGAACTCTACGCCGAAGTATTTTCCTTCTACTTCTAAACGAAATTGACAGATTGCTGGCTACGCCGACTCACCTCAGACCAGGCAGTGCGACTGTGATATCAAACGAAGTTAGTTTGCAGAATACACATTGTATTTAGTCAGAGGCATAAAATAAAAGGAAAAACCGTTGGTTGGCGACCGTAACTACATCTTGAACCGCCTTAATTACGACGTTTGATTTGCGAAACCAACAAAATAGCTTGGAAAAAATGTTGAAGTTCAAATTTTGCTTCCGGTCTAAATGAATAATTTGTTTGCTGAATCGATTTTTAATTGGCAGTGGTGGGCTTTCAATTGTTGCTAAATTACATTGATTGTTAAAGCTAGAAGGAAGAGTGTAATTTTAGAAGTATTATTATAAACTTGCGTCATTATTTGAAGACGTATATATTTAGATGACTACCTGCAAATTAAAATGAATAATGCAAAAGAGAAATTATTCACCAAACGCTGGCCCCGCCCACTGACACCATTCACTCCAACATCGATTTTATGGCCAATAGTATGTTACCAAAAGGTAGAATCGTTGTTTGGCGACCTAAACGTCGTAACTGCAGCTTGAATAAATGCTTTAGAAAACATTGTGGGAAAAGAAGAAACTTATTGTAACAAGCAAATTCGTCATTTTCTCAAAGTTTACCCCCCTAAAAGACCAAGATTTTTTTTAAAAAAAAATCAAATAATGATAGCCGTCTGCAACTTCTTTTAATGCAGACCAGTCTACAATTTCATTGTGTGGTAATGGCTTAAAAGACGCGTTTGTTGTAATTATTAAGTACCAGTCAACTCCCAAATCAGTGGAAAGACAAAAAAGTGCCAGATATTTGAAAGATTCGCGCTCTTAGAATAAGTCTTTAAAACTTTTTTTCGACACGTATTAAAGCAAAAATAATTAGCAGAATACAATTAAAAATTGAATCGGTTTTAGATTGAAATGATTGCTCTTCTCAACAGAAATATCAGACGATTTTAAAAGACGTGTTTGTCGTGTAATTATGAAGAACTAGCCAACTCCCAACTCAGTGGAAAGACCAGAAAAAAGTGCCAGATATTTGAAAGATTCGCGCTCTTAGAATTAGACTTCAATACTTTATTTCGACTCGTATTAAAGCAAATATAATTAACAGAATACAATGAAAAATCGAATCGGTATTAGAGTGAAATGATTGCTCTACTCAACTGAAATATTAGACGATTTTAAAAGACGCGTTTGTCGTGTAATCATGAAGTACCGGTCAACTCCCAAATGAATGGAAAACCAGATAAAATGCCGAACATTTGAAAGATTCGCGCTCTTTGAATAAGAATGTGGCACGTATTAAAGCAAAAATAATTAAAGGAATACAATGAAAAATCAAATCAGTATTAGAACTAAATGATTGCTCTCCTCAACAGAAATATTAGACGATTTTAAAAGACGTGTTTGTCGCGTAATTATGAGTTTTCCAATACAGGATAATGGATATAATGGAACCCAGGTGTGTCTCCGGCTATTATTGGAATGATGAAGATAGGGATTCTCACTGTTATTAACATTTCTCTGAACAACTTGAGATATGTCCTCAAAAATCAATCAACGCATTGCCATACACTTAGTAAATTGTCAATGAAAACTACTAAACAAACCATACAGAAGAACATAGATCAAGAAACTTGCGTTGTTTAGTCTCTGTCTGTCTGGCCGTCCCTACCCACCACCCTCTGCTTGTATCTGTCTCTCTTCATGTATTTATCTTGTATTAAGCAACCACTCAAGGGACGACCCTAAAGTGGTCGTTTAGGAGGGTAGTCTCTTACTACACTTTTTAGCGAAAGATATGATATTGATTCGATTTCATACATAAATTTTAAGATTTCCACCCAATCCTACGTTGTTGGGACTCAATAAAATCGCCTCAATGAGACAATTCTAATGAGTTCCAACATCAAGATTATGTTGATATTTTAATCCACAGCAAAATGCCTTCACTTCTTAAGAGCTTTTTATTTATTAGAAAAATCTAATATGATCGCTTAATAGACGTGGTCGCATTATAGAAGTGGGCGCTCGAGGAAGATCGGTTGTATTATCAAATTTGTATCGAATTTCCCCATGAATATGAAATAATTAGGCTACAGAGAGATGGGATTCATACGAACCCTTCGAATCCCCATTGCCACCCCCCCCCCTAACCAATTACCAGAGAATCGAGCTTTTGATGGTCAAAATTCAGCTGGCGACTATTCAAAAGTGGGTTGAATCTTATAAAAAAATCTTTGTCTTTTCATGCAGAAAACATTGCGGATAATAAATAGTTTTTTCAAAGCTTTCCGGTAAGAAAGCGGGACTGTGTGGGGATGGGTTTAGCTTTAGTATTATATAGTACAAAATTCCAGTGTGTCAGTCAATTTTAGCATGCTTTGTATACAAATTCCAGTGTGTCAGTCAATTTCAGTATGTTTTGTATAACGCTTGACAAAAATCCAGTGTGTCAGTCAATTTTGGTACGTTTTGTAAAACTCAGGACAAAATTCCTGCGTGTCAGTCAATTTAACATGTTTTGTATAACTATGCACAACAATGAACAAAATTCCAGTATACTAATCAATTCTAATATGTTTGGTATATCTCTGGACGAAAATCCAGCGTGTAAGTCAATTCTAGTACGTTTTGTATAACTCTGAACAGATTTCCAGCGTGTGAGTCAATTTTAGGACATTTTGTAAAACTCTGAACAGAATTCCAGCATGGTATTCAATTTTAGAACGTTTTGTATTCTCTGGACAAATTCAGCGTGTCAGTCAATTTTAGTACGTTTTGTATAACTCTGAACATAATTCCGGCGTGTCAGTCAATTTTAGGACATTTTGTATGACTCAGGAAAAAATTCCAGAACACTTTTTATACTAGTATTTTGCATAATTCTGGACAAATTCCAGCATGGCATTCAATTTTAGAACGTTTTGTATAACTCTGGACAAAAATCCAGCGTGTCAGTCAATTTTAGAACGTTTTGTATAACTCTGTTCTTACATCTCTGTTATCGTCTTATGACTCTATGTGTCGGGATAATCGATTGCAAGATACAAAATCCGATAGCAGGTCGCTTGTTTGGGGAAATAGAATACAATAATATTTACTATTGGCGTTAAACAAGCACCACATAGGCGGTTTACAGTATCGCCCGGCTCTGTTTCATAGAACCATGCACAATATTATACTTGGGATGTTATAATTACGTAGATTTACTGTTTAACTTTGTCAGTTTACACTGCGTTAACCCATTACCACACGGCAAACTTTTTGACTAGTACAAATTGACAGGAGATACAGACGACAATTTACAGTTGACGGAATTTAGATTTTGTTCGTCTTTCGGGATAGAAAACATTGTGGATAATGAAGAAATTGCTTGATACGAGTAATTTCTTTATTTTCCACAATGTTTTCTAAAGCTTTTTTCTCAAGGGACGTAAAACGACGGAGGGATTGAGAGGAAATGGGTCAAATGAAGAAATTGCTTGTTACAATCAATTTCTTCATTTTACACAATGTTTCCCAATTACCTTTCTTGGGGGGGCATCAAAAAGCGTCATTGTCTAGGAATGGGCTAAAACGGTGTAATATAATTAAGATCAAAGATACCCTGCTTCGTTCAGCTATCGTATATTCGAATTAGGTTGAGATCGAATGACGGAAGCAGATATGTTTTCCTGTATTCTAAACACTTTTATATCAGACGTCGAAGACGTTGTTTGATTTTAGGGGCACATTAACCCAATATCAGATGACGACATTTCAGACTGGTCTAAATTGAAAGGGGTTGCAAACGATATCTTTTTGTTAATCGAGTTTTAAAAATATGTGTATTTTTTTGATAGAAAACACTGTGGATATTGAAAAATTACCTGTAATAAGCAATTTTTTCACTTTCGACAATCTTTAGAAGGCTTTTTAATTTGGAGGAACGGTTCAAGGCTACACTGCACTGTTTCTAATTTTCCATTAATATCGAAAGAATTTTATTTTCAAATGATTTGTTTGCATCCATGACGTAACTTTTAGTCGCCGACATTTATGTATTTCTATAGCGGTTTACTATTTTTTAATTTTGTCATTTCTTAAAGTTGAAATTAAGTCGAATTTGATGTGATTAAAAATAAATTCTTAAACATAATGGTATGACTATTGTGGCACTATTTTGACTAATGAGCTTTTTACAACAAAAGTCTAAACATAACTCATCCAAGTCTTCTCATGAATTATAGTCCTGTTTCGAAAAGCGCGTAGCCCTGGGTAACAGAAAATTGTACATGAGGGTCAATGGTAGGGACAGGTGAAACATTATCTCCGGTCGAATGCTAAAAGGGATACTGGGAGCACTATTTTAACAAACTTTATACAGGGTCGAAAGAAAATGAAAGGTGCCAAATATGAAACCTTCAAGCCTCGTGTAAAATTATACGGTCGACGAACACAACGCCATGACAAATAGCCTGCTGGCTTTCCGACATGTGAGCTAAAACACTTGGCAGAGATTCGAGCTTGGAACTTCTACTTAGTACAAAGGCTATTCTATTTCCATTTCTTCCTATTTCGCTCCTACAATTTCATTTTGTAGGGCACGTTTTTCCCAAAATTTAAGTGATTTGCTTGTTCCCTGGTCATCCGTAACTTGAGCGAATATAAAGGATATTTACTAAAATATCGTTGAATTCGAAATCACGAGCTTAGTACATGTAATACACTCAGCACAAAGCCGAGGATCAAGTCAATAAAACAAAGCTACAGGTAAAATGTTCAATTAACGAAATAGACCAAGATTTCTCACATACTTCACTCAAGAAAAGAGTTTGATATCGAATGTTGAAGGAAATCGAAACTCACCACCACGTTTATTGTAATGTTTATGGTAATTACACCCCGATATTTTCACATTGAGAGATCACTCCGTTAGTGGACGACCAACTTCGTAACCACAGCTTAATTAAACTGAAGTTAATATGCTTTGTCGACCATAACCGTCATATACTTTCTATCAAATTTAACTCATTGCCAGACGAAAACAAGTTATACAGATCCAAATTAAAAAAAAATACGGCAATTTTTTCGTTGATGAAATTTTGATTTTTGTGTGTTTTTCGAGGTTGAATACATTGCGGATAATGACAATACTGGTAGTAACAAGCCATTTCTTCATTGTCCAAAATATTTTTCTAGGCCTTTTTATTGATAGCATAAAAAAGCGTTATTGTCTTTGAGAGAGTTAAATACTATTGATACAGGAGAGCTGTAGATAATTCTATATTTGTAAAATTTGTAGGTATAATTTCGTCTGCGTGGACCAAAAGATCGCAACTACAGTTTAATTCATACAGCTTCGTGTCAGCTACAATGTCTATACGTGTAACAATAATGGATTGTATAAGAGGTATCAAGCTATGTATAAAAGATTATAAAAGTATCTCATCCCCAATAATTACACCCTGTATAAGCTGTGGTGACCGTATTTTGATGGCCAAACAGATCTGGCAATATACGCACCAAAGGTTCAAAACAATAGCTAACATCGCATAACATTCGGAAAAATAGTGGTCGTTATACAAACCTTCGTTAATCTTCGTCCGGGCCTTTGTGAACGAAAACACCATGAATGAAAGAAGGATAAAATGATGATATCATCTCACAGAATAAGAAAAAAACTTTTTTTTTTCGTTTTGAATCGGGAAAGATCTTTTTTATTTCAAGTAATGGTAAAATCTGGTAGGAGAGATTTTTTGTTTTGTATAATACCACTCCTTTATAACAGTCTGCTTGCAAACACGAATAGTTCCATTTGTAGATAAGAAATTTCTGATCACTTCATATATGGTACCAGTAACGAGCCCTTTGGGAAAATGCATAAACTGTCGTCGACTATGGTCGACTAGGAGATTGATTGATTGTATGGGGTTTATCGCAACTTTTAACAGTCCTTTAGTCATATCGGGGAGGCTGGAGCACCTAAGAATGGATTCCTGGTATTTCTCACACCTGTACTTCCACTACATCCTTTCATAGCCTCCAGCTGCTATCCCAACTACGTTACCGATTCATGGGGTGTCATGAGTTCGGTCCCCGGCGGCGGCACATATTCTTTCCGACATTTGTCTCTCAACAATGAGTGGATAATCGTAAACCTAAGTGGGATAGCAGCTGGAAGCAAGGAAAGAATGTAGTGGTAGTACTGGTGTGAGAAATACCAGGAATCCATGGGTAGGTTTCCAGCCGACGCAATATGACTGAAATACTGTTAAAAGCGGCGTTAAACCAAATCAATCAATCAATCAAGTTTTACGATTATCCGCGCATTGGAGAGAGACAAAATGTCGGAAAGGATATGTGCCGCCGCCTGGGATCGAACCCATGACATCCCATGATTAACGATTGGGAGTCTGAAGCACCAAACAAGGAGAACTGTGGTATCTATACAGTGAAGTTTGGTTGAAATTCCATGGTAAGTTTAGGGGGAGATTTTTTTTAGTTGTGAACGGACGGGTGGAAAGATGGATTGACGGACGCCGGACGATGACCGATCATAATAGCTCAACAAGAGCATTTCGTGCTCAGGTGAGGTAAAAAGCAAACATTGTTCACTTCCGATCTAAATGAATGATTTGATAGGTTTTATTGATTTTTTATTGACATCGGCGATCCGTCGATACCCCCCCCCATCAATCCACGCTGTAAGTCCACATGGTTAACAAGTGATCATAGAATGAACAAGAGGCTATAGTATGAGTGTTTGTCAGTCTATCTGTATTTCCTCCAGAATCTAGATTTGTCAGTCCGCACCAATCTATCCCGTAGCCTATTGATTCATGTTCCCTGTAATTATGTTCTACCTTTAAGTCTGAAATTGTGAAACGAAAAAATAACAATAAACAAATAAATAAATATTAGAATTGGAATCTATATTCAAATTCCATTGATTAATTGACTGAATGGGGTCTAACGTCACTTTAAACAGTAATTCAGTCATATCGCGGCGGCTGTAGCACCTACCCATGGATCCCTGGTATCTCTCACACCAGTACTACCTCTATATCCTTTCCGAGCTTCAAGCTGCTCTTCCCACGTAGCTATACGATTATCCACCCATTGGTTGGAGACTTATGTCGGAAAGGATATTCGCCGCGGACGGGGATCGAACCGGGGCCAAATCATGCATGACTAGGAGTCGTAGGCGCTACCACTGCGCTATGGCGGTGGCCATCAAATTCAAGATATATATCAGTTCTAAACAGATTTATTATTGCCTCAATGAACACATCGAAAGACCATCGAAAAGGAAACATATTCATCTATATTAAATTTGAGCAAACACGGTCCAAGTAATCTTTAAAAGATGAAACAATGGTATTCATTTAAAAAAGAAAAGTAAAGATTGTGATATAATATCCTTCAGGCAAACAAGAGTTGTCCCCGGATAACCTAGCTCGCACCGTTGATTGCATTATCCACAAGGTTTTCTATCCCAACAGGCAAAGATTTTTAAAATCTCATTAACTGAAAATTGTTGTCTGCAACATCTTCGAAATTGGACAAGTGTAAAATTTTGTAGTCTGGTAATGGGTTAGATAATCACACAATATGAAGGCCAATCAGTTTTAAATCGTTTAAATGCCTTTAGTGGCTGTTCAGGCTGCTCATTGTCTAAACTCCATGCAGATGCGAATGGTTGAAAAATCTTACAATGGCTCATTTATTCAATTGATCCTTTTGTTAGATTGATTGAGGGCGTTAACACGATACTAGACAACGAATTTTAGACTAAACTCAATGAAGCACACATCAATTCAAAGTTCGTGAATTGTCTTTCACTGATAAAAAATTGTGGGAAATGAGGAAATTGCTTGTTACAAGCAATTTCCTCATTTCCCACGATGTTTTCCTAAACTTTCTTCTTAAAGACCACATAAAAGGCGGATTTTTGTAAGAATTGGTAAGTAAATAAAAGTCAGATAAAGAAATAACCATTTCTCTCTGTAGCAATGTATACAATAAGTAAGTGGGTTAAAACCAAGCTTACCCAGAATATCTTGTGAATTTATAACGTGGAATCCATTGTACATAGTGGCTGTAAGTATATGTGAAGCCATTTTAGGTTGCCACTTTATACGCCAGACGCCTCCTCCCAAATTCACTTCTGATAAAGGTTGTTTCATGTTTCTTGTGTCCCAAACTAGTAACGACTCATCATAACTGAAAGGGAAAGACAAAAACCAGGAGGAGCAAAATAAAAGCATTAACCCATACAATATGACTGAAAACCTTTATACGGTGCGATGCTGTATTCTTTTCACAAATCCTTATGCAAAGTCGTTATCATTATCACAATTTTTTTTTAGCTTAACCAATGGAAAACGAAACCTTGATCAATTTAGAACCTCTTTTTAACCCTTGTCTCGTTGAATTATAAACCCTCTAAATAACTACAATAAAATCAAAGCGCTGATAGCACTAGGAACACCAGTTGTGAGTTAATATTTACCGTACAATCAACTTTGGCTTAAAATGGACAAGCATTTTTTTCATTATCCACAATGTTTTCAACCCCAAATGACAAAGATTTTAAATATTTCATCAATTTAAAATTGTCGTCAGCGACTATTTTTTGAATTCGGACTGGTTGAAAATTTCATTGTGTGGTAATGGGTTCAAATGTATTGGACTTCAGATTTATGAAACTTAACTACTGATTACATTACTGGAGGATAACCGGACATGAATATATATTTAATATAGCTATATGAAGCTATTTAACTTAAGGTCTATGAATATAAATGGGACAAAAAAGATGAATATTTTTCATCCATATGTGTAAATAAAACATCGACTTCAAGTATTCTCAATACATGGCAATACAATGGCTCAAAACGTCTAAGCGTTTGAATCTCGGTTTCATACCGTTTCTCTTACCAGGTACTTGTCCATTACTTGCAGACAAATGACACATCGTTGTTTGGCCAGCAAAATGCCGTAAATACAGCTTTTATCAAGCTTTGCTCGCGACCAACGACATGCTAAAACGATATAAAGGGTGTAAACCCTTCCGGTATGTTGATACATGACCTAGGAATAATGACCGCCCTGGTACTGACTAAGGGTGAAGGACCACCATTGATCGGAGAACGAACGGGGTTTATGTTGCTTTCAATTAAAGTTCACTAGTATCTAAGATAGGTTCGCTTATACATGTGCTTCCTGGGTACCACATGGTCTTAGCATGGGCTCTGAAATCCCTTGCCAAAGGACAAACTCTTATAGTCGGTGGTTTTGCTGAGAATCAAACCAAAGGTCGAATATTCGTCTCCAGTCATGAGTCTGCTACTAGGATCCTAATCACTTAGTCACTAAGGATCCGTGTGTAGGATATAAAAAAAGCTTCGTTTTTTAACAAGAAATCTTTGTGAAACATAAGCTATCCTGTAACGACCTTTTTCCCAGAAATTCGACCTAGAAAATTGATATTGATCCTGGTTTTCTCATAAGCAGATACCTGTTGACTTAACCAATTACCAGACGACAAAACTTTAGAAATTTTAAAAATCGTTGCCTTTCTGGGGAGAAAACATTGTGGGAAATGAAAAAAATACTTTCACTAGCATATTTTTCATTTTCTATAGTTTTTTCCCCAACCCCTTTCTTGAAGTACGTAGAAAACCAGACATGTGTAAGAATGGATAATATTACCTATATGTCAAATATAAACCTCGTATCTTGGATATCAATAAAGAGACGAAGAGAATATTTTTTGTTTTCGTGGAGGTATGAACCGAAAAACCTAATCACACTGTATGAATACGCGAAGCGGATTGTCAATCAATACGTTTATAGATGCAGGGGCTTAAAAGTATTGTGAAGGAAATTCTGTTTTCTAATCTTTGTATTGCAAAGAGTTAAAAAAAAAAGGTAATGGGACTTACCTTCCTGTTGCCAAGATATTCTGTTTTACTGGATTACTCTGTATACTACATACACCCATGGAATGTCTGAAACAAGAATTGGGATCAATCTAGTAAAGGATGAGCAGGCTGACCAAAGACAAAATATCTCCATTTTTGGCTAATTTTCTGAATAATTCTTCATAACTTTAATAACGAATTTACTCTTTAGATGTTTCATTGCAAATGGACGAAATCAGACTTGACAAAAAATGAATCCGTATCATACGTGTACTGAACTGATAACATATGGTTAGACGAGGTCATTTTCCAGGTAAAATGACATCACATGATGAATAACGTTATAATAATGTAACCCTTCCTGTACAAACCAAGGATTCTAAGTTGCTGTAATTTTATATTTTAGAAGAAAATGTGGGAAAAGAAGAAATTGCTTGTAACAAGCAATTTCTTCTTTTCCCAAAATATTTTCTACCACATGAGATAGCTCATTTGAAATTGCGTCCAAGTTTTAATTATCGTCTGTCGTTGACTTTCGGCAAACTTCGTAAGCGTCTTTTTATCCTTTGTAGTCAAAATTCGTTGGTATATACAAATAGTTACACAAAACCTTGCGTTGGATTCTCGCCGCGTAGGAAAAATTGATATATCGCTCGACCTACGGCCTCGTGAAATATCCAAATTTTCCTACGCGTGCGAAGTGTACAATCACAGCTATAACACAATATTCCTTATTCAATTTCAAAATGCGATATTTGTTGACCCGTGCTGGGTCCGGACTTATTTTTCAATTATTTGTCTTACGATTATCCAATGAGGTCGTATTTCGTTTGACGGGTCCCACATCAACAACATAGAAATATCTTGATTCAAAAACAAAACATGACAAACAAATTTATTTTGACAACATTTTTTTTCTATAATTTAATTGTTAGTTTCGTCTATCAAAAACGAGTGATCTGATTGGTCGAAAAATTTAATTCATACCTCCATGAACAAAATTTTAAGTACGCAGCCATTTTGAATGCTTCCGCACAAAATAGTTCACTACAAAAAGGTATCAAAATTTGTTAAGTTGTTGCATTTTTCGCTCGATGCTATTAAATTATAAGAAATGAAGACAATATTTTTTTGTTTTCATGGAGATATGAACCGGAAAAACCTAATCACACAATGTATGAATCCGCTTCGCGAATTCATACAATGTGATTAGGTTTTTCGGTTCATACCTCCATGAAAACAAAAATATTCTCTTCATCTCTTAAATGGATTTACAGACTCTTGTAAATGTAAACTGACCACATCCATTGCCCTCCCACATGGATATTCGACTGAGGTAATAAACGAAATTGGTTTGCAAATTATGTGGTCTGGGACATAAAGAATAGATAACACCGTTGGTCAGCAACCTAAACGTCGAAACTACAGTCTGAATTAGTCGTAACACCAACGAAATGATGAATAATAAATATCGGAATTAAAAGACCTCTTTCGTTGAAAAATTGATGCTTTGATTGTTCGATCGATTCTGAATTGATAATGGAGATCCGACAATTATGCTTTTAAAAGGAAAAAGGGAAGCTTTGGCTTATGTATTAAAGTAAGTTGCCCTTTACAGTACAGTGTTTGTTATGGGTACTTTTTTAAAATTTTGTATAGATCCATCTTTTTTTTCATTTCATTGTCATAATTTTTCCTTCCTTATATATTATATTTAGTATAACTATTCTGTTAAAGATATCATTTGATCAATCGCGGCTGTCAATCAAGGAATAAACCGACCAATCAAATAATCTATTCAACCCGCACCTGATCTTATCAACTCCAACATTGGCGCCATTTTTGTTCACCTTTACTGTTGGTTTTTCGTCTTAAACGTCGTAACTACAGCTTGAATAAGCTGTAGTTACGACGTTTAGGTCACCAACCAACCGTTTTACTTTTTTGTTACATCAAACTGGCCATAAATTTTGCAAAATAACATCGTTAAAAATCGAAGCGGGACTTCCTGTCGGAATCAAAACATTCGTTCAGACCGAAAATGAAATTTGACCATGAAAAAGGAACCATCTCAAAAGTATAACAAGAGCTTCGCAGAGCGGCGATTATGCACCCTCGGGGTCTTGTCATTAAAACCCCCTATAATTTTAGGCTATTTCGCAAAATGAAGGACAGATAACTGGGGGATCAAAATAATTTTTGTGTCGTGCACAACTAAACAGTTCAGAGTTTCGTTTCAGAAAATTCAAGATCACTTCCATTGAAACTCGAAGAAAAGTTGCGTTTACAAAAGAAACATTACCAGTTCAAGCTACATGTATTTTGCAGATAAGTCAGTGGCAGATAATCAACAAAATATTTTTTTCTCGTGCACAACTGCATATCATAGAGATTCACTATGGCAAGTTTCAGGTCATTCCAATTGAAACTGTAGGGGAAATGCGCACAAAAATGCCAACGGATCGAAGGACAGACATACGGGCGCACCATCCGGGCCATGGCATAATACGACCCTTAAATACAAGTGTTAACGCTGGTCAAATTACCTTTTACTGTTCAGTATAGACGTCGTTGGATCCATTCTAAGATCCCAGCCCTTCAGCCTGCAATCATCACCGCCTGCAGAGTTATGTTAAACAAAGAAATATAAATCTCGTTATTCACTAGGTTAAATTCTACCATTTGATATTCGAGCTTGACATTGTCCCTAGATTTGTTACTTAAAGATGCATTGTTAAAGGATTGCCCTTTTTCGAAATGAGTGTCTCCCCATTTTTTAATTAATCATTGTTCTATATAATAGCAATGCAGGCACAAATTTTTTACCGCATTTTCTCGTACATATATACCTTTTTATTTCATTCTTTTTGTCAAAATGTCCTCGGTACCAAGTATTTAAATCTAACTAGTTATTTCAGCTGAAATTATAAACACAATGCTAAACAAAAGAAGTTTGTTTTTCGTTCAGAACAGTATACATGAAAATGTCCAAAATTAGACAATATCTATTTCATGATATTTCCGTGTAATTGACAGATCGAGATTGCCAATCAAAGAATCAATCGACCAATTAAATTATTCACTTAACCAGAAGTTAACTTTGAGCTTAAACATTGGCAAATATTTTAGCGAAGCATTCTTGTTTGTTTGGCTACTTAAACCTCGTAAATATAGCTCATTAAAGATGTAGCTATGACGTTTTAGAGGCAAAAAAAGAATTCGACTTTTAGTTACATATTGCGGTTGATAAATTTTGTAAAAATAATGCCAGTTAATATCGAAGTTGAATTTCGGAGTCAGTGTGGAAGGTCAAGCGGTCCGTCAATTAATCTATACCTGTATAAAGTACATCGGCGTTCCATTTGTCAAATGATGTTATCCAAGCTTCAAAATCGTGAGCTTTCCACGATGTGATTGATTCGAGATCGGACTCGCCAAATTGATGAACGTGGACGTACCCGGCCGAGTCTGAGGAAGTAATTCTAGCATTTGGTCTGAAAAAGAAACAAGATGGCTAGGTATTAGGGGTGTCTGATTGACCATACATGTACTGTCGCTGTCAATCAAAAACCTCGTTAACCGATCAATGATCGTAGCGCGAATGTCAATCGACAAATCAAAATTTATTTAGAACGGATATGCACTTTGATCTCCGACTTCGTCCGACATTGATGTGAAGTATTTTGTTGGTTTGGCGACTTAAAAAGTCTTAAATACAGCTATTTCAAGCTGACGGCGATTTTACTTTTTACATATATTGACCATAAATTTTGAAAAAATAACGCCGCTAGATATCAAAGATGAACTTCTTGCGGGGCTCAGTTGGCGTGGAAAGCCTTCGTCAATTGTTGGAGGCCTGTGAACGTGCTGAACCAGCCGTCAATTGACCCCTTATCTTCGAACAGTCGCGCCAAGCCCATTTTCATCATGGATTACCAAATATATTGATTAACCCATTCCCACACAATAAAATTTTTGACCAGTCTAAATTCATAGCAGTTGCAGACGACAATTTTAAGTTGATGAAATCTTTAGAATCTTTGTCATTTAGGGTAGAAAAAATTGTGGATAATGAAGAAATTGCTTGTTACAAGCATTTCCTTCATTTTCCACAATGTTTTCCAAAGCTTTAATATTGAGGGTCGTTTAAAATCGTCATTGAGTGGGAATGGATTAAATTGGTTTGATTTTCCTATTTATTAGGCATCATCGCGTTTGTATCTTTCGTAATAAAAAAAAGAACTACGACTAATGATCAAGCTGAGTTTTGTGACAGTTTAACTGTTATTCTCAAACAAAATGGGACTTTAATCTATTCCAAACAACCAAAACTAATTTCATTACAGACAAATCTTTATGCGGAATAAAATCAAGATAAAGGCGCAATAAAGGGAAATTAAATTGCTTATGATTAGACTTTGCTTAAATGTCACAGACATAATTATTTTCGTTTCCATTTTCACCTGTAATATAATCATTTCTCAAACCTATACAGTAACGCCAATATCTGAATATTTATTTCATATCGGAGGTTATTAATTTTAACACTGGGGGTCTCTGTACTACTATATTTCGGTACTGAAATGAGTTGCTCAAACATACATTGATGTGCTTCCCGTCTGCGACTTGCAGAATATCACGAAAGACTGGTTCAACAACGGTTTATGAATATTGTAAGTTTCAAAAATCGAGATTCCATGTGAAAAGACATAGTAAAACATAGTTTTAACCCTTTCCAACACATTAACGCTTATAAACGCCCCTCAATATAAAAGCTTTGGTAAACATTGTGAAAGAATGAAGAAATTGCTTGTTACAAGCAATATCATCATTCCTGCCCGAAAAGGCAAAGATTTTTAAAATTTCATCAACTTGGAATTGTCGTCTGCAACTTTGTTCAATTTGGACCAGTCTAAAATTTTCTTGTGTGGTAATGGGTTAAGTCCCTCACCTGAAATAGGATATTAATCAAAAAGTATAAAAATGTCAAACTAACTATTTGTCAAGAGATGCAACAGCCGGTCCGGTAGCGCTCATCTCTTATATATTCACTGTCTAATCTAAGTTTCTAAAAGTAGGGTTCCGCTCGGAACCTACAGCACTGCAAACAATATTGTATTTTAAGATTTTTTGTTGGTGGTGATGTTTTTTGTTGTCTATGTAAAGAAATTTCCACTCGCCATTAAAATGTATGGGGATTTTTGTACACATTGTATTAGAAAGCACGGTCTTCTTTTTAGAATAGCTATTAAATATCTTAAGGTCGGGTCCTTTTTGGAGATGAACACAAGAGGGTTTAACCTTTTCCTGTTTTGCAAAATTTTAGACTTGCCCAAATTCAAAGGTTTTTATACACAACAATCTAAAGTGGATTTTATTAGAAAAATAATCATTCAATAGGATAGAAATAATGGTGGAAAAAGAAGAAATTGCTTGTCACAAGCAATTTCTTCTTTTTCCACAATGTTTTCTCAAGTATAAAAACACAGGGAGGTAATAACCAGGGATTGAACGGGAAAAGGTTAAAAAGGACAACATTTCTAACGGTAGACGAAGTTTACACTACTATATTTTTGTGATATAGTTGATGTACGTACTCAGTGGTTAATTTCCAGGAAGATGGTGGTATTTTGCAGACAAAATTCATTAAAAGTGTTCTCCTGGGTAGGATAATGGCCGTTTTAGAGACGGGGCTTGAGCGTTACTCATGAAAGTACTTTTTTGATACCTTCATGGTAAAAAAAGAAAGACAATTTCAGAGCCATACCTTGAATGGTTTAAATTATTCCAGTCTAGAGACAGTCCAATTGTATTTGTTGTTAAATCTACTGCCGTGATCTTGACAAACTGGCTGTCTTTCTCGGTCAAATTATACACTTCCACTTGACCAACCGCATTTACAACAGCAAACAGTATTCTACCATGGATAGTCTCGGCTGCCCATTTTATATCCAATATTCCTTGCATTGACTGTTGTTGCAAGGACCGTAAGTTTTTCTTCCCTCCTGGTTCCTCAAGTTTGTAGGACAACAAACGACCAACACGCTCCTGAGAACTAGCGTCCTGAAAATAATTTACCGTTTCTACTGAACCCTAAAACTTTTTAGACCTGTCCAAATTCAAAGGTATTGCAGATAAATGTTAAAGTATATTTAATTTGAAAAATAACCATTCAGAAGGGTAGACAATATTGTGGAAAAGAATGAAATTGCTTGTTACAAGCATTTTCTTCTTTTTCCCACAATGTTCTCTCAAAGAAATAAATTGCCGCGAGTACTTTCTTCTCATTATATTTCCTTTGAATACAAACTTATTATTTTTACCACAAAAAGATTTGTTCACGAAAGATTTGAATATAAGAGAAAATCAGAAAGCGATTGTCTTCTTATATCAAAATGTCTTTTGATTAAAGTCTTGTGGGTGTTAAAGAAAATGGGTTGTAAAGGAAAAGGTAAAACATATATGAGGGAACAATCTAAAAAGTTAGCGTATTCATCCTGATCGAATTGCACAGAGTTCGCTGGTTGATTAATGTTAAAAGTGTGTTTTTTTATTCATTAATCCCCCCCCTTGCGAAAAATAGCAATTTTCTTTGCTTTTTTACACATACGTGACCTATCAGGTGTAGAAGGACCTCCCAGGTGTTTGAAAATACTTGAGAAATTATTGGTTTCCGAAGAGGTAGACTGGAAACTGCATTCCAAAATAATGACGTTATTGTTTAGAACGGCGATTCTTCATTCAGAAAATAGTAAATGCGCTCAAAGATGCAGTCTGACCTTGGTCAATATATTTACACCAAACATAAAGTTCTTTTTCGTTGGACGAGTCTCAAATTTTATACTGATTCCTTTTCAAAATACCAATCCCGATTGACCAATGCTGAAACCGATCTCCTTTTCAAATTTCAAGTTAAACGAGTTTTCTATTGAGTTATTTTTCATGTGACTACATCTAACTGAATGTGAAATGTTACCCTACTGATTATTTTCCCATAAGGAATTACACAGATTATTTACATATCTCTATGGTTAGAACAGTAAGAATACTAATGAAATGGAACTACAGAGAGAGAGAGAGTGAGAGAGAGAGAGAGAGAGAGAGAGAGAGAGAGAGAGAGGAAGGGGGTGGAGAGAGGAGGGGAGAAAGAGAGAGAGGGGGGGCAGCCTTATAAATGCAATTTCTTGATTGGACAGGGGTCTCGGTTATTTTTAAGACCGATGACAATTCAATCGCCTATGGATGTAAATGATCATCAGTAGATCACCAACAAAGCGTAATCTGGTAGTAAACTAATCGCAATCGATCTCTTATTTACAGGATTCGGAGAGTTTAAGGTGGCCTTCAAAACCTGTAATTAGCAACCGAACGCCGCCTGGTGGAATGGGATATAATCGGCGTCAAAACGGAAGGATGTCAACCCATTAACACACAATACCGCCTCTTGTCGCCCGGAAAAAATATGGTCAATGAAAACTTTGTGGGGCAAGGAGAAATTGTATTTTAAAAGAAATTCCTCCTTTTATCACAATGTATTCTACCTTGTTTGGCAATTAAATTCTCTCTTTAGTGTACTTTGAAATGTCTTCTGCAACTTCTCTCAATTTGGACCGGTCTAATTTCTGTTTTGTCCAGTAATGGGTTAAATGATCACTGGAGTTTAGGTAAGAAGTAGTTTTGGGAATTGCATGCCAATATTTAGGCAAAACAAAGTTACAGTTTATTAGATTTTTAATGGGGTTCAACGCCACTTTTAACATTATTTTTAGTCATATCGTGGTGGCTGGAGCACCTAACCATGGATGCCAGTTATTTATCAAACTATTACTACCACTACATTCTTTCCGAGCTTCCAACTGCTCATCCTATTTACGTTTACGATTATCCACATATTGTTGGGGGACAAATGTCGGAAAGTAATTTTGCTGTGACTATGGATCGAACCCTGAACTTCATAATTGAGAGTTCGACGCGCTATCAACTTCGCTATGGCAGCGGCCCAGATTTTGAGAAGGAAAAATGAAGACAAGAGAAAGCTGGAAGACACTTGAAGTTAACTACTTGTTGTGATTGTTCCTTAAGCTGATAGGTTCCACAAACAACGATATCTTGGAAGTTTTGAACCGGGCACCATTCAACAGAATCTGCATGGAAACACGTGTCTATAGACTGGTGGACGGTAATTGTTGTCGGCATCGCTTCAATCTAAAATGACAGAAATTAATAAATTGACGACTCGTCGACGACACAGAAAATTTATTTGACTAAACAAATGATTCATTCTGTCCAGAACTGTAATTTTCAACCGTAACATTAATGTAAAACAATTGGACCGACTCCACTGGCCACGCCCACTGACTCTGGCGGGAAATTCCATTACGATATCAAACGGCGTTATTTTGCAAAATTGGTGGCGAGTAACATGTAACGACAAAAAGTAAAATGGTTGGTTTGCGACCTAAACCTCGTAACTACAGCTTATCCAAACTGTAGTTACGACGTTTAAATCGCCAAACCGACAAAAATGTTTAATGTAAATGTTCGCCAATGTCGGAGTTCAAAGTACATATCCAGTTCAAAGTTTATATCCTGGTTGATTCTTTTATTGACAAATAGTTTCTGTAAACGTATGTTGTACGATAAACAAGACAAATTGATAGATTGGAAGTATATGACTTTGCCTCCTTTTGATAGGAGGTAATCTGTCTACTCTGTCCTTTTTAATTTTTTTTTTTTGTTTGTTTGTTTGTTTGTTTGTTTGTTTGTTTTGGGGGGGGGTTGTCATCTTAGACTGGTCCAAATTCAAAGAAGCTGCAGCCGGCAATGGAATTTGATGCGATTTGAATTGAAACCATTGTATGTGGTAGAAAATATAGTGGGAAAGGGAGAAATTGCTTGTTACATGCAATTTCTTCTTTTTCCACAATATTTTCTCAAGTATAAAAAACAGCGACGTAAAATCCCTGATTTGTACAGGAAAGGGTTAAACGTTACATTAATGTCGGCATAAGGTATCGTGGACCACGATGGTCCTATATCGCTCACCTTAGCATTTGAATTAAAACTTTACTTAGCCCATTAATGACAAGGGAATTTACATCTCTATGTTAAATAAAGGTCCCCACAACATAGGGCTTATGTCAAAAGGGTAATAACTCTAAGTATTTGTGTAGGGTACCATAAGTCAACCATGCATAAACAATTTGAAATCTCTAGGCCTAGTAATTATGATATTTTTTTTTAATGTCCTTCATCATCTTTGTAATATCTAGGAGCTCACAACATAGGTCTTGTAATGACCCCATTTATATGAATTACGTATTACAATAGAGTCCAATAAGGTGAATCTGTATTCAAACTTTGAAAGCACTTGACCCTATAATTTGTGAAAAAAGATTTTCAAAATTACTCCAAAATCACTATGTAATATCAAGGATCCCACAACAAAGGGATTAATTTAATTCAAGAGTAATCATATTAGGTTATCGTAACCTGATTCTGAATGCAAAATTAGCCAAGTTGTAGACCTCATGGAGGGATGGAGATTCATCATGATTTCCTTATTTAAGTAAAATCCAGGAACCTCCAACATAAGGCTTAGGGTAATCTCAGATTAATAATCTTAAAAGGGGGACTATAGGGCCCTTCTATATTCAAACTTTGAAAGCTCTATGCCATATGGTTTGGATGGAGTTGTTTGCTAAAAGAATTCCCTTCTCTATATCTTTGTAAAATTCGCGAAACCTCAACACAGGGCTCATGTTGATCCGAGAGTAATATTTTGGAGTATTTATCTAATGTACCTTAAGGCGAGTCTATATGCATAGCCCGAAAGCCTAATGCCATTAAGATTAGAGGAGAAGATTTCTTTAATGATTTCATTCTAAATATATATGTAGAATCTAGGATCCCATAACATAGCGCTAATTTTCAGTGTAGAACAAAAAAATGAAGTATTTTAGTAGTTATTCATTGCTACATGCCAACTATCAAAGCTCTAGACCATGCGGTTTGGCATAAGATTTTTTTTAAAGTTTTTTCCCAATTTGGCTGCCAAGGCAACCAGAAATCTTCATGTATTCCAATTCTGTGAAGTGCTTTCAAAGGATATGACTTAGAGATCATTTCTAAAAAGTTTGATCCAACCACCACGGTTAGTTTATGAAAAGAAGATATTTTTTATAACTGTGGGCGGACTGACAGAAAAGGTTCACCACACACAGGTGAGTTAAGAAAATGAATGGTAGGCTCATTATAGATTTTCTGTCTTCCGTACTGCATTATTTTAGCCAAAATAGAGATTTTTGAAAAGAGACCCATACACCTTGTGTGCTTTGATACAATCTGTGATATTCAATCTTTTCACCATGGATCGCTATCAATCAAAAAATCAATAGACCAATCAAGTCAAACATCTAGACTGAAAATGAACTTAACTTCGATACTAGTCGACATTCATGTGAAGCATTTTAGTTTGTTTACTCATGGTGTAGTTACGGCGTTGGGCGCCAACTAACCATTTTATTTTATTTTACTGACCAAGAAATTTGGAAAACTGGCCGAACGATTGGCGTTGTCAGCAATCTGTAAATTGACAAATTCCGCGGTCAGTCAAAACTCAATCTTCCGATAGAGATACATTTTGTATGTAAAACCATTTCGTTGGTAGTCACTGAAACTGTAGTAACTACAGTTTATTCAAGTTTTCATTACGGGGTTTAGATCATCAGCCAACGATTTCCCATTAGATCTATCGTCGTCGACAAAGTTAACCAATACCTTTAGGTATCTTTCACAATCGGTCCCGTGAGAGTGCCTATGCCACAAACATGCTTATTCAAAAAGGAGAAGTTTTGATGATGTCGAGCCTGTGAAAATTTTGACACGAACATGTTCATTTAATATTAATTCAACACCTTTGTTGGTGTTTAGAAGAATTTAAAAACAACAACTTCTATGGACACATAACACCCACTTTATGAGGTTGAAGATTATCAAATAAACGTTGTCGATTTAATCGTCTTTTCAGAGCAAGTTTTATTTGGTCATATGCTACAACGGAAAAAGCCCACTTTAAAAAGAAACCATCCCCAATCCGGCTATAAGGAGAATTATAAGGCTTTAGACACTCGAGCGTCTGCATTGCTCATCCCGCGTTTATATCCCGATTCTCAATCTACAGGGTAAAGGATTTTAACCCATAAAAAGAATCTAGGCTGATCTCTTTTTTTAGGAAAGAACATACGACATTTCAAAGTATATGCAACTTGAATAAGAGGACCAAGATGGCCCCAGATCGCTTACCTAAATTTACTTTCTCAAGCAAACTAATCGACTTAAGTTTGATAACAATACTAATAGCAAGTCGAAAGGTTGTAATTGAATGAGGAGAAATCTGATATTGCCACTAAGACCCCCTTTTAGTTGATACAAGTTGGAATGTCAATGTATTCTATGAGGATTTTCTTCTATGACCATGCAAGCTTTTACAGCAATTTTTAGAAATATTGAGCCAAAATTGTCACACAAAGAGCCCATGGTGACGAAGGAATTGTAAATAAAGCCCTTTTTCTCCGATAAGAGTCAGAATATATTCATATTCAATAGGGTTCTTCCTTATGACCAAACATTAAAACATTTTGAACGAGTTTGACGCAGACTGAACCAAAAATGCGATATATAGAGGAGTAACAAACCATTGTCAATCAGACCACTTTTCCCCTTAATAAGAGTCAAAATGTTACCATATACCAAAGTATTATTCCTGATTACCATATAAACATTTTTGGCAATGATTGAGCAAGATTTGGGACCTGTAGAGTGGTAGCATTAAGACTCCATTTCCCCTGATCGAGTCAGAATCTTTTTATATTAAATATTAAATACGGTTCTTCTTCATGACCATACAACCATTTTTGGCAAGTTTGTGAAAGATTTGGCCAAATTTGTGATCTGCAGTGGTTTAAAGGAAATTTTCATCAATGCACCTTTTCCCTTGATATGAGTCTGAATGTATTCATATTCAATAGGGTTCTTCCTCATGACCGTACAAACATTTTCAGCAACCTGATGAAGATTGAGCCGATATTGTGACCTGTAGAGAGGTAATAAAGAAATTTGTCACCCATGCCCCTTTTCCATTGATATGAGGAAGAATTTTCATTTTAAATATGGCTCCTCCTCATGACTATACAAACATTTTGAGCTATTTTGAGGATGATGGAGTCAGAATTGTGACCTTTTGAGTGGTACAAGGAATTTGTCTTTAAGGCCCCTTTACCCATGATATTGCTCAAAAAGTCACCATATTCGATACAGTTGTTCCAAGTAATTATAAAAGTATGAGAAAAATGGAGCCCAAATTGTGCCCTGTATTGTGGTAACAAGGAAATTGTCATTAAGGGTTCCAAATTCCTTCCATATTGGTTGAAATGTCACCATGTTCAAGATATTTTTCCTTGTGGCAATACAATCATTTTTAGCCAATTTGAGAAAGATTGGGTCAAACTTGTGACCTATAAAGTGGTAATATCGAATTGTTGACAATGCACACCGCTCAAGAGGCGTTCAAATCCCAAAAACTCACCAAAAGCATGTTGTACTCAGTTGAGCTAAAAATAAGAGCCACATAGGTGGAAAGTTTTCTGAGTGAAAATGCTTGTTATAAGTAACTTCTCATTTCCTCACAAGGTTGTTACCAACTCTACGTCATATATGCAAAATGAGCACTTTCACTAGATGTTACTAAGCAAATCGGGCTCGGCAAATCTACAGAAGAGTAGCTTAAATGTCAATTCTGGGGTTTTTTTGTATTTCCCATTGTTATTAACAATATTTCATAAGGCCCCTTTTGCCAATCCTTAATACAGTACAATCATTCTGTGCAATTTGAACAAAATCTTATATTAACAAGAACCACACCATTGAGGATAGCTCTTCTTGCCTTAGGCCATTAGAGCTAAAAACAGGACTAGATTTTCATTATGACAAAGGCCTCAGAAGTAAGGCATTTTGCAGATAAGTCAAGCAAACAAAAAACAACACCACTTCCTTTCTAATTCAAAATCAATGTATATTTACCAAATATGGACATTTAAAAGATAGAACTGACAACACATACATGAATATATAAAACAAGGGGACCTAGATGGTACAATTTCACTCTCCTAAGTTCATCGTGAACTGTAGTATTTTCTTTTTAAATGTACAAGACAGCCGAGCAAATCTATATTTTCATGGAATTTCTCCTTAATATACCTTTTTGATTAATGAGCTGCACCAAGCAGGTCCTAAATGTCCCAAGGAAAATAATCTACTTTAACCCATTCCCACACAGTGACGCTTTTAGATGCCCCTCTAGAAAAACATTTGGGAACACATTGTGTAAAATGATGAAATTTCTTGTAACAAGCAATTTCTTCATTTTTCCACAATGTTTTCTACTTAGTAAGTTGAAAAAATCTAAAATTCCATAAACTTTAAATTTTTGTCTGCAACTTCTTTCAATTTGGCCGAAAATTTTGTCATCTGGTAATGTGTTAAAGGAGGTGGTAATAAGGTTATGTTAGATACATAATGAGAAATTTCTAGGCCTTTAACCAATCACCACACAATAATGCATTTGGTGTGCTGGAAAAAAATGAAAACATATCTGGGAATAGTAGTAATTGAAATAAGTAATTACCCCTTTTCTCACACGGTTTTAATAATTCTATTTAGCGCTTATTTTTCAATAAAAACGAAATTTGAATTGTCATGATTAAACTGTTTCAGTTTGATCTAGTTTAGTTGTTCAGTGAAAGATTAAGTTTTTAGACTTTGTGTCACAAGAAGATTTTTCAAATATTTCCTTTTTTATACCATTACCACACAATTTCACTTTTTCACTCCCTGAAGAAATACTAATTTCATCACACAGCACATTAACCCTTGTCATGCTGAAAAAAAATCTTTTTCAGAACTGCACTTCAATTAAAGGTCTGAAAGTACTGGTAGTACCTGTTGTCCAGTCAATACTTCTTTTGAAACAGTAATTTCGTATCATATGACACTGACTAGAAAAGGAAAGACAGATGATGTAGACTAAGATCAGACTCCACTTATGTGCAGGGTGATCTTTGTCTATACCTCCTACCTAAACCGAACTATTCCTGGTTCAGCATGACAAGAGCTAAGAATATTTGTTGATCATCAACAGAAGCTTTGGGTAAGAATCTATCTATACAGCATATATTGAAGGCTCAGATCAGGCTGATCTTAACATTTTCTTCGCACACAGGTGATTGATGGATCGCTAATGTCAATTTAAAACTCAACTGACCAATCAAATCATTCATTTAGCCAGGAAGAGAAAATAAGAATTCATGTGAAACAGTTTTGCAACTACAGTTTATCCTAGGTTCAGTTATAGGTCCTAGGTTATACCTTCAAACAATGAGTTGCCTTTCACTTTATGTCCTTGACCCAAAAATTGAATTAACCCTTTCCTGTTCTTGAAAATTTTAGACCTGCCTAAATTCAGAGGATTTACAGACAACAATATAAAATTTATTTTATTTCAAACATAATCATTCAATAGAGTAGAAGATATTGTGGAAAATGAAGCAATTTCTTCTTTCTCCACAATGTTTTCTGAAGTATAAAAACACAGGGACTTAAAAACCAGTGTTATTCACTACTTCAGTAAAAATGCCTTATTGGGGGACAGATAGTGTTGCAATCTGTCAAATGCTGGAAATATCAAGAATAGGACCATATCTAATAAACATACAAAAAGAATGTTTTTTGCTTCACATCAAGATTTGGTCAACTTCTACTCTAGTTCAATGTGACCTTTCAGAACTGGCATGAGATCTTAACATTGGCAGAAATCTTCAAACTTTGGTTAAAAAGAAAAGACTTAATCATTCAGATAACTAACAAAGCATATAAAAGCCATATCAGTTTTCATCTTAAGATTTCTTTTATTTCCTAAATTTGGATGTTACTTAATTTGGGCAGAAAACCTTGAATTAATACTAACACAAAAGTCCAATCACAAGCATATAACATATGAAATATCAAGACCTATTACAACTTCCTATCTTTGACCAATTAAATCCAAAGACAAACTTAACCCAGTATAAAACAGTATAAAATATATATGACAGTATAAAATCAGACATGGATAAATTAAAAGAACTTGCAGAAGATTATTTCAAGTCCATACAACTTTAAATATCTATCTGTCTGGGAAGAAATCATTGAGGAGAATGAAGAATTTGCTTGTGTCAAGCTTTTACTTCATTTTTCACTTTGCTTTCCAAAACGTTTTAGTAACACTTGTAGAAAGTCTGTGGGGGAATGGGTTAATGAATTGCAGAAAAAGATTGCATGAAAGGAAGATAATTCTTGTAAAAATTGATTTCAATGATTTTCTCTTCTATTTATACCATATTGCACTATTTTTCTCAGTTTAAATACAATCTTGTCTGCAATGTCTTTCAATCTTAACAAGCCTAAAATTTGTTGTCAAAACAGACTGGCCAGGGTCGAAACTTTTTTTTGTTTCTGGTGTATTTTACTAAATCAAGAATGGTCATTCTACTGCACTCTAATATCAATTCTCAAAATACTTTTTCTAATCGACCTTCGTTAGATTCAATCTCTTATCCACATACTTGTTTTACAGGACACTAAGCAGGTGTTATCAAGCACACTTTTAGAATCACAAAAACTCAAGTTACTATAAAGGTCATTTATATGATATGTAGAAATGTAAGTCAATTTTTGCCATATGACCTTTGACTGTGACCTTGAACTTTGGAATACCATTGAAAACATTTTGCAAGCAACTAGTACTTATGAAAGGGAACTACTGTGCCTTGTACATGTAATTATGAAAACCATCAGTAAATGTAGAAGATAAACTTTTGACACATTTAACCCATTACCAGACGACAACATTCTAGACTAGTCCAAATTGAAAGGACTTAAGGATGACAATTTATATTTTAAGAAATGTTTAATTTTTTTCAAGTTTTTTCAACAGAAAACATTGTGTAAAATGAAGAAATGGTTTGTCACAAGTAATTTCTTCATTTTACTCAATGTTTTCCCATTTTTTCTCTCGAGGGCTTCGAAATGCATCATTGTGTGGGAACGGGATAAGACACACAAACACACATGCCCCCCCCCCCTCACTCAAATGGACAGAGGTATTCCTTATGGTCTTCCACCATTTTATGGTAGAGGTATAATAAATATGATGATATCTATCATGTTATGGAAAATTGCATCTAATTTCCTATGCTATCAAATAAAAGTAACCCAAATTGAAAAGGAAAATCCAATCTTTCTATGATTTGAGGGAGATTGAGATGACACCTGTTGGCATGATTATGACGCTTAAATGAAATACCTATAGATAAACTCTGTAACAGATGGACACTTGGATGAATGAACAAATAGTCAGAAACCAAACCATTGCATAAGTTCTTAGGGCCTTCAGCAAAAGAATGACAATGGCAAAACATTTGTCACACATCTCTTAAATTAGTAGAATGAAGAATAAGCTTCAACTACCTTTCTTAAAGATCTGTAGGTAATATAACAAAAGAAGTCAAAAGAATTATGATGATATCCAACACAAAGTCCTAAAAGATGGTTGAATCTATAAATCTAACTTCTTGCACTTCGTTCACATTCCATCAAACACTCCCGCACAAGAATTCTAGCATGAACAATCCCCCTTTTAAGTCTTTCAGCAGATGTCCTACTTCCAGCATAGGTTGGTCTTATATCTCTGCCCATATCCTCAATGACAGCCAGTAACTGTGAGTATTTACTCTGACTCTGTAAGTGCTGAATTTGCTGCTGATGTTGTAGCAGTAGTTGGTGTTGTTGCTGTTGTTGTTGTTGTGTAATGGTGGGTCTGGGTGAAGGCTGTATTGGAGGAGGGGTATTCCTGACCTCTGCTCCAGCATCAGACCTTGGTGTACCAGGATTGCTGAAGTTGGGAGTCAAATTAGCAGGAGAGTTACTGGATTCAATGTCTTCATTCATATTACTTTCTTGTTGATCTGAAATAAAGTAAGAACAAGATGTGTTTGTGAAACACTATGCCCCCGAAACAGGAATTCTTAAGAAATGGGTAAATGGTTAAAATTTTGACCTTGACCTTGATGAAATGACCTTCCCCAGCTGCGTCTTGTTGAGACCTACCTACATACCAAATATTAGCATTGTAACTTAATCAGGGTTGAAGTTATAGGAAAAAGTTTAGTTGGCAGGTTAAGTTTTGCAGACAGACAGACAGACAGACAGACGGACACCGGTAAAACAATATGCCCCCTATCTTAAAAATCATATACTTCTGTAGAACCTAAACCAGCAGAATAAAAAATTTGTTTGGCTGATAAAACATTTTACTTATCTTACAAAGCTTATGTTCAAATTTCACCCACTTGAAATTGACATCTTACAATTTGAACCAGTCTAAAATTTTGCCATGTGTAAATGGTGTAGCCCCTTACTAATCAATCCTATTTTTGTCATCCTCAAGGAAGATAGGTTATATTGATTGATTGAATGGGGTTTAACGCCACTTTTAAAAGTATTTCAGTCATATCCCGGCAGCTGGAGCACCTAACAATGGATTTCTAGTATTTCTCACACCAGTACTACCACTACATCCTTTCCTAGCCTCTAGCTGCTATTCCACTTAGGTTTACAATTATCCAGAAGATAGGTTAGGAAAACATTATGAGATAAGGAGAAATTGCTTGCTAATAGTAATTTTTGGGTATCTGAAGATTTCTACCCTAAAAGCCACTTATTTTTCAGTTGGCAGCTGACTTGAATTGTTGTCTACAACCTCTTTTAATTTTGATCAGTGTAAAATTTTGCCATCTCGCAATGATTGAGTGAGATGACCCTGTAAGTGTAGTTTTTTATCACTAATAACAGACATGTGGAATCCTAATCAATTAACATTCTAAAGGATGTTCAAAGCCAAGTTATGACCAATTACCAGACCCTGCAAAATTTTAGACACGTCTAAATTGAAAGGAGTTGCAGAAGACAATATAAATATATTTTAAAATTTATTACCAAAGTTTTAACCCATTCTCACACAATGACCCTTTTTGACACCTCTCAAGAAAAGCAATTGAGGAAACATAGTGGAAAATGAGGAAATTGATAGAACCATTTTCCATAATGTCTTCAACCCAGAAAGTTGAAAAGTCTAAAATTCCATAAACTGTATAGTGTCATCTGCAACATCTTTCAATTTGGATCAGTCTAAAATTTAGTTGTTTGGGAATGGGTTAAGATTCACATTTATTTCACCTAAAAACAAATGACCCTGGTAGTTTACCTTGAATTTTATAAATAAGGAAACTCTTCTACAAGACATGCACATGCATATTGAGAATATATAAATTATATCACTTTACCCATTTCTAGACGACAACATTTTAGACTAGTCCAAATTGAAAGAAGTTGAAGATGACATTTTTAAGTTGATCTTTGACTGCTTTTTGGTGAAGAAAACATTGTGGAAAATGAAAATGCCACTTTTAACAATATTTCAGTCATATCTTGGCGGCTGAATCACCTTACAATGGATTCCTGATATTTCTCATACCAGTACTGACACTACCTCCAGCTACTCTTCCCACATAGGTTAACAACTATCTAACCATTGATGGGAGATAAATGGATATTTGTCAAGACCAGGGACATCATGGTTGAGAGTCTGACATGCTACTAACAGCACAAAGGCTGTTGGGAATAGCTTAACACAAAAAATAATTACCATTATCTTTGGCTTTGGTTCTTTTTTTCATTACTTGAAAATAATTTGTTACAAAAAAAATTTATATAAGAGACATGTTTGTTTACTTTGCATCATATCTGCTAGTGATACTATCCAAAGACTACAAATTACATGTATCATTAATTTAATATTATTGAACAATCTATTTATCCTTCTTCCTGTTCATGTGATATGGGGGAAAAACATCTTCAAAAAGATTTTTTACGGATTAGTCCAAACTCAAAGAAGTACCAGACGAGTCAACAATTTTTGTTCATGAAATTTTAAAAACTGTCGTCTTTCGGGGTAGAATTAATATTATGGGTAAATTGCTATTAACAAGCATTTCTTCAAATTCGACAATGTTTGCAAGATTTTCTTCCTCAACAGATTTTTGTCAGAATGATTTTAAAATTGATATGCCTAACTTATAGCAGTATGAATACGTATAATGACTTTCAATGGTATTTTAGGGTATGATTAGTCTTGAGCATCTGAGACTCATAAATGGGTAGACAGGACTCTTTGGTCTTTCAAATGTGAGTTCCATGGACTTTGTAAGAGGGTGGTATTCAGAAAACAAGGCTTTAGGCATGGAACAGTTTCACAAAGAGTTAACCACTGAACTAATCTAGACTGTGTAATTAAAGTAGACCTCCGTATGTAGCATTTAAAATTTCTTGTTTTGTACTTACATAAAAGCTCATAATGGAAAATCTTCACTCTCAGTTCAAATGAAGCCGACTTGGCACTATTTTAAAATCGCGAGAAATATTGGAACCATTTTAGTACTTGAGGTCTGCTTAAAAAGCATTAAGACTTTGAATATGCAAACTGACCTGTTTGGTTCTATACCTTAATCCATTAACTCACAAAAAAAGTTTTGCTAGGTGGCACTGGATGAATGGAATAAGACTGCAGATGATATTTCAAAATCCATGCAAATTAAGAGATAAGTAGGGCAGAACAGATTTTAAGAAAAGAAGAAATTTCTTCTTAAAAGCAATTCCATCTTTTCCAACAACTTAGAGTCCATGACTCCTAAATAATAAAGGCTAGCAAAAGCCCTTAACCCATTATCCCAAGACAAATTTTTTGACTGGTAAAAAAATTCAAAGAAATTGCACACAAATTTTGTAATTTGACGGTTTTAATTTGTTTTATCATTTTCCTTCAGATCTCTTTTTTAGGTGCCATCAGCTCTATTAAAAATAATTACCAGTATGCAAACTTGTCTATGTATGACCACATAATCATTCTGTGATGACTAGAATTGTCACAAAGTGGGCTTATACACCCACTTGCATCACTTCCATAAATCATTGGCAATCATTATTGGAAGTTATATTGTACATATTGTAGGTCAATTAATTCTAGAGTTGGACAACAAAAAATCTCTAGATCAATGACCAGGTCAACAGATGAACAGACAGACATGGGTCCCGCATTCTATCCCTGGATGTAGCAAATATCCTTATAAACAAACTAAGATATGAGTGGCCAATGGTAAACCTTACTGAGATGGGCAGCTGGAAGCTCAAAAAGGATGTTGTGATTGTACTGTTTTGAGAAATACCAGAAATCCATGATTAGGTGCTCCAGTTTTGTTCTATGACTGAAATACTGTTAAAAGTGGCATTAAACTCAATTCAATCAATCATTTAATTGTTTCTATGTAAAAAAAGGATGCATCTAAGCCAAGCCCAAATGAATGACGAGGGCATTCCTTTAACATATGTAGAGGACCACCAGGTTTGGCCACTTACAAAATATCCTATCTCTAGGACTACTGGTTTTTCAAGGAGAACATTTTTAAAGATTTTCTTCTTAATGGTTGCCAAATGATACCTTGTCAAGCTTTATTATGTAGACATAATGATAATACTGTTCAACAAAAGTGTAATAGTCATAACATACATCGCCAACTAGCAAAGACAAGAAATTTTGCATTAATCCCCCATTTTCTGTAGTCAAGCCTTAAATTGCAAGATCCCGACAATAGCCAAAGGTACTGGGACTTGTCTCAATTTTTTGTTCATAGATTGTGCTTTTACTTTTACATTAATGCATCATTCAACACAGAACATCCAGAATTGACATCAGAACAGTACCAGGAACTTTTGTGCTTTTTGTGAAGTACCTTTTGCCTACATTTACCTATCTAGTATAAAACAAGATGTGTTTGTGAAACACATTGCCCCCACAACAGGACTTAACTATGAAAAGTGTTGTTGACTTGTACATGAGTTTTAATAGAGTACTTCAGTGAAAGCAACACGGAAATTTTTTTTGGCATTTGACCTCAGTGTGTGGCCTTGACCTTATCACATGACCTTGACCTTGACATGAGGAGATGCGTATTATGGAGATGCATCATCATGCCATATATGAGCATTGTATCTTGAATAGGCTGGTAGTAATTGGCAATGTTAAGTTTTTTTGGTTAAGTTTTGCAGACAGACAGATGGAGAACAGTAAAACAATATGCCCCCGATCTTTCGATGTGGGAGCATAAAAATTCAAATGTGTCCCTGTGACCTTTCCCTATTGTGGGAGATTTTCTGTTACAGGCTGTGCCCTAGCATAAGGTAAGGTGACCGGGAGCATTCTGTGAAGATTTAATTCATATTCCTTCATAAATGTAGGAGATGCGTTAACAAGATGTGGAAAAATTGATAGACAGCAGTATATTGGGATTGATGGAGGGATTCTTTACTGTCAAACCTGCCCCAAATCAGTTAAACCGGCCCCATTAATGATTTTCTTCTGTCAAACTGGCCCCTGGAACTGGCCCCAAAAATTTCAATGGATTTAAGTTGACATTTTGTTTCTCTTTTTGTTTCTTTTATTTCCAATATTAAGTTTGTAAGATTTTTTATTCTTGTGTAATTTTATCAATTAATCAAAGCAAAGGAGATTATGTTAGACAATAACATATACATACACGGTTTTCGTTTGACCCGAGACCTCGGGTTTTGACGCACAGAAATTAAAAATAATACAATTTTGACGCTTAAAAATTTGTCACTGTGCGTCATTTTGACTCTCGAAAATTATCAGCCATGCGTCAAGGGTCATCATAAGTGTGCCAAAATTATTGGAAAATGGTTAATTGATTATGAAAATATACACCCCATCAAAGATAACACCAAGCTTGATTGGCAATTAACACTTCCCAGTGATGAACATGCATCGGCGATCGTCATTGACACCTGTGAAATTAATAATAAAACCCATTTTCAGAGTTCTAATCCTACTGGAATTTACTTATTTGCTATTTCTTTAATAAAAAGCTCACAGAATATAATCAAGAAGTAAAGTGAAACCAAAGAAATATTGCCCAAGAAATGTCATTGGTTTTCGTGCATAAAATCGGCACTTCTTGTTATAAGAAATTAAAATAATTTGATCCTTTTAGTGCTCTTGAGATTTTCTAAAACTGATTCAAACTAATAATAAGTATAAATACTAAACTTTCCCTAAAATTTAACTTATATTGAAAATAGAATACTGTCAGACTGGAGAAATGTTTCAATCTGAGACAGAGTTTATTCTAAGGCACCATTGCTAAAATCATTGCTAACAAAAAAACAACAAAAAGACATACAATCACTTTTAAGGCACCTTTTTTTTCTAAATTGCTCAGGGGGTGGGGGGGGGGAATATATCGCATTTTGACTCTTTGGATTTCAATTTTGACTCTTGGAAATTTTGGCCCAAGGGTCAATGACTCTTGACTTTTGGGTACTAATGAAAACCCTGACATAACTTGTCACCTGTGGAGATTATTGTATTTATATTTACTATGAAAATACTAAAAGTAAGTAAGCATTTTCCCAATTCTGCTTTTATAATGATCTTCAACCATACTATACATTAATTTTTGAAGTTATGTTGTGATGTTTTTTTTAATTTAATTATAGAATACAGAAATATTGGATGTTTCCTCCATATACATACACCTGCAACATGTTAACAGATGTAAGGAGAAGAAATAAAGCACTTGATAAAAATGAAAAATTCACAACCAAAAAAATACATAATTGTAAAGTTTAATATATTGTGAAATATTGTGAGGAAAGGAGCATTCAGATATTTGGTGACCTTGGCTCAAAGGACGACATGTATACTAATGGCACATCTTAAAGTGGTCTCTCGTAAAGTTCCAACACATCAAAATTTTAGACTGGTCCTAATTGAAAGGAGTTGCAGATGACAATTTAAAGTGTATGATTTTTTTTTAATTTTTGTCACTTAAGGGGTAGAAAACATTGTGGATAATGAAGAAATTGCTTGAACAAGCAATTTCTTCATTTTTCACAATGCTTTCCGAAGCTTTTTTTCTAAGGGGCGTTTAAAAGCGTCAAGGAGTGGGAATGGGTTAAAAAAACTAACCAATTTCATCAAACAATATTCTAACAACAAGTTTATCAATATAGATTGATCTTGAGCCATGACTTACATAAGTGATTAGATGTACCTTCATGCTTAGTATGAACATTATACCTTGCATAGTTTGGGAGTTTAGTTAAGCTAAGCAAGTAAAATTTACAAGTTGAGCTTTGGGCAGACAGACAAATGGAGAGACAGACATACGCCAGTAAAACAATATGTCCAAATATACATTAAATTTACACTGCGTAAAGAGTAGTCTTGTTTAATCTTGTCGCTACAGCTTTAAAGCACTGTCCAACAGAACTTTGGTTAAACCCTCATCCAAATGATATTTAGTTTGTTAAGTTGGTTAGCCCATAGTTCGAACCCATGATTTTGAGGTTTGAAGTCAAGTGCTCTACCCAATGATCTAATTAGCAGACAATCTCTGCTTAAAGAATTAATAAAGTATGTTTGAATAATACTTCAACTGATTGATAATTACACAATTTTGAAAGTTCAATGTCTAATTGCCGAAAATCAATAGTATTAAAGGCCGTAACAGGCATGTTTAAAAGTAGAATACAGATTATTAATAAGACTTGTTTGTGCTTGCCTTAAATTGTGCAATCAGAATAAATTAACTAACGCCATTGACTAATTAATTATTTTCATCAAATACAGTAAAGGTAAAGTGTTTGATACAAACTCATTTTATTTTCATATTATTCATATCTTGTTAATGAATTTAGTGTTATAAACATTCTTTATATAAAAAATAAATGGTTTTTTTTTTCAGACTTAGTTTCTACAATAACAAAATTAAATTGCAAATAAATGTGTGAATAAAAGGTAATAGTTAAATACATTCAGCATTTTACACACATCTTACAAAAAGGAGTTTCAATCTTGGGACCGGTTTGACGATTTAAAGGCTGGTTAAACTGTTTTTTTGATTCACAGACCTGTTAGACCTTTGAAAGGAGCCTGTTTCGACCGTTTTCAGGCATGTTTGACCAGAGGCTGGTTTGACAAGGGCCAGTTTGATTGGTTCCATTTACATTCTCCTTTGTCAATGTATAAACTATCAACACTGATTTTTTGCTTTATTCAAAGATAACAGATCTATGCTGACTTGTTAGTAAATAGGTTCTTAACTTTACAGCCACTTAATTCTTTTTTTAATTTCAGATTTCAAATAACACCCAACTGCGCAGGTTTAACTGACAAAACTGGCGTTCGAGAAAACCAGATTGGACGAATATTGGGTTTTGTTAAGCTGCGATATCTTAGCCCTCTTTCTGATAATCTGCTCGCCAGCAGATTATCAGAAAGGCGAGCAGATTATCAGAAAGAGGGCTACGATATAGCAGCTAGGTTTTGTTTTGCTTTTTGGTGCGTGAACATACATTTCAGTTTTAAAGAGATTTCATTATCGACCCTGCCAATATCTGGGGCACAAGTCAATGTTTACAAAAAAGTAGATACGATAAAGCTCTAGCTGCGATATCGTAGCCCTCTTTCTGATCGCCAGCAGATTATCAGGAAGAGGGCAACGATATCGCAGCTATTAAAGCTCGAGCACAAAGGATTAGTCGCCAACACCTTAACAGAGAGAAGTAGCCAGACTTTCTACTCTTCAGTTATTTATGATAGAAAGGTATCATAGTCCTTCCTACTCGAATAAATGCGCTTTTCGACAGATTATCTTAAAAATGATACAATTTACAAAATAATTTAACCTGTGCGAGTCTTTATGTTTCCTTGGATTACCTCCCTTAGGGTTGACTTGATTATCATACTCCAATTTTTCCGAACACGGTGGTACGAGCCTATCGTTCTGCAATACTATGTGTAATAGACATTTCTTAATATTCCCTCGTGAATATTCATTTATAATCCAGAACGAGGCTAACAGAACAGGCTTTATCTTGGCAGCAAGTAAACAATATGGATGTTTCAGCCAAATTAGCATGTAATGAAAAGGATATTGGAATATAATTTGTTGAAAATTATGTGAAAACCAATAAATTATAATCAGTAAACAATTGATCAACATTCACATTCTTTACTTAGGGATACATTCAAGACTTTAGAGGTTAAGTCAACATTTTTCATTTGACCTAGGATAGAAAACCCCCCGATAAAGAATGATGAACTGGTTCTCTTCTCTACTGATTTGATGTGCATATATAATCAAAATTATTTTGAAAAGCAAATGAAACAAACATGTTCAAAAAATTACACTCCATCAAAATAGCATTTGCTCCTAGGCTACAGAGAAATAAAATGGTAATATTTACAGTAATAGGTTAATCCTTTTAAAAGTATCTGTAGAATTTTATTACTATTCCAATAGAATTTTGTAACTGAATTGTACTGATGGTCCATTTACATGAAAAGATCAATGAGCACACATTACCGTAATTCTACAAATAAATCACTTTGCAAAAATTTCAGTGTCGAAAACTCACGGGCTGTTGTGCTATAGATCTCGAAGAAAAAAGGGGGTCACACTTTTATCTTGAAGAATCTTTCTGATTATGAAGCCTGTGTTTATCATAGCATCATCCCCCTATTCAAGCAGGTCTAGCAGTCAAGATAGTTTTGTAATTTCAACAAAGGATATAAGCTAGAAACAAATGGGACCGCTATTTCGAGTAAACATTTGACAATGGTTGTGCTTTTATAATTTGAGAATTTAAATGAGAAAGCATATGAATTAAAATTCAAATAGCCACCGTCATAGCGCAGTTGGTAGCACATCAGACTCCCAATCTATAATTATAGGGTGTCATGGGTTCGATACCAGTCGGCGGTACATATCCTTTCAGACATTTATCACCCACCAATTGATGCGTAATTGTTAACTTAAGTGGGATAGCAGCTGGAGGCTAGGAAAGGATGTGATGGTAGTACTGGTGCGAGATATACCAGGAACCCAATGTTAGGTACTCCAGCCGACGCAATATGAATGAAAAAAAAAAAAAAAAACATTCAAAGAAACAAACAAATCAATTCAAAGAAGACGGCGTTTGTGTCCTTAACTTGGTACACTCTATAACAAAAAAAGTTCTGGGATAAAGAGTTATAAATTCTTCAGGCAAAAGCTATTGCGTTGAAGCTTTTTGAGAGCCATAAAGTAATAGCTGTTGAAGTAAAATAAAGAAATATCGTCATTGCCCCATGTTATTATTTCCTACTTATACTTTTTATGAACCAGTTAAACCCTGCATAAAGATCTTTTTCAGTAGGCCACCATGGAACATACAGAAAATATGAACAGTTCATCTAAAAGTTGCTCACATCGTTTTCTAACAGCTAGACTTAATGTCTCACTCGCTTCATAATAAATAATTTTTAATGTTTCTCACAGAAGGCTCAATTATTTTAAACAAGAGCTGTCAGAGAACGGTACCGCTCGACTATACTTAATGCTGGATAGTAAAACAATTGAAATTCAACATATGGCAAAAAAACTAAAATGAAATCCTACGATGCAATTATAAGTGTATGACTGCAAACAGACAGACAGGAAGGCGGACATACAGGCTGACAGACAACTGTAAGACAAAAATATAACCCAGACCTTATAAATGTGTGGTAGAATATTATTGTTTGCTTCAGTTTAAGTAGTTAAGAAATCTAGTTACATTGTATATTTGTTTGGAAAGTTGAAACAGTTGGGATAAATTAAAAGATCTACTCTGACTAAACTTACAGTAGTTTTAGTTTTAACCCATAAATGACAAGTTATGTTTCTGACAACTACTTTACTTTAAGGGCGCTGTAAAGCTTGCCAAGTGCCGAAAAATACGCCAAAACCGAACATTTAATACCTAAAGTAAGGTCAGATATTGTTTCGACGGTAATCTAATGAGTTTAGAGTGGCCTTTTGTGGTATATAGGAATTGTTCAGTGGTATTCCAGGTTACTTTTAAATATCATGGAAATCGGTTATCGACGTCGCATGACATCACTTGCATATGACCAAAAGTCAGCTTAAAGTAACAAATTTTGGACGAAGTTCTCGGACTAATCTTTACAGAATTAAAGACCGGGTAGCGAACACGACTCCTGATGACGTAACGACTACGTTGGTTTGATGAAATTCAAACTAAATGCTAGATTCTACCGGTATTTCGCTCCACGCTATAACCTTATATTGTTTTCAACTCTCTCCGCTTAACCTAAAATAGAGGCTATGAGGGAAATACCCTGTTTTTTGTGGGGGTTTTTTCAGACAAGCGACCTCTAATTTTCAGAATATTGGATTCAAATAGTATAGGAGAGGGAACAAGAGGCCCATGAAGGCCTGAGACGCTCTACTGGTTATCAAGTTTTCCGTTACAGAAATCTGATATTTAAGGAAGTTATTATAATTGCTTAAAGAAGAATCCACAAGGAAAAAAAATAACAAATTGGACTTCATCCCCTTTATTATTTTGAGCAACAATCCTCAATGCCCTTTTACCCGTGTTTCATTTCCAGAAGGAAGATTCCACATAACCGTACAATCATTCTGTGAAATCATCACCAAAATCCGACAATAATTGTGGACTTTATCACAGGATTGTTTTGAATGAAAATCCATAAGGCCCCCTTTTCCTTTGTTTTCTGATGGATCAATTTCCTTACCAAAGGGAACTTTCCTTACGACCCTAAAACTGTCCTGTGAAATTCTTAAGACACCGATAATGATTGTGAACTTCATCACATACCGAAGAATGTTTTGAATGATAATCTGTAAGGCCCCTTTTCCTGTGTTTCCGATGCTACAAATATTCTATGCATCTTTGAAGGAAATCCGATAAAAACTGTTCACTTTATTGTGTTAACAAAGATATTTCAATCAAGATCTCATATGGGCCTTTTCCCGTGATACTTTACTGTTGGTTTAATCATTCTGTGAAAGTTTAAAGTGAACCCGGTGAAATATGGGTACTTCATTATGCTAATTAGAATTTTTCAAAAAAATATTCATGTAGCTCCTTTTACATGATACTTGACGGATTGTACTCTGTTCTGAAAAGAACTGTTTATGTGATTATACAATAATTCTGTGAAATTTTGAAGTGAATCCGGTGAAATCAAGGGACATCATTGTGTTAACTGCAATATTCAAGAAAGTTTCAATTGACACATGACATAACAGACACAACTGTTATAATCAACAATTGTAATGATGGTACAATCAATCTGTGGATTTTATTGTGTTAGTTAGTTTTTAGTGAAATTTCATAGGGCCTCTTTTCCCATGATACTTTACAGAACAAATCAAATTTCAAAAGGAACAATCTTAATGAAGGTACAACCATTCTGTAAAAGTTTAAGAAAATCAATGAAAACAGTGGACTGAATTGTGTAATTTTTTTTTTAAATAAAGTTTTCACAGGCCCCTTTTCTCGTTGAAGAGATTCTTATAAAGACTGAGGACATTCTTGTGTAAATGAGGATATTGTAATAATTTTTCGTATAGCCTCTCTTCTTGTGATACTAAACAGATCAGGCTCAATTTAGAAAGAAACAATCCTTCTGACGGTACAAACATTCTGAGAAAGTTTTAATAGAATCCGATGAAAACTGCGGACTCTATTGTGGTGTAAGGATTTTAAAATCAATTTTCATAAGGCTCCTTTTCCTGTGATATTTGACGGATCAGGTCTACTTTCAATATCAACAATCGTAATTATTGTACAATCATTCTGTGAAATTTTGAAGAAAATCCGATGAAAGCTTTGGACTTGGTAACAAGGATTATAAATGAAATTTTCATTTGGCCCCTTTTCCCATGTTTCTTGACAATTCAAACCCTATTTCGAAAAGAATGATCGTTACGACCTTACAATCATCCTGTGAAAGTTTCAACAAATTTTTATCAAAGCTGTAGGCTTCAGGGATTTTTAAATCAAATTTTCATATAGTCCCTTTTCCCATGTTACTTGATAGATCTGAACTTATTCCAAAGGGAACTATACTTACAAAAGTATAATCATCCGGTTTGAGTATGAAGACAACCAAATGAAATCTGTGGGTTTTATAGCAATAATTAAGATTCTTTTTTATTAAATTTTCATAATGCCTCTTTTCCTGTGTTTCTCGACCATTCTGACCCAACTTTTGAAAGAACAATCATTATGATGGTACAATCGTTCTGTGAAAGTTTTAAGTGAACCTGGTGAAATCAGGGGACATCAAGTTTTTTATTAAATTTTCACAAGGTCTCTTTTTCCCATGATACTTGACGGGTCAAACCAACTCTCGAAAGGAACAACCCATATTGTGGTGTAATCATTCTTTGAAAGTTTGAAGAGAATGTGTTGAAAACTGTGGACTCTAACGTGTTAACTATGATTTTTTATTTAAATCTTCATAAGGCCCCTTTTCCCATGATACTTAAAACAGATCAGAGCCACTTTCGACAGGAACAATCCTAAAAATGATACAGATATTCTGTAAGGGTATGAAGGGAATCTGGTGAGTTCAAGCGTGTTAACGAAGATTTTTTAATCAAACTTTCAAAAGGCCCCTTTTCCTGTTACATAACGGAACTAACTTCGAAAGGAACGATCCTTATGATGGTACAACCATACTGAAAAGCTTTGAAGAGAATTTGATGAAACATATAGACTCTAGATTGTTAACGAGGAATTTTAATAGATTTTCCAATTAAATTTTCATAAGGCCAATTTTCCCGTGTATCTTGACCAATTTTATAAGGAACGATCCTTATGATGGTGCAATTATTCTGTGAAAGTTTGAAGATAATCCGATGAAAACTGTGATCTCTAAAGTGTTAACAAGGATTTTTTAATTAAATTTTAATAAAGCTCTTTTTCCCGTGTTTCTTGCTGGATCCGACTAAATTTCGAAGGAACGATCCTTTTGGTGGAACAATCATTCTGAGAAAATTTGAAGAGAACCCGATGAAAACATGGGGACTCTAGAGTATTAAATAGGATTTTTAATATCAGTTCTAATTAAATTCTAGTTAGACTTCTTTTCCCATGTTTCTTTACGGATCTGACCCGATTTTGAAAGGGTCGATCCTTATCATGGTACAATCATACTGTGAAAGTTTGAAGAGAATCTGATGAAAACTGTGGAATCTAAGGTGTTAACAAGGAAAAGTTAACGGACGGACGGACGCCAGACGGGAAAAGGCCATCGCTATAGCTTTTCTGGCCTTTTTGCCAATAGAGCTTATAAATGCTTAAAATCTGTGACGTGAAAATAGCATCGACTTTTAAACTTAGGGGATGAACTATGGAATCATGGAGAATGATAAAAAAAATCTGTCATTTACAAAGAAGTATTTTAACATGATTTTCAAATGTCTTGTTTCGAGAGATTTGTCATTGTAAGACATGTTCTTTCCCCTTCATTCTCAACTTCACAAGCGAAGGAAATCGAGATCATCCCTTTTAGATAAGCAGAACGTTGTCAGCCCTTGGTACAAGAAGCTGTCGCATTATAAGCTTGCCTTTTGCCATACTTAGTAAAATTGGGAAATTAAATATACATACTTTTAAATTATCCGATAGTCAATCAGTCAATCCGATTTTTAGCCTCGTTGGTAAAGCGCTTGACTTCAAATCTCAATAAAACTGGCTCGAGCCCTGGGCTGACCCAAATAATAGACTAACTATCTTTCGGACGAGACGTTAAACCGAGGGTCCATGAGACAGACGTTGCTTTGCATCGATCACATTAAATGACTTGGCGGAGCTCTTCCATATGCTTGCATTACCACAGTTACAACTAACCGGCATCATCTAGCACGTCACCCATACAACTGCATCCAGTTATTTGAGTGTTATCATTTCTAAATGGCCCTTTATGTATGTTTCTACTATCTCTAAGTAGCACTTGTCCATGTTCTTTGACACTCTGGGTATTCTTCTCAAATTTTCGTTCTCGTTCACCCCGGACGGGACATGTTTTCTTCTTTATTACCATGTACCTACTTTAACAACTGCGAGGACGTCCGACTCAATCTCTTTCTCACAGTTTTAAAAAGTCTAATACTTAAACTGCTTCTTGCTTTAAAGAGTACTATTTATTTTCTGCCTTGGCACTATTTAAAAAAAATCAATTACATACATATTCTAAAAGGTTAATAAAATGTCTTTCCTTCAATCAATAGTTTTTGTTTTCAGAAATTCCCCTTCATCATACACTATACTACTAGATCAGGATCTACAACATTTACCATATACCTATGTCAAATTATGTATTTACGCATTACAAACTGGATAATAATCTATATCTACTATTCCTATATTCGATATTAGTTTTTTTGGTTTCTTAAATGATTATTAGATTATATTCATTTAAATATGTTTTTATGCTTATTTATCTTTTCTTGGGGATTTCAAAATACTTTGTCACGGAGATCAAATTTATAGTCTTTACTCCAATGTTTGTTAAACCTTTTCATAGAGGAGTTTAAGGAAGGGGCCTCAGTTATATGCCCCGCAAGAGATTTCCAAAAGTCTACATTATTGGTAAAATGGTAACTATTTGTCATTGCTATCCCCATTTTTTTTTTTTTTTTTTTTTTTTTTTTTTTTTTTGTGTGACCCCTAGTTATAACTGACCTGAGTTTTTTGCAAGAAATCGCCGCTTACTTTGTCCATCCTTTTTTTAAACCTATAAACGTGTAACCTATCAGTCCTATCTCTTATGTATTCAAGATTGGGAATACCTATACTCACTAACCTCTCTTTGTAGTATAGTTTTCCTTTTGAAGGGGACCTTGGTACTCTTGTTGCTCGTCTCAGGAGATTCTCAATAATTATTATTGTATTCTTTAGATAAGGATCCAAGATAGCTAATGCATATTCGAGATGAGGTCTTACAAGGGCTTTGTATAGGATCTTAAACATATTTTCACACGGGTAAATGCTACGGTAGCAATGATAAAAAAGGAACGTACACACAATGTCAGATCATATCAAACGTGATAACCTAAAGAGTTCACTCCATGATTTCAAAATGTATAACAAATAGTTTCTGCAAACATTGTGGTAAAGGAAGAAATACTGGTAAAAATACTTTTTGATCGATTCCATTTATCTACTTGCCTAGAACGCAGAGGTTTTCTCTTGAATATTTTATCTAATTTATAAAATTAAACAGTTTGATCTCATAGAAAAGGGGGAAATCGGAAAAATCTATGCTTTTTCCTCTTTTCTCAATGTTGTCTTTCCAAATTATTCCAGTTGCTATTTGTGATATGTTATAACACTCGCTCCATAAAATATATCATCTCAATTTCTACTTTCTTATATACATTAAAGAAAAAAAACAAACTTGTAAATGAAGACTGCTGTGCTGCATGAAAAGTGCAACATTGTGCAGCCTGCTCGTAAAAGAATAAAGCAAGTACACCCAAAGAGGGGAGGTAACTTTTCCGGCTGTGTCCCTGCCTTACAATTGTAGTTTGATTATAGTGCGGTTTACAGCTGAATTCATGCAAGTTCAAAATGGCAGCCGGTGTGGAAAGGGTGCTTTCAAAATGTAAAAAATGTGTCGAAGCTGGCAATTTCTACGAAGCACACCAGATGTATCGTACATTGTACTTTCGGTATGCCACAATGAAGTAGTTAAAAAAGTTTTTTTTCTCATCTATATAACTTTTTTGCCAGTAAATCGACAAGTTGGATGAAACCCGAGAATCCGGGATTTGTCGAAGTACAAATAATACCAAATTTAGCCTGAAATCATGTTAAATATGTGTTTAGAATAAATCAAGCTTCAAGATTTTATTCAGAAATAATTATAAAAGAAGTAGGTGTCGTCCAATATCATGTCAAAACAATGTAACAAAATAAAAACATCTCAACTTAAGTCATCCGAAATAACAGAAGTTCTACTGAACTCACAAATACATTTTGTTTCTTCTACAGTTGCAGTGTTCTTTTAATGAAAGAATATTCTAAATGAGATGTCAGAGTTGCCTTTTTTAGAATTAAATTGTCCTTGTTGCAGATTATTTCTGACAAAGCATAAAATGTACTTCATCGTCTAGTTTTTTCATATATGTCGGGATGCTGGTGATTAGTAGACCATAATAAAATATATTCCAGATAACCTGTCATAGATCTGTATTTCCTGCTTCCTAAGGTTGTAGGAAGATTCTTGGGAAGTCAGGGGTCGACACTAACTTTGCTTCAATGGAATCCCACGGGAATCCCTAGATATTACTTCAGGGTTCTTTCCAGATAATCAGGGATCCCTCCTTGATATACATTAACTCATTCTGAGTCCAACTTGAAAAAAAATTGGAAAACATTGTGGAAAATGAAGAAATTGCTTGTTACAAGCTATTTCTTCATTATCCACAATGTTTTCAACAAAAACAAGCGATCAAAAAATCAGGAGCATTAGTTAATACATTAAGATCTGTTGTACTGGAGAAATATTGAAGGATCCTGATGGAATACGTAGCCTGAGATAGCTTGGGTCCCTTAGAATTTTCAGGGATAGTCGAGATCCCAGGACACTGTTAGTGTCGACCCCTGGAAGTAGGATTGGTGTATTGGCTACTTACATAAATCTTGCATAATCTGTGTATATTAGGGATAAAACTTCCTTGACCCTAATCATGCTGAAACCGGAATATTCCGGCTTTGGAAGGATGTGTAGATTAAGATCAGACTGCGCTTATATGCAGGCTGATTTTAGTCTATACCTCCTGCTTGTACTTTTCCTGCCTGAGTTGTTTATGAAGTTGATTTCTAAAATTAATATTGATTTTTGAACGATAAGTTCTATCAGTGCTTTCAGTCCTTTGATTTGGCATCAATTCAGTTAGGTAATTTATACAGCATGACAAGGGTTAACCCTTTCCTGTACAAACACGGGATTTTTCCCAAATTGTTTTCTACCACATAGGATGGTTTCAATTCAACTTGCATCCATTTTTCATTGTCGTCTACAAACTCTTTCAATTTAGACCAGTCTAAAATTTCCAAAAACGGGAAAGGGTTTAATAAATGTTATTTTTTATTATTTTTTTCATATTTTATTTACAGGTACAGTGGTGCAAAGAAGTATGAAGATGCCATTAATCTCTTATATTCTGGATCACAGACACTTCTTCAGCACAAACAAGTAAGCATGTTTTCTTTTATGCTTCTCAGTGTATTATTGAGAATTCCTGATCAGATATCACAAAATAATTTCTTGCAGATGAGATCATTTACATTGTCAAATTGCTATTATTTGAATTTATTATGCAAGACAGAAGCCAAATGACATCATATTCTTTTCATGTGACACTTTTTTGACATTTAACCTTTAGATTTGAAGGAGAATCTGCTGTTGAAAAGGTTAAACACAAAACACTAGGGTAAGTTGTTAAGGTCGATGATTAACTCGCAGCGAGATGAGAAAATTTTAGACTCAGACAAAATCTTCATCAAATGCTAAAATGTTTGTACAGTAATGAGGAAGAACCCTACTGAATATAGATACATTCTGACTCGTACAGGGCTCTGCAGAGTGGGTGACTCGGGCGAAAAAGTCGCCTGGTTTCATAAAACCTGGAATGATTTGCTGATCAAGTCGAAGTTGCCTGGAATTTTTGGAAAGTCGCCTGGATGCGATAGGTGATAACCAAAACTGGCCCAGTGGCTATAAAAGTAGGGGACAGTGTGCAATTATACAACTGCCGGTCGGAAGCCTTTTGAATGTAATTGAAGCGTGTATCGATAGTCGCGAGGCCAGCAGATTATCAGAAAGAGGGATATGTCCTGGGAGATAATAGTCAACATGCTCGCTTCATTCACACCAAGGCGGATTGGTTTCAGCAATGCTTTGTATACTATCGGCACCAGAAATCTTTATTTAAAATCCTTTCCCTTCTTAAGTTTTAATTATTTCTGTAAATTAAGTTATCATCAGTCTACGAGATTTGTTGCTTACTTTCACATAATGAGAATAATGGCCGACATTTACGGACACCGTGTCATTTACCAGAAGTCAAAATTTTGTTAAGAATTTGAAATCTTGATGAAAAATTATTCTGCCGAAAAATCTACGTAGAGTAAATTCATTTTTCATTAGAATCCTTCAATTTGAATTATCTGCTTTAGTTGTAACAAGTGAAGAAAATTATGGCAAACAATTTAAAGGCTGCTACGATCTTTTCCTGAGTTTCTTGTTGTGATACATTCTTTCCGAAACCTAAATTTCACTTACTTGTGTTGGTAATAATCCCTTTAAATAACTTGTAATCCTATAAAATTGAGCAAATTATCCTGTGTTAACTTTAAACCTCTGCTTGTACACAGTCTGGTTTTGTGTACTTGGCAGTAACCCTTACCCTTTACACACTATAACTGACTTAATCACAGAGGACCTTTTTTGACCAATTTATGACAATTATTATCCATTTATATGTTATCAGGTAAAGTGGACAGACTTTAACTCATTACCAAACAATCCCCCATTTTGACATCTTGAAATATTTTTATGAGAAATTGTGGAAAAAGGAAGAAATGATTGCAGCATGCAATTTATCCTTTCCCCACATGGATTTGTACCAGTTTGAATTTTTTCTTCTGGTAATGGTTTGATTAAATACATGTTGTTACAATAAAATCTTTTCTCATTTTCTGCTTCAAATAGGAACACTACTCATTTCATTCAGACCGCCTATACTTTATTTGCATTTTTAGCTCACCTGAGCACAAAGTGCTCAGGGGGAGCTATTGTGACCAGTCATCGTCTGTCTGTCTGTCCGTCCGTTCACAATTACAAAAAAAATCTTCTCCTCCTAAACTAACCATGGAATTTCAATGAAACTTCACAGAAATGATCCTTTGGTCTTGCTCTTTCAAAATACTTCAAAGAATTGAAATCCATGAAGAACTCTGGTTGCCATGGCAACGGAGTGAAAAAACTTAAAAAATCTTCTCCTCCCAAGCGGTAAGGCCTAGAGCTAAGGGATTTGGTACAAATCATCATCTATTGACCCTCTACCAAAATACTTCAAAGATTTACCATATTCTGAAAATAAGCCATCTTCTGGGCAATCCCTGATTTTAGATAGATTAATAGAAGGAAATCTTAAAGAATCTTCTTCTCCCAAATCATTAGGCCTAGAACTTTGATATTTAGTACAAATCATCATCTATTGACCCTTTACAGAAATACTTCAAAGATTTACCGTATTATGAAAATTAGCCCTTTTTTCTGGGCTATCCCTGATTTTATATAGAATATAAGAAGGAAAACTTTAAAAATCTTCTTCTCCCAAATCATTAGGCCTAGAACTTTGATATTTGGTACAAATCATCATCTATTGACCCTTTACCGAAATACTTCAAGGAAAAACAGTATTATGAAAATTAGCCCTTTTCTTGGCGATCACTGATTTTATATAGAATAAAAGAATGAAAAGTTTTAAAATCTTCTCCTCCCAAGTGGTAAGGCCTAGAGCTTAGATATTTGGTACAAATCATCATCTAATGACCCTCTACCAAAATACTTCAAAGATTTACCGTATTATGAAAATTATACCTTTTCTGGGTGATCCCTGATTTTACATAGAAATGAACAAAATCTTTAAAACTCTTCTTCCCCCAAACCATAAGGCCTAGAGCTTTGATATTTGGTACAAATCATCATCTTTTGACCCTCTACCAAAAAACTTCAAACAGATACTGTATTATTAAAATTTAGCCCTTTTCTGGGCGATCCCTGATTTTATTTAGAATAAAAGAAGGAAATCTTTAAAAATCTTCTTCTCCCAAACCATAAGGCCTAGAGATTTGATATTTGGTACAAATCATCATCTTTTGACCCTCTACCAAAATACTTCAAAGAATTATGATACTCTGAAAATTAGCACTTTTCTGTGTTAACCCGATTTTACAAAGGAATAAAGAAGGAAATCTTTGAAAATCTTCTCCTCCCAAACCATAAAGCCGAGAGCTTTGATATTTAGTACATGTCATTGACCCTCTACCATATTACTCAAAAAAAATTAGCCCTTTTCTGTGCAATCCCTAATTTTAGTTAGGAATGAATAATGATATCTTTGAAAACCTTCTTCTTCTAAACCATTAAGCCTAGAGCTTTTATACTTGGTATGTATTGATGTCTATACTTCAAAGCATGACCATATTCAGGAAATTAGTGCTATATGGTGGGATCGTCAATTTATCAAGGATTAAAAGAGAAATCCTTAAACATCTTCTCCAAAATAATTAGACAGAGGGCTTTGCTACTTTGTTTATATCATAAAGCCATGAACCATCATACTCAGGGGAGCGATTTAGGACCATCATGGTCCTCTTGTTTTAGCTCCTTCAGCCAGTGAGATATTGTCATGGCCTTGTGTCCATCATGCATCTGTCAGTGCATTTGTAAACTTTTCTTTTAAATAACTTCTCCTCAGAAAGTATTGAACAGAATTCAACCAAATTTCACAGAAATGATCCTTGGATGACCCTTTATTGTATTCCTTCAAAGAATTGTGATGGAATGTAAAATATGGCTTTAATGGGCAGTTCTAATTTCCATACAGGGTTTTCACTGGTACCCCAAAGTCAAGAGTCATTGACCCTTGGGCCAAAATTTTCAAGGGTAAAAATTACAATCCCAAAGGTCAAAATGCAATATGCCTCCCACCTCTCCAAAAAAAAAGTAATTTAGAAAAAGATAATGGTAGATGAAAAATATTTTTGATTGTTTTTTAATGTTTTGTAAATCTTTCTAGCAACGGTGCCTCAGAATAAACGCTGTCTCAAATATGAACAATCTGTCTGTATTCTATTTTCAATGCAAGATAAATTTAAGGGAAAGTTTAGTATTCATGCACAAATTATAAGTTTGAATCAGTTTAGAAAATCTCAAGAGTACTAAAGGATTTATAAAGTTTATAAAGGATGAGTGTTATTATTTTTATAGACAACAAGTGGATCAGACCTAGCAATCCTTATGATAGATGTTCTCTCCACATCCAACTCTGCTGTAACAGGAGACCTCACAGGTATGGATCCTAATCCAATATCTTTTAGTGATACCTCTTTAATGAAATTTCTTTCATCATTCATGTTTGAATTTTTGTTGAGCCCACTTGCGTTGAATGAGACATAGCTGTCACAATTACAAATTATTGTATGTGTGTTAATGCACCTGTCAGCCTGAATTTGACCAGAGCATATATTATACATTTATGGATGAATTTAATGTGGCACAATTGTTCTACATCACAATTAGATGAGCCATTTGAAACAAATTTTGGGATTGCTCCAAGGTCAAGGTAACAGCTCTAGATCAAACATTCAAACTGAGCTTGTCAAGATCATATCTCCTATGTTTATGGAAGGATTTCAAAATAACATTTTTGCAATTGTTCTCTTTCATGAGTAGATGTGTCATTTGAAACACATTTTTGCTAAGCTCCATGGTCTAGGTCACAATTCAAGGTAAACAATTCAAATTGAGCTTGTCCAATGCTTTTCTCCTACATTTGTGAATGGATTTCAAGATAATGTGTCAAAATTCTACACCATCATGTGTACATGTGCCTTTCAAACAAATCTTTGCATAGCTACAAGGTCAAGGTTACAGTTCAAGGTCAGATATATGATGGACTATACAGGGTTAGCTCTGGCTTGAAAAGAGTTGGGGCCAAATGGAAAAAGTTAAGGCCAAATTTAGAAGGAGTTGGTGCCAAACTTAAACATTTCTTAACTGCACTTTTATTTTCTTCTTATATATTGTTTGATAGATAATATGCATATTAAACAAGTTTTTAACATGGCCATTCATTTTTAATTTTGTCTTGAATGAATGTAGCCAAGTCATACACCTACATTGATATTACTCATCTAAAAAAATTCTTTAATCAGTGCTTTCAGTACTTTCATTAAAAAATGGAGACTTTGATGAGAAAAAAAGAGAGAAGGAAAAAGAAATAAACCTTGTAAAATATGCTTGATTTAATAATAAAATAATGTAGACTTCTGTAATTTAAAAAAAAATCAGTTTAAGGTTTAACATTCTTGGGTACGAATGAACAAAAAAGAAATGGTTCGTAGGCTTTTGGGACAGTAGAACTTTTGGAATTTATGTCAAATTTTGACAAACTACCACTGTTTCTATCAACAGTTCATCAGAATATCCTTCTTATTACCCATAAATGCTGATTCATTGTTTTAGCAAAGAAATCGCGGCAGCGGTGCCGAGATTAGAAACTGAGTGAAACTGTCAGCAGAAATATACAAAATATGCCCAAATTCGACAATTGTACTCATCTGGAAAAGACAATTTAATTACACTTTTCTTATAGAAGGCCTATTTATGCGAGATAATTGAGGTCTACTGATCTATTATGTGATTGCCACCATCGGCTCATCCATAATACTAAGTCACGCCCACAACACAAAATCAACACGACTCGCCAACCAAATAGCGCATTTTATTCATCTATTTGGCTGTCAATCTAAATTTAGTAATGTGTTGACATAATTGACATGATATACAAGCCCATGAGCAATTATACACACTTGGCCCTTGGACTTGATTTCCGGAGATTAGTCAAAGTAAATGTACCTATTAACAAACTTTTCACTTTTTGGCGCCACGAACCAAATGAAAAAACATGCGCCAGAATTTTATTTTTTGTCCCATTTGGCGACAATGGCGACCAACAGTGCAAACCCTGACTTAACATTTTGTGCCTGGACAACCACCTATTTTGATTTGGCTAGTAATGTGAGATTGAATGTTGCAAATGTGCAAATATATCATTTGTTGAAAAATTTTCAATCTAAATAAAAAAAGTTGCAGACTCAAAACTGGTAAGAATGGTAGTCAACTGTCAACAGTTGATAAGGATGAATCAGTGAGCTTGGGAACAGTCAACAATCTTAAGCCAGTCCTGAGTATTAAACTCTAAGACTCACAGGCAACTGATATAAGTGCATTAGTTTGTTTTGCAAACAATCATTAATTCTATTAGCCTGTGCACATCATTTCCAACAATTTCACCTGTGTATAAAGACACAGATCAGCCTTGTCACATCCTCATGGTAAATTAAGAATACTAACAGATCATCAATTTAAGATTCAAAACAAGACCTGTCTGCAGAGGTCAAAGTGAATTCCCTGATCATTTTGTGCAGATGAAAAGGCTGATTTTTGTCTTTACTTTATGCATAAGTGTATTTGTTGTAAATGACTTGCACTGGCTCAATTAATTAACCCATTCCCACACAAGAAAGGTTGAGGCTGGTCCAAATTTAAAGATGTTGCAGACAACATTTTTTAGTTGATGAAATATTAAAAATCTTGGTCTTTTGGGATAGAAAACATTGTGGATTATGAAGAAATTGCTTGTCACAAGCAATTTCTTCATTTTCTACAATTTTTTCTAAAGCTGTTTTTGTTGAGGGATTCAAAAAGTATGATTGTGTGGGAACGTGTTAAACATCATACTTTTAAGTTTTGTATAATATATTTTATATGTAACTTATTTCATTTACAGACAAAGTTGTGAATATTTTACGAATGATGGGTACAGACTGTCAGGACAGACACCAGTATTTAAACAATGCTCTAAGATGGACAATTAAAGTTCAACCAGAATACAAAGCTGGACACCCAGAACTACACAAAAAATGTGGCATCCTCTTTTGGCAAGGTAACCATTACAGTAAAACTGGTAAATTAAGCATTATTGAAACTTTTTCAGAAAATATGTCACTAAAAATTTAGATGTACAATTATAATTTTTTTGATGAATAAATTGATTGGTAAGTCTTTCAGAAATCAAAGCTATTTTGTTTAACCTCTCCCACACAATGAAGTGTTTTGACGTCCTTCAAGGAAAACAATTGGGGAAACATTGTGTGAAATGAAGAAATTACTTGCAACTAGCAATTTATTATAGCCCCGCAAAACGAATGTTTTTGGGGTATACTGGAATCAGCCTGTCTGTGTGTCCGTCTGTCTGTTTACAAAATACTACCAATTTTGTGTCTTAAATTATTCCTTCATTTTTGCTTCAAAATCATTGAAACTTTATTCAAAGATTAACCCCATGTTGAAGTTTTGCAAGACGCAATTTTGACGTCTTAATTCCCCCTGGTTCAAGAATTCTCTCCCCTTGAACTTAGACATATTTATGCTTTGTAGACATATACAACTAATTATACTACCAATTTGTGTCGCGAACTCCACCTTTCTAGAAAAGCAAAGTCAGTAGCTATATCCTTGTATTGTTAAAAATCTCATTACACTGAAAGCTTTTGAGGGGGTATTAAGTCACATACTGTGACAAGTTCTAGTTCATTTACACAGTGTTTTGTACCAAGAAAATCGCAATATTATTAAATTTCATCAATGTGAAATTGTCATCTGTAACTCCTTTCAATTTAGACCTGTCTAAAATGTTGTTGTTTGGTAATGGGTTAAGGAAAAAACTACATAATGCAAAAGTGCAGATGCTTGTTTCAATATTTCAAGAGAAATTATCTAACATGAGCAGAAAACATTAGAAATAGAAAAAAAAGTTTCAATACCTTATATATGGCATGAAAATGAAAGATTATGGCCTTTCATACAAAAAAGGAACATTTTTGAATTCTCTAAGACAAATATTGTTAAACTTGTATTAAACAACCACTCAAGTTGTTGAGGGAATGGACACTTAACCCATTCCCACTCAGTGACGCTTTTAAAGGCCTCCAAGAAAAAGAGATTTGGTACACATTGTGGAAAATGAAGAAATTGCTTGTCACAAGCAATTTCTTCAGTTACCACAATGTTTTCTTCCCAGAAAATGGAAAAAATTCAAATTTTGATAAACTTTAAGTTGTCGTCTGCAGCTTCTTTCAATTTTGGCCTGCCTAAAATTTTGCCATCTGGTAATGGGTTAATTCGTATTTTTGTGACATACATGAGGGTTTGGATCGATTGCATACATGAATTATAACAGGATTCTCACTGAATCCTGCGTTAAAGGAACTCATTGGAATCATCTTATTGAGATGGTTCTAATGAGATCCACAAGCAAAGGATTTAGTTTTGATAACAAAACATCCAAGAAAGGGAATTTTGATGCTGGTTGCTTAATATAAAAGGCAGCTTAACCCTTGTCATGCTGAACCTGGAATATTCTGGTTTTGGCAGGAGGGGTAGACCAAGATCAGACTGCACATAAGTGCAGTCTGATCTTAGTCTACACCTCCTACTTGTAGTTTCCCTGCAATAGCTTTTTGTAAAATTCATTTCTGAAAAAAATATTGATTTTTTAACAAGTTCTATCAGTATTTTTAGGTCTTTAATTTTACAACAATTCAGTGAGGTTATTCATACAGCATGACAAGGGTTAATAGAGATGGATGCTTGAGTAAGATTGACTGTATTTGAAAAAAGTCTGGATCCTAAAGAAGTTAACCATTGTCCTGGGGAATATGGTCCTTATCTAAGTTCACATTTAAATCAAAGGCCTGAAATAACTGGAAACACTACACAAGGGTCGAAATTTGTTTTAAGAAATAATTTCATAAACAACTCTTGGTTATAGGTGACAAACAGTAGGTCTAGAATAAGATCAGACTGATTTTTGTCTATACCTCCTGCCAAGACTGGAATATTCAGGGTTCAGCATGACAAGGGTTAATCTGAAACAATATTCAAAATTAATGTATATTGAGGTAGAATGACCAATGTACATTTTGAAAATCTTCAAATAGCAAAAAGTATTCACTCTCTTCCTAGATGGTCTCTGCTTGTGTACCAATTCATAATTACAATTATTTCAGAGAGAAACTACAGTCAGGCCAGATATCATTATTTACATTCTGATGATGGTAAAAATTTGGCTGTTATGTTGATTGAATATCATACCACTATGGGGTATCCATCAGAAGTGGACCTTTTCATCGCTCAAACTGTATTGCAGTGAGTTAATACTTTCTGTTTAATATATCACATGAAAAATTAGTTGAACCCATTACCAGATGGCAAAGTTTTAAACTGGTTCAATTGAAAGTACATGTAGTTGCAGATGACAATTAAAAGTTTGCTTCTTCATTAGCTCTACTGGCCACAGGCCACTAGAGCTATAGCAATGGCTTTTTCCCGTCCGGTGTCCGTGCGTCCGTCCGTCATCTGTCCGTTAAACTTTTCCTCGTTTACGCGATAAAGTCCACAGTTTTCATCGGATTCTCTTCAAACTTTCAAAGAATGATTGTACCATCATAAGGATCGTACCTTTCGAAATTGGGTCAGATCCGTCAAGAAACATTGGAAAAGGGGCCTAATTAAAACTTAATTAAAAAATCTTCGTTTACGCGATAAAGTCCACATTTTCATCGGATTCTCTTCAAACTTTCACAGAATGATTGTACCATCATAAGGATTGTTCCTTTCAAAAATGGGTATGATCCGTCAAGAAACACAGGAAAAGGGGCCTTATGAAAATTTTATTAAAAATTCAATTAAAATACCTCGTTAACGCAAATTAAAACTTAATTAAAAAATCTTCGTTTACGCAATAAAGTCCGCAGTTTTCATCGGATTCTCTTCAAACTTTCTCAGAATGATTGAACCATTATAAGGATCGTTCCTTTTGAAAATGGGTATGATCCGTCAAGAAATACGGGAAAAGGGGCCTTATGAAAATTTAATTAAAAAATCCTCGTTAACGCGATAAAGTCCGCAGTTTTCATCAGATTCTCTTCAAACTTTCTCATAATGATTGAACCATCAAAGGATCGTTCCTTTCGAAAATGGGTATGATCCGTCAAGAAACACAGGAAAAGGGGCCTTATGAAAATTCATAAAAAAATTCAATTTATAATCCTCGTTTATGCGATAAAGTCCACAGTTTTCATCGGATTCTCTTCAAACTTTCTCAGAATGATTGCACCAACATAAGGATCATTCCTTGAGAAAATGGGTATGATCCGTCTAGAAACACAGGAAAAGGGGCCTTATGAAAATTTAATCAAAATTTCAATAAAAAATCCTCTTTGATGCGATAGAGTCCACAGTTTTCATCGGATTCTCTTCAAACTTTCTCAGAATGATTGTACCAACATAGGGATCGTTCCTTTCGAAAATGGGTCTGATCCGTCAAGAAACACGGGAAAAGGGGCCTTATGAAAATTTAATTAAAAAATCCTCGTTTACGAGATAGAGTCCACAGTTCCCATTTGATTCTCTTCAAACTTTCACAGAATGATTGAACCAACATAAGGATCGTTCCTTTCAAAATTGGGTATGATCCGTCAAGAAACATGGGAAAAGGGGCCTTATGAAAATTCAATAAAAAACTCAAATAAAAATCCTTGTTTACGCGATAGAGTCCACAGTTTTCATTGGATTCCCTTCAAACTTTCACAGAATGATTGTACTATCATAAGGATTGTTCCTTTCGAAAATGGGTATGATCTGCCAAGAAACACGGGAAAAGGGGCCTTTAGAAAATTTAATTAAAAAATCCTTGTTAACACTTTAGAGTCCACAGTTTTCATCACATTGTATATAAACTTTCACAGAATGATTGTACTATCATAAGGATTGTTCCTTTCGAAATTTGGTATGATCCGTCAAGAAACACAGGAAAAAGGGGCCTTATGAAAATTTTAATAAAAAATTCTCATTAATAATCCAGAGTCAACAATTTTCAACGGATTCACTTTCACAGAATGATTGTACCATCATAAGGATTGTTCCTTTCGAAATTGGTTATGATTCCTGAAGAAACATAAGAAAAGGGGCCTTATTAAAATTTAATTCAAAGATCTTTGTTAACACTTTATAGAGTCCACAGTTTTCATCTGATTGACATCAAACTTTCACAGAATGATTGTACCACCATAAGAATTGTTCCTTTGAAAATTTGGTAAGATCAGTCAAGGACCACGGGAAAAGGGGCCCGATAAAGACTGGATTGAAAAAGTCCTTGTAAACACAATAGAGTCCATAGTTTTCAACAAATTCTCTTCAAACATTCCCAGAATGATTATTATATTAAATGGATTGTTCCTTTTGGAAATAGGTTTGATCCATCAAGTTTCATGGGAAAAGGGGCCCTATGAAAATTTAATAAAAAAATCTTAGTTAACACATAATGGCCCTAGATTTCACCTGATTGACTTCAAACTTTCACATAATGATTGTACCATCATAAGGATTGTTCCTTTCAAATTGGGTCTGATCCATTGAGAAACATAGGAAAAGGGGCCTTAGGAAAATTCAATTGAAAAAATCTTAATTAATGCTTGTAATTCCACAGATGAGATGGGGTTGTCTTTATACTCAAACAGAATAAGTATACTTTTCTAAGAAGAGTTCCCTTTGGAATTGGTTCAGATCCATCAAGTAACATGGGAAAAGGGGCCATATGAAATTCAATTAATAAAACCCTGTTAACACAATGAAGCCCACAGCTTTGATCAGATTTTGTTGAAACTTTCACAGAATGATTGGAAGGTCATAACTATCATTCTTTTCATAACAGGGTTTGAACTGTCAAGAAGCACAGGAAAAGGGGCCTTATGAAAATTTCATTTATAAATCCTTGTTACCAAGTCCAGAGCTTTCACAGAATGTTTGTACCATCATAAGGATTGTTTCTTTCCAAATTGGGCCTGATCTGTATAGTATCATAGGAAAAGGGGCTGTATGAAAAAGTATTGCCAAATCCTCATAAACACAATAATGCCCTCAGTCTTTATCAGAATCTCTTCAAACTTTAATAGAATGATTGTACCATCATTTGGATTGTTCCTTTGTAAATTAGGTCTGATTGGTTAAGTGACACAAGAAAAGGGACCTTATAAAAATTTTATTACAAAACATCATTATTACAATAAAGTCCTCAGTCTTTATCATTTTCTTCAAACTATCATTAGGATTGTTCCTTTGTACATTGGGTCTGATTTGTTAAGTTTCACAGAAAAAGGGGCCTTATGAAAATTTAGTTACAAAAATTCTTTACACAATTCAGTCCACTGTTTTCATTGATTCCCTTTAACTTTTAAAGAATGATTCTACCTTCATTAGAATTGTTCCTTTTGAAATTTGGTTTGTTCTGTAAAGTATCATGAGAAAAGGGGCCCTATGAATTTTTCACTATAAACTCATTAACACAATAAATTCCACAGATTAAACAGATTGATTGTACCATCATTCCAATTGTTGATTTTGACAGTGGATCTGACTATAGCAAGGGTCACATAAAAAGAGGCCTTATGAAAAACTTTTTAAATATTCTGGTTAACACACTGATGTCCCTTGATTTCACCGGATTCACTTCAAAATTTCACAGAATGATTGTACAAATACTTAGATGGTTCTTTTCAGAACTGGGTACAATCCATCAAGTATCATGTAAAAAGGGGCCATATGATTTTTTTTTTTTTTAAATATTCTAGTAAACATAATGAATTTCCAATATTTCATCGGATTCACTTTTTAACTTTCATAGAATGATAAAACCAACAGTAAAATATCACGGGAAAAGGGGCCCTATGAGAACTTGAATTTAATATCTTTGTTAACACAATAAAGTCAACAGTTTTATTGGATTCTCTTCAAAGATGCATGGAATAAATGTGGCATTTGAAACACAGGAAAAGGGGCCTTACAGATTATCATTCAAAATATTCTTGTGTATGTGATGAAGATCACAATCATTATCAAATTGTCTTTTAAATTTCACAGGACAATTGTCGGGTTGTAAGGAAAGTTCCTTTTGGAATTAAATTGTTCCATCAGAAAACACAGGAAAAGGGGCCTTATTGATTTTCATTCAAAACAATCCTGTTTATGTGATAATGTCCACAATTATTGTCAGATTCTGATGAAATTTTCACAGAATGATTGTAGGGTCATAAGGTAACTTTCTTTTGGAAATGGAGTGGATCCGTCATGAAACATGGGAAAAGGGGCCTTGAGGATTGTTGCTTAAAATGATAAAGGGGATAAAGCCTTTTTTAGCGGTTTTGTAGGACAAAACTGGTATTTCACATCGATCAACCGGAAACAAGTTTTCACGAATTTTCCACTCATTTTCATGCATGCTCATAAACTTGAAGTGAAAATCTATGTGATCACCTCCATCTTGTTTCATCGCTGATGAAGAAAATAACTTACTTGCTGAATGCAACAGCCTGCCTTTAGTCATGAATATCAAGGAAAATGGTTTAAAACTTCAACTTGATATATCTTTAGTGAATTGTCTAATGAACTGCCTTAACGAGAGAAATAATCTCCTCGCGTTTCAAGATAGAATCTAGGTCAGTGGTTAGTGGAATAGGCGAATACGTGTAAACAAACTGTTAGTTTTGACCTGGTAAGACTGAGCAAATTTACACCCAGTACATGTATGCAGTATATGGTACAAGTTACAACCCTGTTAGAGTCGCGATTCAAGCGCCTATTTAACCCCTTTGAAGAAAACACCCTTTTACCTCTCAAATTCGACTACATCTTTGAAACGAACATGGATTCCTGGTAGTTCGAACACCAGTATTACCACTATATCCTTATCGAGCACCCAGCTGCTCATCCCACCTAGGTGTACGATTTATTTACGCATCTTGATAATACATGTTGGCATTATTTAGCGCGGTTACTGATAAGCCAGAAAACCGCTCTCAGGACTTTAAGTCCTTTGATTTTTTTCTTTATGCATTCTTCTTTGAGCAATTAACTTCCTTAAATATCAGATTTCTTTAACGGAAAACTTGATAACCAGTAGAGCGTCTCAGACCCTCATGGGCCTCTTGTTTTACACAATGTTTTCCCAATTATTTTTCTTAAGGGGCTGTCATAGAGCATTATTGTATGGGAATTGGTTGAAAGAATTCACTGATGACACTTCAAGTACATTGATATAGAAAATATGTGCCAAATAAAGTTGGAAACAGTGTAAGAAATGGAGAACTTGCTTGTTACTAACAATTTTCATACGCCACCAGAGACGGTCGTATATTGGCGTCATCTTCTCCTTCTGTCCGTCCATCCTCCCAAGTTTCTGGACGGATCTTTATGAAACTTGGTCAATGTTATCACCTTAATTGGTAGATGTGCATGAAGTAAGGATTTTATGGTTCATTAATTTTTTCCTGACTTATGCCGCCTTAAAACTTAGTATCTGGGGCTAATTGAAATTGCAGCCTTGTGAATGCAACTGCTCCTTACTTTTTGTCTTGATTTAAATGAAATTTGGTCAATGTCATCACCAAAATTTAAAGGTGTACATGGATCAAGGAAATTATGGTTCATTGATTTTTGAAAGAGTTATGCCCCTGGACACTTAGTCTCTGGGCCCATTCAATAAATCAATCATAACAAACAGTTTGAACTTGACAATTTAGAAAGGTAGTCTGCAAATGAATTGAATTAGGTTCTGTCAAAATAAGTAGTGTCTACAATTATTTTCGAGAAATAGCAGCAAAGTGGCGGCGTATATTGTGACTATGGCACTCTTGTCCTTTATTCATAAAGTTTTTCATAGTCATGGTTCTTGAGAGTGTGGATATGTGGTATTGGTTTAGTCTTTTAAGAGACAACGCAATTTCAGACATGAAACTGCAGGAAGTTCCAAAACAATATGTAGTATGTTAACCTTTTCCCACGCAGTGACACTTTTTGACACCCCAAAGAATAAAAAACTTTGGTAAAGATTGTGGAAAATGAAGAAATAGCTTACTACAAGCAATTTCTTCATTATCCACAATCTTTTTGCCCCAAAAGACAGAAACTTTTGAAATTTCATCAACAAAGAATTATTGTCTGCGGTTTCTTTCATTTAAACCAGACAAAAATTTTGTTGTGTGGTAATGGGTAAGCATTGAAAAATGTACCATATAGATTAGAAAACATTGCAGATATAAGCAGGATTTCCAGGTTAATAGGATAATCCCTTTCAGACGACAAAATTTTAGACCAGTGCAAATTGAAAAAGTTTGTCATAACCATATTTCTTCAGGCTTTAGCCCATATTCACACAGTGATGCTTTTTATTGCCCCCTACCCCTAAAAAAATAGCTGTAGAAAACACTGTGGAAAACGAAGAAATTGCTTGTAACAATCACTTTCTTCATTTTCAACAATGTTTTCTGCCCCAAAAATATCAATATCATAAATTTAAATTGTCGTCTGTAACTCACAGGCGGGTCATATTGTAAAGGTCTGTATATGCTCACCATATCTGGTGAAGTATATCAGTAAAGCCCTTAGATTATAAGAAAGTACACTGTATATTAGCATAAGAGAGAATACTTTAACATCTCTGCCTGTTTCCACACAATCCAAACTTATTTAATAACCCTCTTAAAATGAGTATCGGAAAAAAAGTAACGAAAAATAAAGAATTTGCTTATTACAATGAATTTTTTTATTTAATCCATTACCACATAATCCCACTTTTCACACCCCCTCAAGAAAAAAGCTTTTGAAAACATTATAGGAAAAAAAAGAAATTGCTTATTTGCAAGTAATATATCTATTATCGACAGTTTTTTACCCCTAAGGACAGACTTTTAAAATTCCATCAGGTATAAATCATTGTCTACAATTTCTTTGAAAATGGACTGGTCTAAAATTTTGTTGGGTTAAACATTGTTTTTCTACCCTGGAAGACAGAATTTTGAAATTCTACCTACCTAAAATAGTTTTCTGCAACTTCCTTGCATTTGTATCAGTCTAATGTTTGTCGTCTGGTAAATGTTTAACTGTTTGATTACCTAATTGACATCTTTAACAATATTTGATCCTTCTTCAAGTTATTTCCCAGTTCAGGAAAGAGCAGCAATGATTATTTTGTTTATTTGTTTACAGATTTTTGTGCCTCCAAAATAAAGACACAGCACATGTAGTATTTATCACTTATACAAAACAGCATCCAGCAGGGTTGGAAGGTCCTCCATATATACAACCTTTATTAAATTTTATTTGGTTTCTTTTGTTGGCTCTAGAAAGGTAAGAATGTATGTATTTAATGTATGATTAACCCTTTACCAAATAATACAAACTATTTGTAATCTTCTGAGATTACACTGTGAAAGCCATTATGAGCCCTTGTCATGCTGAACCTGGAATGTTCCTGTTTTGGCAGAAGGTATAGACAAAGATCAGCCTGCACCAAAGTGCAGTTTGATCTTACCCTACACCACCTGCTTATCCCTTCAAAGCCAGAATTATTTATCAGATTAATTTTAAAACAAATATTACTCCACAATATGTGCTTCAATAACTTTCAGCCCTTTGATTTCAATGAAATTTTGTAGATAATTTTATTCAGTATGACAAGGGTTGATATGAGATAAAGACCCTGCTCTTTGTGATATATTTAAGGTTTGACAGATCCTTTGTATGTTTTTTCTTATTGAGGCAAAATTTTTGAAACTATATGGTCAATTTTGCAATTTTTAATTGTAAAAGATTTAACTAAATTTGTAATGTCATTCACTTGTTAAGTATAAAACCAAGTTGTGCAAAAAAATCATTGCCTCAAATTTTGAGGTCACAGTTCATAGTAATAGGTCAAATTTATTTTTCTGAATCTATCAATGATAAAGCTTCAGTAGAGCTTTGATTTGGAAAACATAGTGAAAAATGAAGAAATTTGCTTGTAACAAGCAGTTTCTTCATTATATACTATGTTTTCTACCCAAAAATAGAAAAAAGATTTCTAAAATTCCTTGAAACTAAATTTGTTGTCTGCAACTTTCAGTTTGGAGTGGGTTAAATTTGGTTGTATTGGAATGTGTTAAACAAGTGTAAAAATCATTAAGATACAAAGGATGATATGTGATTGTTGTCAATAATCATTTCTTTTTTTCAGTGGAAAACTCACAGTGTTTTCAGTTTTATGTGAAAAATATCATGATTCAATATGTCGAGATCCGTCATACCGAGAGGTCTGTTCAAAGTTTACTTTCTTTCCATTTTATCATCATTACTGATTGTATTTTGTCACATTTTTCTCAGTAACTATTGACTATTAACTATTAATGCATGCTTACACAGTGAAGTTTTTAACACCTCTCAAAGTTAAAAAAGATTTTGGAAACATTGTGAAAAATGAAGAAATTGCTTGAAACAAGCAATTTCTTCATTATTTACTATGTTTTCTACTCAAATAGACAAAGATTATAAAGATTTCATCAACTTAAATTTGACCTCTTCATATTCTATGAATTTTGACTGGTCTAAAATTTTATCGTGTCAGAATGGGAATGGGAAACACAGAGTCCTACATGACAGCTACTGATTTAGATATCTACATCCTGTTGAACAAATTAAAGATTTCATCCACTTGAATTTGTCCTCTTCATATTCTATGAATTTGGACTGGTCTAAAATTTTATCGTGTCAGAATTGGTAAAATGTTAGAGACACAGAGTCCTACATAACACCTACTGATTTAGATATCTACATCCTGTTGAATGACCTTTTTTAGGACATAATTCTCAAATCAATTTAGATATGGTTAGACTTGATTAGTTAATTTTAGATAATTAATGACCAGGAACATAAAACAAAAGGAAATAATTTGTTGTTGATCTGTTGTAACTACAGCTTGAACAAGCTGTATTTATGATGGTAGTTACTATGTTAACCTATTCCCACACAGTGACGCTTTTAGACGCCCCTAGAGAAAAAACAATTGGGAAAACCTTGTGTAAAATGAAGAAATTGATTGTAAAAAGCGATTTCTGCATTTTGCACAATGTTTTCTACCAAAAAAAGTTTAAATTGTCATCTGCAGCACCTTTCAATTTTGGACCAGTCTAAAATTTTGCTATGTGGTAATGGGTTAAAGACTCTAAACCAACATAAAACTATTGCTGCCGTCATCAAAGAATCAATTGACCAATCAAATCATGTGGAGATGATTGCTGAACTCTGACATTCATGCCAAGCATTTTTGTCAACCAAAGATTAGCCTTTTGTTTATGTTCATGACCATTATTGATTCAAAGTAACATTGTTTTATATCTCACTCAAACTGCCATGTTTGGATCATTGGGCATGGCCAGTAATCTATCAGTTAACCTGTTCCCGCACAACAAAATTTTAGACCGGTCCAAATTGAAAGAAGTTGCAGACGACAATTTCAAGTTGATGGAATTTTATTTGCTTTTGTCTTTTTGGGTAGAAAACATTGTGGATAATTAAGAAATTGCTTGATATGAGCAATTTCTTCATTTTCCACAATGTTTTCCAAAGCCCTTTAATTCAGGGGCGTAAAAAGGAGGGCTTGAGTTGGAATGGGTTAACCCATTCCCATATCATTTTTATGCCTCTCAAGAAAACAAATTGGAAAAACATTGTGTAAAATGAAGAAATAGCTTGTTATAAGCAATTTCTTTAATTTTCGCAATGTTTTTTAGACCCAGAAAGTTGAAAATATCTAGAATTTCATTTATTCTAAAATGTCATCTGCAGCTCCTTTCAATTTGGACCAGTCTAAACTGTTCCATCCGGTAATGGGTTAGCATGTAGCTACTTTGTTTTGAAAGAAGACGATTCTAACAAACACCCAGGCTTTTCATGGTATTTGACCATGGGTTTATTTGAGAAGGTTTCCAGTCAATATTTCAGGAGGATGATGTGATTATATTTCAAATTATTCTATATATTGTCTGGGGGCAACAAAACACCTGGTTTCTATATCTTAATGTAGTTACCTGGTTTATATTATCTACCAACAATGTACAAATTGTGAAGACTGTGTAAAACTAGACAACTTATACAAGTGTTCTTCAATATCTGATGATTTCATATTTTATATGTATTTCAGTACTTGGATAAAATAGGCCAGCTGTTTTTTGGCTTGCCACCTCCAAAGACTCAGCCACAAGGATTATTAGGTAAACCTGTTCTTTAGAGCTATATGCTTAAGCAACCCAATTAGATAGAGCTTTCCTTCGAGTGAGATTTTAACCCATTACTACATAATCCAACATTTTTATGCCCCTGAAGAATCATATTAAGGAAAAGGAAAAATTGTTTGCTTTGAGCTCTACTGGCCATAGGCTAGAAGAGCTATAGCGATGGCGTTTTCCAGTCCAATGTCCTTCCGGCTAGCTGACAAGTGGTCCATCCCGTTAACTTTGCCTTGTTAATGCGCAAAAGTCTACATTTTGCATCGGATTCTCTTCAAACTTTCTCAGAATGATTACATCATCAAAAGGATTGTTTATTTGAAATTTGGTCTGATACGTGAAGAAACTGGGCAAAGGGGGGTCTGATTTGCGCCCATGCATGGATTTTCTGGATACTTTGCAAGCGAATTGCCTTTGGCCAATGAACTACAAAAATGTATTTATCTACTTCAAATAAGACATGTAGGTCTCAGGAGGGTATTCCTAGTTTTGGCTGGTACCCGCCATAAAAAAACTAAGTCCAAAGTTATTGAAATTCATTATTTTCCTAAAGCTTTAACATGAATAGTAAAGGTACACCTTATAGAGATATTAGATACAAATTGTGCTATTAATGAATGGTTTTAACAAGAGTCATCATGATATCAACAAATTGTTTTTCCTTGAGGTTGGTACTGGCTAAAAAGACTAAAAGTGGTTATCAATTACATTCACTTTCCACTGAACAGAAAAGAACAAGAAAACACTTGTACATCATTATACAACACTCCTACATTTGTTAACGGTTTTCTGCAGTAATACACAATTCATTTCTTTGAACAAAGGCTGACTGTATAGCTTTTCAAAAAGTACATATACTCATACTGGTATTTCATTGAAACTGCTTTCTTCTGTAACTCCAAAAGTCACATTTTAAACGCTAGTGTAACACTCATGCCTAAACTACTTTCTAACTGAAATGTTTCATTCTGCCTTGTTGCACTTCATCAGCTATGAGAGTAGTTTACTTATTACATGTATTTAGTCTATGTTTTGTCATATTTGATACTAGCTTTTGTAGTTGCCAATAATTGAAAAAAACTGGTGATGCTAACTTATCAACTATAATTATTATAGCTACATTAATACGACTGACCCAGTTAAGGACTATTATTGTATCTGTCCTTCTGGCAAGAGGACAATAGGAATGTGTGCTTATGTTGCAAGTATTCTTTACTACCTCGATTGCATGGCTTGTGAACCATTGTTAGAGGCACTACCACATGCCTAAAGATTCAAGGCCTCTGTGGTATCATATGGAAAAGATGTATATAATTATATAATGAGAGTGAAACAAAATAAAAATCATTAACATGTGTTAATAAACATTTATAAAAAGCCTAAAACAAAACTAAAAAAATATGTGAAGTTTACATTTGAGAAAATTTGACCATTTTTTACATAGAAATAAAGAAGGAAATCTTTGAAAATCTTCTACACCCAAACAATAAGGCTTAGCGCTTTGATATTTGGTATAAATCATCATCTATTGCCCCTCAACCAAAATGCTTCAAAGAATTGCCTTTATCTTGAAAATTAGCCCTTTTCTGTGTGATCCCTTTACATTGAAATAAAGAAGGAAATCTTTGTAATCATTTTCTTTAAGATCATAAGGCCTAGGGCTTTAATATTTTGTATGTATCAATGTCTATCGAACCTTTACCAAATTACTTCATAGAATTACGGTATTCGGAAAATAAGCCCTTTTCTGTGCAATTCCTGATTTTAGAAAAAGAATAAAGAATCTTCTCCTCCTCAACCGTTATGCCTATAGCTTTGATAATTGGTATGTATCAATGCCTATTGACCCTCCACCAAAATACTTAAAAGAATTACTGTATTCTGAAAATTAGCGCTAAATGGTTAGATCTTTAACATACCTAGGATTATAGGAGAAAATCTTCTCCGAAATGAATTGATGTAGGGCTTTGATATATTGTATATATGATAATACCTTGAGCAATCATACCTAAGGAAGCGATATAGGACCTTCATGGTCCTCTTGTTGTTGAAAAATATGGCTTTATTAATATTTCATTGAAGAAATTATTTGTTAGCTTGGAGATTTTCTGTTTCATTGTTTATATTTGATACAGTTTTAACTTTCAAGTTTAAATACAAATTTTGACACACATTTAAAACTTGCTTTTGTTAAATTTGAGGTAGGTTGTTTCTCTTTTGTTACATTTCAAGTAACTTGTTTCTCATTTGTTACGTTTCAGGTAACTTGTTCCAGAGTCTTTTTGATGGTGTTGACAACAGAGATGATTCCACAACTCAAGGTGCTAGGACACCGCAGCAGTCTAGAACATCAAGAGTCCCTAGTTCCGATAGTAAAAATATGTCTCAAGTTGAACTTGATTGACAGACAGATACTTCAAGTTTTAGCTGCTTTGTTTCTTACCATAAGTTAACCCATTCCTCAGCCCTCCTTTTTACGCCCCTCAAGAAAAGAGCTTTTGAAAACATTGTGGAAAATGAAGAAATTGCTTGAATCAAATAATGAATTATTTCAACCTTAAAGACAAAACAGTAAATTTGTGGAAAATGAAGAAACTGCTTGTGAAATTTCTTCATTTCCCACAATAGTTTCTACCCTAAAATACAAAGATTTTCAAAATATTATCAACTTAAATTTGTTGTCTTCAACTCTTTAAGTTTGATGTCAACATCCTTTTAATTTGGACCAGTTTGAAATATTTTCCTCTGAAAAGTAAATAGTGTAGACTTTCTTTTTGAGGGAGATCTTTACATGTCTGTTAGAAATTGACTGGCTCAATAAATATTTTCCTGAACTTTAAAGTTATTAAATGTGGAAAGCTAAATTTGGCATGTAGGTGCTTCTCAACAATACCCATTTAATGAGTCCAAGGTCAGAATTTTTTTAACCAATTTCCTTAAGACTTTTCAAAGCTTGACCTAAAGTCTTAACTTTTCTGTTTTAAGCACTGTTCAAGGGACAATGTTTATATTTGGTATGTAGCCACCTGGTAGTAATACACATTTATTGATGGTAATATTATGTCCAAGGTCACAATGAAAATTTAACCTTCATTTTGATGAATTGCCTCAAAGCTTAGCCTGAAAACTTAGAATTTTGGATTTTCTTCAAAACAAATTATTTGAATAGAAAAGTCTCATGTTTGATATGAAGGTAACTTTCAGCAGTATGCATATAAAAAGGATATTTTGTAGAGCCAAGGTAATTTTTTGAGCCCCTATCAGGAAAATTTAACTCTAAATGCTACCGTCATCAAATGAATTTCTTAAGATTTCCATGAAATTGCAGTATGTGGTATTTATACAAAGACTTGTATATATATTGTACAAACATGTTTTGTTTTTTAATCAATACACATGTACTATCTGACTATTTATTATACCACCACCTTCGAAGTAGAGGGGGGTATATTGGTTTCACCATGTCTGTCTGTCCATCTATCCATTCGTTTATCCATAGACTTTTCATTTCCATGCTTCGATTCTAGAACCAATTGACCGAAAAAATGAAACTGCATACATATGTTGCAAATAATCCAAGAAAGTGCCCTATTATTTTAGGTTCATGTAGTTTATAGGTCAAGGTCACAATTGAACTTGATTGAAAACTTTTTCGGTGCTTTAACCCATAACCTGTTTGATCTTCGTTCTTGAAACTACATTTATATACAAACATTATCAATACACCAAGGAGGTGTCCTATTTCCGTGCTCTAACTCATAAGGCATTGCATTGAACCTTGAAACTTTAAACAGATGTAATTCATGACCCATTGGGTGCCGTTATGTTTTTGGACAACTCGGTTCAAAGTTCAACTGTGCTACTTCAGGAACAAAATGGGGGGGGGGGGGAATAAGTCTGCCTTGCAACATTGCTAGTTTGAACACTTTACAGTTACATAAGACATCATTATTCTGTTTTATTGATAAGATATTCTGGCCCTTGTATCAATAAGATCGTTGGTATTGTTTTACTGTTGTTTGGCTATCCAAATCTTATCCTACAAGCTAAACATTTTCTTTCATCTGTAAGCTATTAACAGACAATATTTTTTTTTAGACCAAATAGGTCCAAATTCAAAGATGACGACAATTTTCTTTGATGACTTTTTTTAAAAAAAATGTCATTTGGGATTGAGAATATTGTGGATAATGAAACAATTGATTGTAACAAGCGATTTATTCAGTATTCTATGTTTTTCAAAGCGTCCTTTCCTTATGGGTGTCCAAAAGTGGGATTGTGTTAGAATAGGTTAAATCTGTTCAGCATCCTCAAATCAATCCTCAAATTACAAGGTCATGTTCATATATCCAGGTCATACTGTCAAAGCTTAACAGGTTGAGGGGTATTAGTGTTTAATAATCAAATCTTGTTTGTTTAATTCTAAGCAGCAGATTGTGCTTTCTATATGGTTTGTTAGAAAGAAAAATGTTTAAACTATATGGAAGTAAAAGGGGAATGTCATAAATATACAGACTTCAAATTGTTAGCTTATTTCATATCCATGTCTAAAGGTATTGTCATGCCCCCGCATCTAGACGATCGGGGCATGTTATTTTAACAATATCCGTTTGTCTGTGAGCAGTAAACCTAGCTCAAAACATAACATTTTACGGCTATTCAAACACTGTTTAAGATACAAACTGATAAGCACAAGTTGGTTGGAAGATCAGTCATCTATCAAGGTCAAAGTCACTTATCAAGTCGCAAATTCTGTAGACTTTAAGCAAAAAATTAACATTTTGCTCTTTTTCAAACATGGCTCAAGATACATGGCTTATTTTTTGGACATAGGTTCCTTACATTGACGGGCGTAAGTAAGTTGTAAGGTCAATGTCACCCATAAGGTCAAATTTCCTTAACTAGGTCGCACTTCCATAAAAAGGCTATCACAGGGCTATACTGTTTCACAAGGCACATGATGTATCATTTGATAAACAAAGGTACAGTTACTTAATATGAGTACTTGCGACGTATGAATCTCAATCTGTCTGTTTACGATTTACAAAAATATCTTCCAAACAAGTAAACTGAAATACTATTAAAAGTGGCGTTAAACCCAGTTCAAACAACCAACCAAACAAGTAAAAATCTTCAATCCAAACTCTTTCGTAATACTTCATAAAATAAGTATTCTTTTCATGGCAACAGAAGGAAAAGGCAGTAAAAATATCAAAAACTTTATATTATACTTTCATAGTTGTATCTCTGAATGGCGTTTACGCTACTTTGGATACAACTGAAAATGCCATTTGATAGAGAATAAAAGGAAAAAGCGACATGAGCTCCATTGTATGTGAATGGGTTAATTATCACCTGTTATCTACTAATATATCGTAACTACAGCATACATGAGTAGTAGTTACGATACTTTGTTAGCCAGCCTGAGTGGTGTGAAGCGGCACGCATTTTTCTACACAAATCACTATAAATAACTACTAGTTGACAGCACTACCTGTCTCATTAATATTCTTATGATGTAGACGAGTCAAACTTGCTGGGATTTTTATTAAACATGTACATGAACATTCTGTCGCATATTAACCCTTGTCATGCTGAACCCGGGACATTTCTGTCTGGGCAGGAGGTATAGACAAAGATCAGCCTACACATATGTGCAGTCTGATCTTAGTCTACACCACCTGCTTGTCTCTTTTAACCCAGAATTGTTTATAAAATCAGTTTTCAAATTAAATGTTGACCTGTACATGATTCTTCCAGTGATTTCAGTCCTTTGATTCCAGTGCAATTTTAAACAGGATTTTATTCAGCATGACAAGGGTTAAAAACATAGATGATCTCTGTAAGTGGCGATTTGTTAAGTCGGAGCAGATTTTTACCAGGCTATCATACAGGGAGCAATACGCTGCTCAAAGGAACTTAATCCATTCCCACACGACAAAAATAGACTAGACTGGTCCAAATTGAAAAGAGTTGCAGTCGACAATTTAAAGTTTATGAATTTTCAGATTTTCAACTCTGTATAGAGAAAAATGAGTAAAAGGAAGAAATTACTTGTTTCAAGCAATTTCTTCATTGTACAAAATGTTATCCCCATTTCCTTGAGGGTGTCAGAAAGCATCTTTGTGTGGGAATGGGTTAAAGAGAACATGAAATTACTTAATTTCTCTCAGCCCCACCCCTCCAAAAAGATGTTTTTGAAAACAGCGAGCTGATGTCATGCGTGGATCAAGATCGGAGTAGGAGCAGGGCTGCAGACCCCTCTCCCCCGGAATTTCGGCAAAAATATGGTTTTTAGATTGTCAGTTGGAATGCTGTAGTTACAACATTTTGCTAACCAACTGACGAATACTAACGAAAAACGAGTATATTTCGGTTGGTCCATCTCTAAGAAATCCGGGCTCGATCCCCGGTCGCGGCGAATATCCTTCCTGACGATTCGATCGCACTAATGAGTGAATAATCGAAAACATATGTAGGATGCGCAACTGGAGGCTCGGAAAGGAGTTGGTGGTAGTGTGGGTGTGATAAATACCAAGAATCCATGGTTAGGTACTCCAGCCGCTTGACATAACTGAAATACTGTTGAAAGTGGCGTTAAACCCCATTCAATAAATCAACCAACCATCATCTCTAACAGAAAAATGGCATATACCGGAAAATCAAGTTGTTTGGGATCCAAAACTAAAATCTGAAATACCGCACGGGATAAAAGAAACGCACGGGATCTTGTTCACAAACAGATACATTAGGGCTGAAAACATTTTTGATGATAAAGAAATTGCTTTTAACAAGCGATTTCTTCATTTCCCACAATGTTTTCCAGGGCTTTTTTTCTTCAAGAGCGTAAAACGGCAGGCATGTGTGGCAATGGTTTAAGATGACCTTAAACAGTAAGTGGGACGTTTAAACGTTACTCAAGTGGTATCAAAGGGTTATCAAATTTCCAATGAGGTTAAACACATATTGGCGGGTTATCGGAGGCCATTGATACCTTAACGGATGGCCTTGGAGGTCCTTGTCCTAAATAAGGTCAATACTGATAACATTTCAAAAAGGTTTTACGATAAAATGATCATTGGAAAATGTGAACGGTTTGCTGAAACACATATTTATGCATCGTTATTTTATAAAAAAAAAAAAATGGTTTAGAATATCATTTGCTGGTTATCAAGAAGTAACTTTATTACTTCCATCGTTTTATCATTGAAGATATCGATATCGATTAAGGTTTCAGCATGGCTCTTAAAAATAACCAAATGTGACCCATTAACCAAACAATAAATGATCGTTTTGGAAGTGTGAAAAGCATCGAATTTGGTCAAACTATACACAGGCTGACAAGGATCGTAACTACATGCCTTTCGCGGATTTCCCTTTACAACTTAATTTCGAAATATCAAAATTATTGACCTCAGCTGGCTCCAATTTCTGTCCAGTTTTAGTGTTACGATATACCAGTCTCATCCCTTCTCTAGTGACAAGCCGAAAAATCATAAAAAAACAAACAGTGTATGCTACTTAAGGGTGTTTTTAATACGACTAAGATAACGCGATCTTTAGTCCATGGTTTTAGTCTTATTATATTTTTTTTTTTAATTAATACCGCCTGAAGAACATCGGACTACTCAGCAATGGCTAAATTGGCATGTAAAATGATTTCACAGTCAATATTTTGATTATCTAAACTATATAGTTAATACTCGTTTCCAAGAAATTTGCTTCATGATTATTCACAAACAAAAAAATAACAATTAAGTTACATGGACTACTCGACATTTTCTAAGGATCACCCTTTCCTTTTATTCATGATTTAATGCTCAAAATAACTCGATCCATTTTTTTTTTTTTTTTTTTTTCATAAGGACAGGTTAATATTATGACTTGATGACTCTCCAGCGAAATGTCGATTCGACATGTATACTACGCCCAAGGATCTAGGGAGAAGCCATATCCCCTAAACGTATTTCATTTTGTCTGTATGTACACGTGTGTTTGTACATTCAGCGAACTTTCAGCAAAGTTATCACACGTTTTAGATTGATTTCTATTTCAATAGGCAGATATACGTATAAGACTCCATCTTAGTCAAGATGCCTTATTCCGGGTTACCCCAAAGGGATGTTGCTTATGTCCTTAGTATGCCCCAGAGTGTTGTTTCTAAGATGTGGAATCGGTTTATTACGCTCGGAAATGTTAGGTATTTGCATGCTGGGGGAAGGTCCTGAACGCATAAAGATTGAGGTTCAATATGCAAAAATGTAACGTAGTGAATTCCCAAACGCTACCGGTGTGCGCAAAAGAAACCCAAACCATCAGAAATCGGTTGCATGAAACTGGCCTGGGAACAAGACGACCTGCAATCTGGGTTCCGTTGACCCGGTATCACGTGCAAATCCGTTTAGCCTGGGCACGGGATCATGTCACTTGGACCCAAAATGACAGGGATCCCCAGCAAATTTTGAGTTTTATATGTTGATGCATACCTTAAATGAGTAAATTTTAACAGGTAAACTAATATTCCAAACCTTGGATCGTTATGACCCATTAAGAATGAAGAGTTTCAGATAATCTTTCTATCCGGTTATAAGACAATCCCAATCTGACACGAGTCGATAGTTTCCACACTTACCAGAAGGTCCTTTTCCGCATGGCGGATCAGAACTATTTGTTTGGTGAGATTCTCGAACGACCCTCTTTAATATTATGGGTCACATTTACTAACAAAGAAATACGTTTTTTATTGCAGATAATAATTTATACTCGCTGTATACACAGTAACACTTGTCTCTAATAGAATATTTGAGATATATGAGACTTTAAAACCTTGATATTGTTACATCTTACCGACAGCATTTAATCAAAATGTTTCAAACAGTCCTATCATTTTGTATTCAAAATCATGAAAATAAAATCACGCAATTTACGCCTGAATGACAAATATAGACATAATGCGTTCGTGCCATCACTTAATTCATCCGTTCCCATACAAGCCCGCTTTTTGACACCCTTCAAGAAAAAAGATTTGGAAACATTAAGGAAAATGACTAAATTTCTTGTTACAAGACTTGCATCCTCACAGTCTAGTTGACTATACGTTCTGTAGATAGCTGCTGTCTATTAACCCATTACCAAATAATGACGCTTTCTGACGCCCCTAAAGAAAAAAAGAGTTAGGATAACATTGTGGAAAATGAAGAAATTGCTTGTGACAAGCAATTTCTTCATTTTCCACAATTTTTTCTAACCAAAAAGACAAAATAATTTAAATTCATCAACTTGAAATTGTCGTCTGCAACTTTTTTTTCAATTTGGACCAGTCTAAAATTTTCTCGTCTGGTAATGAGATAAGACACTCGGTTATGGCATTATATGCATCGTGTAGCTGTTCAGTAGTTAATTGCGTTTTAAGAATATGTGAAAATGTTTATTTTCGATTCTGTTTTGTAATTGATCAATCGCTGTCCCCGTCCACTTATTCCTTTGGCCACGCCCGCTGACTCCGACAGGAAGTCCCGCTTCAATTGTTTAAACGGCGTTATTTTGTAAAGTGTAAGGCCAGTAATATGTTACAAATAAGTAGAACTGTTGATTAACGACCTATACGTCGTAACTACAGCTTGAATAAGACAAAAAAATCACCAAAATGGCGACAAATGTTGGAGTTAAAACTGAACTTCCAGTCTAAAGGAATGCTTTCATTGGCCGACTGTTTATTTAATTGACAGTCGCGATTGGTCAATCAATACAGGTCTCGTGTTTGACTCATAAACTAGGGATTTGACCCTCAAAAATATAACCCCCTCCCCCTTGCGGAAAATTGATAAGGGTCTGGCACAAGCCCTGCTGAAAGTTGTATACACCCCAAAGAGTAGTTGTACAAAGCAGAGCTACTTTAAAATAACGTCAATAATACTAAGCGTTCTGTATAGAAATACAAGTTAACATATTTCTGGACATTTAAGGTACTAATCAGATGCAAAATATATCACCACTGTATCAGCACGCCAGTGCGTGTACATCCTTTTATTATAGATCAAAGAGAAGTAATTTAAAACACTTTGCACTGGACAGCGATGTAGAAAGATATAATGTTCCATAAAGTGAGTGGCCAACTGTAATTCGATCTCAGCGAATAATCATAAAACTTTCATGTTACCAGCAGCTTCATTTTTACCGGTAGCTTCATTTTACCAGCGTTACTTTAACGCCGAGACAGTTTGGTAAAAACTTTGAAAATCTTCTTCTCGGAAACCAGTTGATGGATTTTACCTTAATTTTACAGGAATTATCGATTGGTAACCCTTTAATCAGATTCCGTTGAAAAAAAATATTGGATGAAAATTTGCTTTGTTAGAAGAGGCTTATTTTCATAGATGGCATAAAGTTAAATAACTTTGAAAATATTCTTCTCAAAAACCAGTTATAATTTTTAATAAAATTTCACAGATTTGATCTTTGTGTTACTGTTTGCCAGCTTATCACGGTGCATAAAAACTTTTCAGAATTCCAATACTATTGATGATTAACCGTCTTTTATTTTAACAGTAATGGGCAACCGTCATTCTTTATTATGCTTTTAGTATTTTGTTATCAATATATGCCAGTGACGGTCAAGCATCTCAATAAAAATAAAACTTGTGACGAGTATCGATTCAATGAATTGTGACAGTTAGCCATCAGGTACGACACTGTATATTTTGAATAGAGTCGATTTAAATCACGATAAATATAGCTGACCAAACGACATTGATACTCCTTTAGGTTGTTTTGTCCCAGCTACTAGACACCACAGACATAATGCCGACAAGTTTTTGAATAAACAATTATGAATAGGAATTTGTTTTGTAGTATTTGAGCGTGACTGGGTCATATTATCTGAACGCCACTCACTACAATTATAGTTAAGATTCAGGTCATGTAATCAGTATTTGGAACACCTTGTATAGGCTTCTGTTCAAACCTGATTTATGAATGGTATAAATGGAGTCAAACAAGAGATAACGTTACTGTTTAGGATATGAGCATTCTTTTGAAGGTGTTTTTCTTGCAGTTTGTGCAGTTACATCTTCCACATTTTATTACCTGATGGGTGAACTTCTTCGATAAAATGTAGCAGCAGAGTGTTGCGATAATTTCTTACAACATATTTGAGAAGTGTCGAATTAACATTAAAAGGAGGACTTTTAATCATAACAATTAAAAATGTCTGACAAAGGCTACAGTTTCCAGACCGGCCACAAGAGCACATTCTCTGTGTGGGACTATGTGATATTTGGAGGAATGCTCTCCATTTCCACATTCATTGGCTTCTTTTATGCCATTAAAGACAGAAAAGTAACAAATACGAAGTTATTTTTGTTGGCTGGTGGTAACATGAACTTCATGCCAGTGTCCATGTCGTTACTGGCTAGTTTTATGTCCGCTATAACTCTACTCGGTACCCCCGCCGAGATGTACAACTATGGAACGATGTATTGGTGGATTGGAATATCTTATTTCTTCTCCGTGGGTATGGCAGCTCATATCTATGTGCCAATCTTCTACAATCTCAAGCTTACTTCCTGTTATGAGGTAGGTTGAGATTTCAATTAAGAACGAAGAAAAAATGTTGTTTTCAATCAGAAATGCAAAAAATGAAAAAATCAACCATATATACCATAATTGGTTGTAGCAACCAGACTCTCTTTTTCTCTGTTTTTTTTTTTTTTTTTTTCAGAAGTTTCACCAGATTGAGACTGTTTTCTCGAGAGGGCACATACACTGTCATTATTGATTCCATATGTTGGACAAACTTCAATATCGCCCCCAGACAAAATTGATATTGACAAAGAGCACGTTTAGCAATGTAATTGGCAGTTTGAGACTGTTTTCTTGAGGGCGCATACACTGTCGATATTATTGACAATAAAGTTGATTCCATATATTGGTCAATCTTCAAAATCTTCAAAATCTCCTGCACGCTATCAATAATATTGACAAGGAACAGGGTTAACAATAGTATGTACTGTTTGAGATTGTTTTCTTGATAGCGCATACACTGTCAATATTATTGACAATAATGTTGATTCCATAAGTTAGTCGATCTTCAATATCGAGTTCACACTAAAAATAATATTGTCAAGGAACAGGATTATCAATATTCTTGAAGGCGATATTGAATATTGGTCATTATTACTGTCAATAATATTGATAGTGTATTTCCATTTTTACAAAATTTTAGACTTGTCCAAATTCAAAGGTTTTGCATACAAAAAAAAAATAAATTTGAATTAATTTGAAAAATAGCCGTTTAGTTAAGTAGGAAATACTGTGGACAAGCAATTTCTTCTTTTCTACATTTTTTCTCAATTTCAAAATCAAAGGGACATATGCACCAGATATTGAATAGAAAAATGTTAATAGAAAAAAATAAAAGTGTTCTGGTTTTATACGTTTTTTTCCAAGGTGTTATGGAAAGGTTGAATCACTCAGTCAGAATTCTCTAATTTAGATAGCCGCAGCCGACATTGTCCTATGATTAGACGACGAAAACTTAGACTGATCCAAATTGAGAGAAAATACGGACTACAATTATAATTGCATTTAAGTTGGAATATAATTGCAATATAGGGTAGAAAACATTTTGTTAGAAGAGTATATTGCTTGTTACAAACGGATTCTCCTTTTCTCGCAGTGCTTTTAAAATCTAAGTTTCTTGGATGCGTAAAAAGTTGGATCGTGCGGTTAGTGATAAAAATTGAATTATTAGCTTTGACCGTCGAAGATTGGTTCCGTTAACCCATTCCCACATGACAAAATTTTAGATCAGTCCAAATTGCAGAGTTGCAGACAACAATTTAAAGTTGATGAAAATTTAGATTTATTAACCTCTCTGGGTTGAAAATATTGTGGAAAATAAAGAAATTGCTTGTGACAAGCAATTTCTTCATTTCCCACAATGTTTTCCCAATTGCTTTTCTTGAGGGGCGTCCAAAAGCGTCATTGTGTGGGAATGGGTTAAGGGAATTGACGGATCGTGGTATCAATCAGAGAATTAACTGACCAGTAAAATCGTTCATTTCGATAGGAATAGAACTTTTATCACCGACATTTACCTACCTTTATCTGAAGGACTTATGTTGGGGGGGGGGGGGGGTAAACGTCGTAATTACAGCTTATTCGAGTTATATTTACGACGTTTATGACGCCAACCAACCATTTTTACCTATTTGTTGCTAGTCCCAAATTCTGCAAAATAGCGCCGTTAAATACATGTATCTAAGTTTACCTTCTTGTTGAAGCTCAATGGGAGAGGTCGGCGATCCGTTAGTTCTCATGAGGCAAAATATATACCTCTTCATTTTAGCAGTTTAGTGATGCTCCTACTTGCGTTTTATAACGGGTGTGTACTATCGATTGGTTGATAAATGAGCAAAAAGGGAAAAGTTTTTACTCTGCTCATACACTTTATGTCATCGTATTGCGCCGGGAGCGCCTGCAACTTATTTTGTGACAGGGAGGGAACTGCTGTCATGTATATTTTTGTATCTTCGGATTGTCTACCATGTCTACTTTTACCAATATTAGCCCGATTTTTCAAACACAGTTTGAAATCAGTAACATTTGTCAGCGGTAATAAACTTAATGTTTGAGCATAGCCACTTTATACACGAACCTTGCGATTATTAGATTCGGATTTTGAAAAAAAAAAACATTTCAAAACGATGTTCAAAGAGAGATATGGTTTTGCAGCTAATCTAAGTTTTAACAAATCGAATGGATTAGCGATAAAAATGGCCGCTTGTTAGTTCAGCTTAAACACAATTATGCTCGACTTAACCAAATCCCACAAAAAGCCTTTGAACAATTTTTTCATTATCCACAATGTAAAATTTCATCTAATAAAAATTGTCGTTTGCACCATCTTTTAATTCGGACCAGTCTAAATTTTGTCTTCTGGTAATGTGTGAAAATATTTTGAGCTAGTGTCATGCATGGCGCTATCAGATGTCTTTAAAACAGTAATTACTTAACACATTACTTTTGACGCTCTTAAGAGATTTTATTAAGGAAGTCATTGCGCAATAAAGAGAATTTGATTGTAGGAAGCATACTCACATTTTCTTCTCTAATTGGCAATTATTTTTCATTTTACCCCTTCTTTGAGATCTCGTGTTCAACTTCTTTCAATTTCGACCTGTATAAAATTTCGTCGTCTGGTAAAATATGTATTATGTACATTTAAGTAAATTATATTACGTGAAACTTTAGTCTTTTAGTACAGCCACCTCATAGCACTTGCATGACACGTTATGGTTCGCACAAAGTGATTGCACGGATCAACTCGAACACCCACGTGATACTTTAAGAATATCCTCTGATCGTCTAAAGAAATTATGAGTCAGTTTCTATCAACATGTTGAAAAGTGAAGACTCAGATCAGACTGGGCGGATGCCCAGACTGATCTGAGTCTTTACTTGGCGCATATGCGAAATTGTTTAGAATCGTCATTTGTTGCTGATATTACACTTGGTAATTACTACATGATTCAATACTCGATGTCCACATAATTATACATGTCAGGCGAAAATCGACACCCAAAGCTTGTTTTTTTCGTTTTAATTGTTTATATCATTTTATGCTTAATTAGTCTATGATGATTTTACACCATATAGATAATGATTTAGTCCGTTATAATACATAATCAGCAGAAACATAAAAGGATATGCAAACGTCTACTCAACGTCAGTTTAACGTTGTATTTTGTCTGACCTCATTAACCCAAACAGACCGTTATCGCCCGGCAGATTCCATTTTATTGTGATAATTCTTTATTTCAGTACCTGGAGAAGAGATTCAGTCCCGGAGTAAGGATGTTGGGAACTTGTTTGTTCTCATTTCAGATGGTAACCAGGCCTTTTATTTTTCTTATTATTCTGTCTTTCCTTACGGCGAACTTCATGGGCAGATATACTATCTCTAATACCAGGAAATATCGCCTGATTTCTTATTGGAATTGACTCGTCTCGTGGAAAACAGCAAAACCAGTTTAAATTTGAAAAATCTACTATCGATGTACAAGCTATGGTGAGTGATTAAAGGTCAATTTTGTCATTGGCCTTCGATCACTCACTTTAACTTTGCATCTATATACAGCATTCAGGAGTTAACCTTAAGTGAAAATAATTTTTAATTCCGTAAAGCGGTCTTTCTAAACCTGAAAATTCAAGTATGCTGATACAGATTAATAAGCAAGTCTACTTTGATCAATTAGACAAACAGGGTCTTGCAGCTTCAAGAACCAGAAAAATGTAAAAACATGTAGTGATACCAACTTGCTCGCCTGCTTGCTTGCTTGTTTGTTTGCTTGCTTACTTGCTTGATTGCTTGCTTGCTTGCTTGCTTGTTTGATTGATTGATTGATTGATTGATTGGTTGATTGAGTCTATCGTAACATTTTATAGTACTTCAGTGATATCTCGGTGGCTGGAGCACCTAACAATAGATTCCTGGTTTTTACGTCCCTGGGATTTTATGATTGAGAAAAGATTGTATAAAAAGAGGACATTGCTTGTTAATTATGAAAAACAGAAAAGGGTTAAAAGAAATATGTCAAGCAGTCCAGAGTCATGGCAGGCTGCATCTAATGTTCTGCCTTGGTCCTACCAGCAATGCCTGACTGCCTCGATGGCCGGGTGGTAAAGGTACTTGACTCGTGATCTGAAGGTCACGGGTTCGAGCCCCACCGTCACCGAGGTGTGTTCATGGGCAACACACTTAATAGCCAGCCTCAGTCTACCCAGCTGTAGAAGTGGGTAGCAGTGGAGTTAAGCCACTGCCTCTCTTTCAGGGACGTGAAAACACCTGGTTTGAGTGTTCGAGAGCGATTCTATAAGCTTAAAGCTTTCGTCGCAATCGAACTAAAATAAATTAGTATAAAAAACTACCAGCAATGCCTGTAATCTGATAAGATTTCTGTTAGCTGGTCCGTGCGCTATGTCTTATGACTAAATAATATCTGTATGAAATCGAGGTCATTCAGTTTTTCAAATCCTGTACGCGAAATATTTAATTATGTATACGCACGGATAAGGTTGTGTCAATGCCGGAGCGAATCTTGTCATCACTCGTATTACAATCTACCTCATCCTCACCCAACTGTGTGAGAGAGAGGGAGAGAGTGTGTGTGTGTGTGTGTGTGTGTGTGTGTGTGTGTGTGTGTGTGTGTGTGTGTGTGTGTGTGTGTGTGTGTGTGTGTGTGTGTGTGTGTGTGTGTGTGTGTGTGTGTGTGTGTGTGTGTGTGTGTGTGTGTGTGAGTGTGTGTGTGTGTGTGTGTGTCTCTCTCTGTCTGCCTCTGTCTGTCTCTGTCTGTGTCAATCTGTGTCTCTGTATGTTTTTTGTCTGTCTGTATCTGCCTCTGTCTCTCTCTGTTTCTCTCTCTGTGTGTCTGTGTCTCTCTATGTAAATCTGTCTCTCTTTATCTTTCTGTCTCTGTCTGTCTGTCTCTCTTTCTGAATCTCCCCGGCATATACCACACCATGGGGATTGATGATGCAGCTTTATATCCTCATTTTCCTCCATGTTTTTATGCTCCCGAATCGAAAGGTAGAAGACGTATTAGAAAGGTAGTTTTTACCGTTGTCCGCCTGTTTCTCTGTCTGCCTGCGGATTAAACTAAAAACGTAACAATTACAAACACTTTAAGCCTATTCAAGTTCGAGATCATTTGACAAGGTCACTTATCAAGGTCACATTTCGAGCCTCCACCCACCCCCAAAAAACTGTTACTGGTATGGTGTTAGCAAGTGATATGATTCTGGACCATATTTTTTTATCAAAACTTTTCCGTTACTTATTTTTCTATATACTAAAGAACGATAAATTTTGAAATATAAATACATAAGGTGATTAACTCACACTTGGCATTAAGAGCAGTAAATCAGTGACCTTCATTTTGATCTACTAACCAATGTCTAAAACTTGATACGTGTTTTCAAAACTTTAAGACCTTGAATGATTATAATTCCACCATAACTCCAGCATGTCATACGATTTCACTTTGCACCTGGGATTGTCACTTCAGCCTCGACATTTGAAGTACTGTCTATTATTTGAACATACTTTATAATCTTATTTGATCATAACTTCAGGCTTTTACTTATAGGTCTGGACTTTTTTTACTTAAAAGAAAATACCTTTTAATACCCAATATAATATATTTTGTGATAACATTCAGTACTTAAATTCAAAATGGTATGACGAGCCTTTTACAAATCGAATATGAGCTTAGGTCATTACTCAAGTATTTTTGTGACAAGTAGTTGTAAAGGGAGGGCTTTGTTGTTAATGACCGAATGAAGTAGACAAAGTTTTATGCTGGTTAGCATTTTCTTTTGTATATTGTATCAAAAGAAATTCTTTAATGCATGCCTATACTTAATAACTTGTATATGTTTATTGTAGATGGTTTACATGTCTATCGTGCTGTACGGACCATCGCTCGCATTAAATGCCGGTAGGTTTATATACTAAAGTATTGTCCTGATAGATAAAATACTAGTTCAGGATTGCATTAGAATCATAGGACTGAAAGTACTAAAATGTCCTCATTGTGGGTCAATATGTTTCTTTTGTTATTCAAAAGTATTAACAGCTGTAGTTACGAGGTTTTAGAATTACACCGACGGTGATTCCAACTTCTTTCAGTTTAGGGATCTGCAAATCTGGCATATTTTTAATAGAATGAAGTGATGATACATCGTAAAACTGCCAATAAAGAGAATACAATGGCTACAAAGAAAGGGCTTTAAGTCTAGAAAGGCAAACACATGGTCACGCAACCCTTATTCAAGGATGGCTAAACAGTATTTGCACATTTACCATTTTCAATAATTTCAGAATTGGTCACAGGTCGAATAAAAAAATTGTTGCAAACATAAAATAATTTCTAAAGTTATATTCGTTTCCTGTTTGGTAAAGCTCTTGTGATCTTTTCTGAAATTATTGATGGATTGGTCTGTAAACTGTTTTAACGAATATTTCAAGATACTTTTTTATAAGAAACGCTATCCCTGCGAGAATCCTATGGCCTTTAATCAGATACAACAAAGGTAGGAAAGGAAGAAAGATTGTTAAAAGCAATTTCTATTTTTCTTACAATATTTTTACCCTTTTTGAGGCTTACTTTTAAACAAGGTCGATTTTCGAAAGCCGTCTTCAACTTCTTTCAGATTGGACTGATCTAAAGTTTTGTCGTCTGCCATTGTTTTAACTAAATTGCAAAACTCCACAAATAATACATTGCCGAAAATATTTATATTTATGTGGTATCTATTTTTTTTCCAGTGACCGGTTTCTCTCTCTGGGGAGCTATCATCTCTGTTGGTGTACTGTGCACTGTTTATACGTCCATGGTACGTAAATAATTCTCATTGCTAAAAGGGGGCCACTCACTGATGTCAGTTTAGTTATATTTTATCGATTTGCCAAATTGACGGATCGCTGGCAAAACCCTTTGACTTCAACAGAAAGTTCTACTTTGATATTGAATGACTTTATTTCCATAAATTTATTATCAGTAACATGTAACGAAAAGAGAAATGGTTGGTTGGCAACGTAAACTTCTTAACTACAGCGTGAATAAGCTGTACTAACGACGTTTAAGTCAGTCATAAATCAAAGAAAAATGCTCTACATATGTCAACATTCAAATTTCATTTCCGGTTTAAATAAATAGGGAATATTACAACAGTGTCTTTTTCTATGCGTTGTTATCGTGTTTCGAGAATCATCCAATAAAAATACCTACACACGATTCGAGAACACGATAACAACAAAAAAAAGACACTGTAGTAATATTCCTTTTATTATATACGTTTTATGAAATGACATTAAGAAAATGGCTAAGAAATAACCAACTTTCCGAAAAACCCGGAACATCAATACACAAAAAAGGAGTCCGTGTTTAACGGTACTCGACGAAAACGGTTTTTTGCTACACGCCGAATATTGATTTTTTCTCTGTCGAATTGTATTTGACAGCCTGGTTTTACTCCATATCTTTTATAGGTATATAATAAATAGTTTTCTCGGTCGATCTATCCTATTCTTTGTAGCCGTGATCCGTCAATTTTATGTTTTACTTGTGAAGAGTTTATAGTTTTGAAATCTCATATCCTTTCCGACATTTGACTCACCAATGGGTAGATAATCGTTAACCTAAGTGGGGTAGCAGCTGGAAGCTAGGAAAGAATGTAGTGGTAATACTGGTGTGAGATTTACCAGGATCCATTGTTAGGTTCTCCAGCCGCCGCGATATGACTGTAATACTGTAAAAAGCGGCGTTAAACAACATTCAATCAATCAATCTAATGCTAGAATTATACAAAAAACAAGGAAAAAGAGAGAGACAAGGAACTTGCATGTAGATCAGCATATCGTTTTTAAGTCGGAATGCGGATCAATTCCAACTTAGATTTAACAAAACCGCAAAATAGACACAAGACAATTTTATTTCGTTTTTTTTTTTTTTTTTTTTTTTTGATAACACATATCACGTGATCTCTTAGATATGAATACACCTCGGGTTACTTCTCATCTCAACTTGCCACGGACAATCAGTTAGTTGTAGCCGAAGATAATAATATTGGACATGTAAAGGATGATATAAAAATTCGTTTAGAGACTTCTAAACATGCTTTAGTTGCTTTAAATAATTGAAAATTAAGTTAATAATCAGCGCAGTAATTTGTTTTTTTGTGATTCGCCGTCCCGTGATTGGTAATCACGTGATCTCAAGTGACATGTGGTAGTCATGTGACCATAGAAAGGCAATGTTTACAAATATGGCTCAGGTCTCAAATGCATTTTTACAATAATCACGCCGCCCAGTGCTTTAAAACATTCTAGAGCGATTAAGGGGGTCGTAGGCATCAAGCAATCGCGATTATTGTGGGATTTACAGCTTTTACTCAATAAAAATCAAATAGATGCTAAACGAAAGTAGAAGATTTAGAAAATTAGAATGTGAACATATCAACTTCCGGTTTCTACTTACTTACTAAATAATTACGCTTTATTATGTCGTTATTTACAAGTTTAAATCAATAATATCACATCAAACCTTTAACAAGTGTCATCTACCTTTCAGCTTGGTCCTGTTTACTATAGATTTTTCACGGTTCTAAAGCCGAATAACGAATAAGGAAATCGCGCGACTACAGGGCGCCCAAGATAATTTGATACTACCTTCATCATATTATAGGAATTTTTAGGAAAAGGGCAAAACTACCATGTGCAAACAATAACGTTAACGTCTTTTTTTTTTTTTTTTTTTTTTTTTTTTTTTTTCTTTTGAATTTTACTCACAACGCTTTATATATTCTGTTTTCCTAAGTCTAAACCGGTATTTCAAATCGATCTATATCCGCGCATTTCCGCAAATTTCCACGAATACTCATAAACTTGAAGTGAAAAACTACCCGAGTTTTGAATGATCTTTACAGAAATGGCCGAGGGTCAAAATATCATCGAGGTCATTGATTTCTTACTGTAGAAGCTGTTATTCTCTATTTATAAGATTCTAAAAGGAGTTCACGTATTACAGTTGATCAAAAGGAGAATGTTATGCTTGAAAATTCTAATTTTGCTGTGCGTGACACGAGCATAACCCATCCCAACACGATAAAATTTTAGATCAGTTCAAATTCAAAGAAGTAGTAGACGACAATTGTAAGTTGATGAAATCATTAAAATCCTGGGCTTTTTGGACAGAAAACATTGTGGGTAATTTCTTCATTTTCCACATTTTTTTCCAAAGCTTTCATAATGAGGGTCAATTAAAGCGTCACTGTCTGGAATGGGATAAGACAATGCTAGTTTTTGATTTCTGTTTGTGGATTTATGTTTTTGTGCGTTATTCACTCACATATGTACACGAATTGGAATACTAGTTTAAGTTTATAGGAGGGAGGCTTACTCGGAAAGCAATAAATGAATTTGAACCGAATTCCACAGTTATGACCCTTTCAGCGGATTTTAACTTCTCAGTACTTTCAGTCCTTTGATTATCACCCGTGGTGGGCTTTAAGTATTGTTTTCGCATAGATCGCTGTCTGTCTTTCCGTCCCGACCGATATCTCGGAAAGGTCTTGGCCGAACCAAATTTGATGAAATGTTAATCATAAATTCATTATGACCGTGATGTGTTGAAGGCACCATTGTGTGGTTAACTAAGTAGCCTTAGTTTGGCAAGTAAGCCATGCCATATTATGAGAAATGCAGAAAGGGGACTCATCGAATAATTGTTATTTAAGTAATACTTCTGTTTATACTGCACAATAACTTGAGATGAAACCACATTGTCTGTGTTATACAGAGACAGCCTTGATTTGGCTAATATTTCACGGCTTACTGTGTCCTGCAAAAAGGGGGCCTTATTTTGAATCTCATTCCCACTAATATTTCTATTCATAGAGCACAGTACTTGGCGAAATCGCACGTTCTCTTTGTCGTCAGGCGATGCAGTGCTTGGCTAGTATCGTGGTATTGTACATTTCCTAGTGTGTCACGTGGAAATGGGGCCTCATGTGAAATTTCTATTTACCATATAGTCTCTATCAAAGCTGCAATTATCTCGACAGAATAACATAAACTATTTTCCATATTTATTAAGAGGGGTTAATCCATTACCATTTTGCAAAATTTTAGACTGGTCCAAATTGAAAGGAGTTGCCGACGACAATTCAAAGCTTATGGATTTTTTTTGGATTTCTTTTACTTTTGAGGTAGAAAACATTGTGGATAATGAAGACATTTCTTCATTATCCACAATGTTTTCCAAGCCTTTTTTTCTTGGGGGCGTCTAAAGGCGTCATTAAATGGGAATGGGTATAGATGTATTGGTTTAAGTGAGTGAACAAGGTCAATTTTGTATATAGCCGTACAGACTAACTTGACCTTTGACAACCCACTAGTACTCGTGCATCTATAAGTAGTCTATGTTTTGATAATAAGGCATGTCATTTCAATATGAGACTTAATGCCAAACAATCTTTGAAATCAACATTTCTGTAACGAAAGGATAGAATCTTACGAAATCTCGTATTGTATTTAATAATTTATGCCAGTGACAAAACAGTTTTTTCTTACATAAATGAATCCTTCGTCTTGAAAATGGGGCCAAACCACGCTGTAAACCTATTCCTGTCATCAAAATGTTTTGTTGGTGGACTATTTGTATATAGATTTTTTTTCAATGAATTTATATTGTATAAAGGATAAAAAGGTGCCTAAAGGAAGCAAATTTAAAAGAGTAATTTATTACCCATTCAAAGGGATGATCAAGTTTTGCATTTCTTTTACATTTTGGGCGTAGAAAACAATGTGGATAAGGAAGAAAGTGCTTGATATAAGCATTTTCTTCATTTTCAACAATGTTTTCCAAAGCCTTTTTTCTTGAGGGGCGTAAAAAGAAGGGTTTGGGTGAGAGTGGGTTAAAGAAAATGTTAAGGGTTTTCGTTTCGATTTTGAAGGGCGGTATGAAGGCCGTGTTGTGGACAGACGCGTTCCAGACAGTGATGATGATAACCGGTCTGCTAGCCACGCTAATACAGGGCTGTGTTGAGATGGGCGGGTTCTCGAATGCTTGGACTATTGCTGCCAACAATAAACGAGTCTATTTTACAGAGTAAGATTGGTTAATTTATAATATCATCGTGTAAATGGGATATGTGCAATCAAAGTGTCTTACCTACGACTTGATTAAGCTGTACTTACGAGGTTATGAGTTCCCCAGGAAAATATGCTTAAGCAATTCTTAAAATCGTTATGTTTGACTTTACAGAAAAAAATTAAACCCTTTCCTATGCAATCCCTAATATTTACGTTGAGAAACGTTGTGGGAAAAGAAGAAATTGCTTGTAACAAGGAATTTTTCTTTTTTCCAAAATATTTTCTGTCGTATTGAATGGTTACACTTTGAATTGTACTCACTTTAAAATATCGTCTGCTACCTATTTTAATTTGGACAATTCAAAGTATTGGAAAGACAGAGTTAACATTTTTACATTTGTTTCAAATGATATTTCAGGTATTTAAGCGAGCGAAATAGTTTATATTAGAAATTATTTTCTACTGAATCCTTTCCTGTTTAATCACTGTTTTTACTTCCCTATAATTGCAATACTTCAAAATAGAGTATTTTCATTGGCCCAAATCGTATCACGTGATCAAATCAATTGCACTTTATACCTCGATAAAAGACAGATCTATTTTCGACAAAAATAGAAACAAAACAAGGTCAGGTATTACCGATATTGGGAATTCACTTCCAAGAAATACCCAACTTGTTTTGTTACTATTTATAGTCATCACCCTTTGAATTTCGATTTCCTCGAATTCCTTTATACTTCCATGGATCTTCAATAAATAGATAAACAAATAGTGTCCTTATAACAATTATAGTGTTCGTTTTAAACATGAAGATTTCGATAACTCACCTTTATTAGCCGTAAATCCGAGATGTCGAATCGGCTTCACCACATCAGCATGCATCGTGTCCATGTGGTAGGTTTATATTTCTTGTCTATTACAAAGCATCTATTCATAATTCTAACTGTTATCGTCCCAGATATCATAATTTACAGAGTTTAAAGTTAGTATTTGCTCATAATAATTCCAAATAAATCCAACTAATGTTCGAATTTCCATTTCAAAAAACCCAAGCGACAAAATAAAATGTCCGCCGTTACAATGACTCGAGCGATAAACTGTGTCAATGTATCCATACGCCTGTCAAAGAAAAAGTAAATCCGCCCACAGTTCGTTTATTTGTTTTTATTTTCATCTCTCTATCCGTTTCGGATTTAAAAATAGACGTATTGCAATTATATGGGCTGAGTGTATTTTTCACTGCGTTTATTGGAGTATAAAGTGCAATTGCCTTAGCACATGGCTTAAACATAACGCCCTACGGGCGTTATTTGCCATGTGCTAAGGCAATTGCACTTTATACTCCAATAAACGCAGTGAAAAATACACTCATCCCTATAATATTTTTATACTTGAGAAAACCTTGTGGAAAAAGTAGAAATTGCTTGTGACAAGCAATTTCTACCTTCTCCACAATATTTTCTCTCGTACAGAAATAAAATTAACTTTAAATTTGACGTCTGCAAAACCTTTGAATTTTAACCAATCTAAAATTTTAAACCAGGAAAGAGTTAAGCGCATATAATGTTAAGTCCCAGTTCATATTTTTGTTAACCGATATACAAACGACAAAATATTAGACGGATCCATATTCAAAAAAATGTGTAGATGGTAGTATCTATTTCGAGATTTTTTTCAAAATCTCCGTGTCTCTGTGTAAAAGAAAAATTCAAAAAATGACGAAGTTACTTATGACAAGATATTTCTTCATTCCCATAATTTTCCCCCAATGTTTTACCTGAAGGGTTCAAGAAAGCAGGATTGTGTGGAAATGGGTTAAAATATAGAGGACATCAATTAAAACATCTATTACTATATCGATAATCATTTTCTTCTTTGGTGTTTTCCGAAAATATACATATTAATGAGGACTAAAGGTGCCTTATGACAATTGCTGGATCGCACCTGCCAATCAAAGTTTCAATCAGCCAATCAAATCATTCTTTTAGACATGAAGAGAAAAGTTAAACTCCGACATTGACTGACATTTATGTAATGCATATTGGTTGATTTGACGACTTAAATGTCATAACTACAGCTTATCCAAGCTGTAGTTACGACATTTTGATCGCAAACGAACCATCGGACTTCTTGTTACATGTTGCTGGCTATAATTCTACAAAATAACTCCGTTTAATATCTAAGTTGGTCTTCTTGTCGGATCTCCATGCATGGATGTGTCCAGTGTTCCGACAATTTTTAAACTTTTCTCCTTCTTTTCTGAAGTTTTCAACTTGATTTATTCAATATGATTCTATAAAAATTTACATTTGAAGTTGAATAGGGGAAAATAAACGTTGAATTATGAAAACTTGTCGCTTAGAAGGGCTGACAAATAATGGGTATATACACTCACAAGCCATATTTGTATAATATCTTTAATCTATGGTTTCAATTAAAATCATTTAAGCTTCCACACATTTAAGGAAATATGTGCTTTTCTAGTAAAAGGGGAAAATTGCTACTTGATAAAAAAAAAACTAACTGATAATTGATTTAATTTTGGTGAGAAGTTTATGAAAATCTAGTGGAAGATTCCTTGAAAAAAGATTCATCCGTCTGTATAAAATCTATAGGGCAATTTTATTTCAATTTCAGTTTTAACCCAGACCCAACAGTGCGGCATAGTTTCTGGACGTTAGTTATAGGTTCAGCATTTCTGTGGGGATCTGTATACGGAACCAATCAGGCTCAAGTACAACGTACCCTAGCTTGTGGCTCGCTCAGAGATGCACAGCTGTAAGTTTTTATTTCAAATCAACCCATTCCCAGACGATAAAACTTTAGATTGATCCAAAATCAACGGAGTTGCAGACAACAATGTAAAGTTAATGAAATTTAAATTTTCTATTTTCTGGGAGGATAGATTGATTGAATGGTGTTTAACGCCACTTTTATATAGTATTTCAGTCATATCGCGGGCACCTACAATGGATTACTGGTATTTCTCACACCTGTACTACCACTACATCCTTTCCTAACTTTAAACTGCTATCCCACTTAGGTTTCCGATTATCCATCATTTCATGGAAGACAAATGTCGGAAATGATATGTCCCGTCGCCGGGGATAGAACCCATGACATCCCATGATTGAAGATTAGGAGTCTTACGCGCTACCGACTGCGCTATGACGGTGGTAAACGATGTGGAAAATGAAGAAATTTCTTCGTTTTTCACAGTGTTTTCATTTTCATCTTTTTCCTTTTTTTTTTTTTTTTTTTTGAAGGGCGTTGAAAGGCGTCAATGTGTGGAAATGGGTTAAATGAAAAATACATTTTCCACGATTTTTATCGATGATTGTTACATATTGCAAGACAGAAAAGCAAATGTCATAATGTGGATTTAAACATAATCATTTTATCATTCAATATCACTTCTAGTATTTATTTCTTTTATCAATATGATGCCAAAAATATATGTTCTTAAAAATACAATAGATCCGCAACAACTTATTTCCTGTAAAATGACGCTGCAAATTTATTTAGACACCTTAAACTTCCATTTTAGATACACTCCACGTATAGTTCATTTCTAAAAGCATGTTCTCTATCGTGAAATTTCAAGTTTTGTTAATACTCAGGATGAAGTTCTAGTGTTAAGCCTTGAATCTAGCAATCAAAGCACTGACTTCTGTTCCAAACTTTTCTTAGATTGTTTGATCTAGGAAGGGATGATTCACCAAACAATACCTCCAAAGAAAATGTGTTTCGATATTTCTATATATACTTTTTAAGAAGTTTTTGTTAATACTGAGGATGAAGTTCTATTGTTAAGGCTTGAATCTAGCAATCAAAGCACTGACTGTTCTGTTCCAAACTTTTTTTAGATTGTTTGATCTAGGAAGGGATGATTCACCTCCAAAGAAAATGTGTTTCGATATTTCTATATATACTTTTTAAGAAAAGTAAGATCTATGCGAAACCATTTCTTGGAATCTGCCCAGTACACTTTTTGAGGCATCGGATTTACCTATTTTCATTTCTATTGGTAACAAGTAGTATCTGAGGAGAACAAGGACAACGCTACTGGGAGCTTCACCAGGTTCTTTACGTGGTCAAGAAAAGCCCCGTCACCCGGGACCTCAGTTAAACGGCTAATCCTAATCTGAAAGATAATTAATACATAGGTTGGGTTAGCAAGGGGCTACATAGTCAATACTATACACGAGATATATGTGTATTTGACGGATCACCACTGACAATCAAAAACTCAAACGATCATTAAGATTATACGGTTATACTGGAGATGAAATATTGATCTCGAGCATTTTGAGTAAAACAGTTGCCTTTTTTGCCCGACCAAAACGTCGTAGCTACAGATTATTCAAGCCAATGTCGGAGTCAGTGGGCTTAGCTAACAATCCATCAGTTATCAGTTACAGCTTAGATTCGGTCTTGTAGGCTCCGTGTACCAACATGGTTTGTGCAAACAACCGTTTAAAGAACAGCTCAATTTTCTCTGACTGTGTATTCTACCCATTTAACAGAATATTGTTCATTCTTTATTGCTGAGTTTTGTCATTCAAGTTATGATCTTAGAACATTGAATATTAATTTTAGTTATTGCTCAGTTTTGTGACTCAATTTGCCTTGACTGTGTAATCAAAACGTTAATATTGGACTCAATTTGCCCCGACTCCGTACTCAAAATGTTAATATTCGACTCAGACTGTGTTCTCAAAATGTTAATATTCGACTCGATTTGCCTCGACTGTGCGCTAAAAACGTTAATATTCGACTCGAATTGCACTTACTTTGTACTCTAAACGTCAATATTGGACTCAATTTGCCCCGACTGTGTACTCAAAACGTTAATATTCGACTCAATTTGCCGTGACGGTGTACTCAGAAAGCTAGACAGAAATCATAAGTATTTATTCAATTTCTTGACTCAGTAAACCCTTAATTTTTACTCAGTACGTTAAATATGATTCTATTGTTATTTCAGGGCTCTTTGGCTCAACTTCCCTGGTCTATGTATTATTCTGATGCTTTCTTGTCTCGTCGGCATTGTCATGTATGCATTCTACAGCACATGTGATCCTATCAAATTCGGTCTCGTCATGGCTTCTGATCAGGTGAGCTGACATTAAACTGATATGTATGTTCATGTATTCAATAATGAAGAACTGGTGTTGTACTTTTAGGAAATGGTGTTAGTTGATAAAAGGTTACCTGCGTCCTTGTGCGTGTATGTGTCCGTGAATTCGCGTGTGCCAACGTATTTCTTTTGTAATCTTGACCGGAGTGTAACCTACAAAATCAATTCGAGGTCACAGTTGTTGGTCAAGCGACAAGTACATGTACGATATAGTCCGGGGGATAGTTGAATGATAAGCAAACAAGACTAAATAGTCGTTGAGGCTGTAATTTCACATCTTTTTTTAAATAGCGTTCATCGCAATAAGAATGATGCTAATCATTATAATAACAAATATACATATCGCTGCTTTCACGCTCATTAAATTTCTTTTGCTTATGATAACATTTCTTCTTTATTCACAGCTCTATCCTTTATTTGTAATGGACTTGTTAGGTCATGTTCCCGGTGTACCTGGTCTGTTTGTTTCTAGCATATTCAGCGGAACACTCAGGTAAGTTGCTGTGTCTGTTGATAAACGTGTCAGGGGCCCGGTCTACCTGATTCGTTAATTCGTTGTATTAAAAGTAACTTCAAAGTTAATCAGGGTGTACTTGTTTTTTTTTTTTTTTTTTTTTAATAAATTTGTCCAGTTCTCAGTTCCACCCAATAATCGTTTGTTTGAGTCTGTCGTTTAAAGTGGAACTCTGTGGTAAGCTTCTCAGAAAGTATAGTTCCAACATAAAACTAAATGGATTGATAGATCTGGCCAAGACGAGGTACATGTACAATGGTTTTAATGACTTGTGTAGGCTCATGTCCCTATGGGCAAGTTTTTCTTTTCTTTCTTTTATCTTTCTTTCTTTCTTTCTTTTATATTCAGCTTTGACATTGTGGTAAGTTTCAATGTCAAATACCTGTGTTACGCCGTACCTTTAGCTTGAATAAAATACTGCAAAACGACACCATTTAACCCTTGTCATGCTGAACCCGGAATATTTCGGTTTTGGCAGGATGTCTAGACAAAGATCAGGCTGCACATATGTGCAGCCTGATCTTTGTCTATACCTCCTGCTTGACCTTTCAAAGCCAGCATTGTTTATACCATTCATGTTTTAACAAATTTACAATCCAAATTGAGTGTGAACAGTGCTTTCAGTCGTTTGATTTCATCACATGTTTGTAGAAGATTTTATCCAGCATGTCACCGTTTAGTATTTTAGTCGACCAGCCTGTTGGAGTTATGTACAGACATAGCCATCATAGCTGAGTACAGGTTAATTCCTGGAAATACATGTACACCAATTAACAAAATTCTCTGAGTTGTACTCGAAAGTTAATTTACAGCGGCACCAGGTCACATATAACAAACGGTCATAATATTTTTCAGTACAATATCCTCGGGTTTGAATTCTCTGGCAGCCGCAACCTTAACAGATATAATAAAGCCATACATAGCTCCAAATCTGTCGGAGAGACAGGCTACAAATCTTTCAAAGGGACTAGGTAAGAAAATATTCTGTACGAAATGTAAATGTTGAATCGAGTCTGTCAATCAAAAAAAAAATTAAAGATGATAGACTAATCAATTCATACATTTAGACAGCAAGGGGACTTTGAATTTCGACAATGGCCGACAAATATGTTAAATAGTTTTGTTGCTTGGCGACTTAAACTTTTTAACTACAGTTTGTTCAAGCTGCACTTACGATGTTTAAGCCGCTTGCCAGCCATTCTACTTTTATATTATATGTCACTGACCATGAATTTTGAGTAATAATGCCGTTTAATATCTAAGTGAAATTTACAGTCGGAGTTTAGTGGGCGTGGTCAGCGATCCGATGATTGTTTTTTTCCCTTGTAATATATTCTCTATGACAATTGATCTTTGAAGTAAGTTCGAAATTAGTTCCCCTTTTCTTTGACATAAATGATTTTCCCCACCACTCCAGAACTCCAACATGTTCCTGCACTACAGTACGTCATAATTCAGGAGAGTATCTACAATACACCATTCATTTCCTAGGATAGAACATGGTCTTAGGCAGAAAGTTCTGGCACTGTAACGTTTGTCTGTCGTAGAATTTCGTGAAAAGACATGCAGATTAATGTAAAGATTCCTACCATTATGATAAAAAAGTAATAGTTTTCATATTCCAGAGAAAGATCAACCCTTTCCTGTTTTGCAAAATATTAGACATTTCCAAATTCAAAGGTTTTGCTGACAAAAATTTAAAGCGGATTTAATTTGGAAAAAAAACATTCGGTAGGGTAGAAGAAAAAAGAAGAAACGTCTTCGTTTCCTACAATGTTTTCTCAAGTATAAAATTACAGGGACACAAAAAAATAGCGTTAATGAATCAAGTGGATAACACACACACACATGCAAAGCAAACTTTTGGCAAACAAGCAAGTACTACTTTTCTCACTGTCTTTTGTCTCCTAAGGGTGTTCAGTTTGAAGTTAAGCTTAACCCTTTCCTGTTTTTAGACAGGTCCAAATTGAAAGAGTTTGCAAACGACAACGAAAATTTGATGCAATTTTAAATTAAATCATCCTATGTGGTAGAAAATATTGTGGAAAAAGAAGAAATTGCTTGTTACAAGCAATTTCTTCTTTTTCCTCAATGTTTTCTCAGGTATAAAATCACAGTCACGTAAAATCCCGTATTTGTACAAGAAAGGGTTAAAGTTGTACCCTTTTTTAATGAAGAAAACTCTAGAGTATCTTTATAGTAGTGACTTGTGTATATTTTTCACAATTCAATTAGCACCATGATAATTGAATCAGAGCTATTCTAAATATTCATATTTTCCAAAGTCATGCTTATAGGTATACATTGAGTGATCAAGTAAGAGTTATCATCTCATATTAAAGTTAGGGCACCATTTGAAAAATACCCAATGCTTACACTGGAGTGCTGAAGGGGGAAATAAAATTTCCCTTTGAGCGGAGTTTCTATATCTGAAATGGTCACTAGTTTTTTAGGGTTTTTTTTGTGTGTGTGTGTGTTTTGTTTTTTGTTTTGTTTTTTTGTTTTTTTTTTTTTTTTTCGAATTACAACTTCTTGTTGACCTCTGCCGTATCCGATCTCTTTTCAAAAAATTTGGGTACTTGACCAGACAGTCCCTTTGTGGCAAACAAGTACATGATTACATGAATAATGCAGCGTGATTTCCTTTCGATTTAATCCATTCCTACACAATTTCAACTTTATACGCTCTGAAGAAAAGTACATTGGTAATACATTGCAAGAAAAGGAGAAATTGCTCGTAGCAAGCAATTTTTCCTTTTCTCACAATGTTTTACACCTCATATGGTCCTTATTTTTCAATTCAAACCTACTTTGTTAGTCTTCAGAAGCCTCTTTCAATTTGGACGAGTCTAACTTTTTGTCGTTTGGAAATGGGCTAACTATATTTGTTCTCACAGCTGTCACGTTTGGTATGATATGTCTCGGACTGACGTACGTAGCATCGAAGCTTGGAAACATTCTTCAGGTGAGATATGTCATTCTGTGATTCTCTATTATATTAACCCATTCCCACGCAATCTTCGTTTCTTTTTCAAGAAAGCATTGTGAAAAAAGAATTATTGCTTGTTATAAATAATTCATTCATTTTTTCTCCCCCAAAAGACAAGTTTAGGATTCATTAACTTAAAATTGTCGTTTGGAATTTCTTTCAATTTGGATCAGTCTAAAGTTTTGTCACCTTGGACGGGGTTAAAGAGTCTTCGTATAATGTTGCCAGAAATTTCACTCAAGGTGTGAAGGGAATAATTTTTTCTTTTCATTTAGCCATGATAAGCAATTTCATACAGAGGGATTAGGGTTTTTTGGTTTTTTATCAGACTTCAATGAAAACAAAAAAAAAATATCTTCACTTCTTGCAATCTACGAAATGGCAAAAAGTCTAAAATTCACAAACTTCAATTTGTCGTCTGCAACTTCTTTCAATTTAGACGAGTCTATAATATTCTCATTTGGGAACGGGTTAAGCAAAATTGACAATTTTTACAGACGAAACTAAAATTGAACTATATGTGTATATGTAGGTAAAACAAGGCCAGTGAGCAGCCTGGACATCTACGAAGTACATTTAGAAAATTATTTTTTTCTTCTAAGGAATTAACCCAATACCACACAAGAAACTTTTACACTTGTCCAAATTGGAAGAAGTTGCAGACAACAATTCAAAGTTTTTGAAGTTTTAGATATTTTCAGCTTTCTGGGTAGGAACCATTGTGGAAAACGAAGAAATTGCTTGTTACAAATTCCTTGTTATGAAGCTTTTAGATATTTTCAGCTTTCTTGGTAGAAAACATTGTGTAAAATGAAGAAATTGCTTGTAACAAGCAATTTCTTTATATTACACAATGTTTTCCCAATTGGTTTTCTAAAGGGGTGTCCGAAAGCATCATTGTTGGTGAATGGGTTATTAGGCGGATCGCTGCACCGATACGATTTTCCGATTAGATATTTAACGGCGTAATTTTGCTAAACTTATGACTAGTAAACATGTAACGAATAAACTGTAGTTACGACGTCTTAGTCGCCATGCCAACGGAAATCTTTCATATAACTGTCAACTTATGTCGGATTTTAAGATTCATTTCTCGTCTTGAAGAATGATTTGATTGGTCGATGGATTCTTTGATTGACAGGTCAACTATCGTCCTACAAAGCGTATTGAAGATTTTTACAAAATTATCTTACTATGTTGTTTGTTGACGGTCGCGCACATTACCTTTCCTTTATAATGGAGCTGTTATGTATGTTTTATTGAAGCTCTGTTTCTAATCTGTTTCTACACATATCGAAACAGAATAACAGCCGATCTTGCTCGAGCGACCACCTTCATTAGGTGACGATTTCTATTAAGCGACCATAACCGAAATCCCTATTCCAATAACGATTCTTGTAAGTCCAAACAGCATAGTATTAAGCGTGAATTTCGAATAATTTATTCATGAAATCGAACTTATCGTTTACAATAAAGTATATTAAGCGACCATTCCGTTAACCCTTTCTTGTACCATCTCTGGTTTTTACGTCCCTGTGATTTTATACTTGGGAAAAGATTGTGGGAAAAGAAGAAATTGCTTGTAACAAGCAATTTCTTCTTTTCCCACAATATTTTCTACCCTATAGGTTGGCTACTTTTCAAATTGCATTCACTTGCTACCTCTATGAATTTGGACAAGTCTTAATTTTTTGAAAAACAGGAAAGGGTTAATCGACTTCTTTTAGGTAGTCCAATTAGTGGTCACTTAATACATGATTTACTGTAAAGTTGTGTTGTTGTTTTTTTTCTGAAAGTCTAGACATGTCCCATCAAGTTATTTGATATGGAGCATTTATATGGGACGTTAGGAAAAATGTGTAATTAACTAACACGTGTAGCATGAATGCAAGTGTAAGCTTACTGATCTTATAAACGACTTTTTTCAGGCCGCGTTATCACTTTTTGGAATAGTAGGTGCTCCAATGCTTGGACTTTTTACACTCGGGATAATCTTCCCATGGGCCAACTACATCGTAAGTACTGTCAACCTGCGTGATGTATTAATTGACCAATCGCTGGCCCCGCCCACTTACTTCATTGTCCCTGTCCATTGACTCCGATTGGAAGTTCCACATCGATTTTAAAAATTTACGATCAGCATCATGTAACAAAAAATGGAAAGTTTAGTTGGCGACATAAACGTTGAAACTATAGCTCGAATAAGCTGTAGGTACGACGTTTAAGTCGCCAACCATAAAAATGCATCACATATATTGCAGCAAACGGCGTAGTTCAAAGTAAATTAATTATTTCATTTGACGACTGATTATTGATTCAAAAAACCATGATTGGTAAATTACGGAACAAAGTGACCCGTCAGACGAAATGGAACTAAGACTTGGAAATGCGAGAAGTGTAGACCCTGGTCAGACTGAACAGAATGTCCAGGGTCAAAAACATTGCTCTTTATCGGTTTTCTTAACATACATTGGTAGACCTACTTCACTATGTGTTTTTCATCGACAAACTAAATGATCCATTAACAAGGAAAACCTGCCTAAATGACTTCCCATTATGACGTTGGAAGATTTGGTGAAGTCACATTTGCCTGTATATTGCTACGCCCCTTAAAAAAAGTCACTGGAAAAGAAAATGGAGAATGAAGATATATCTTGTTACAAGGTTCTTACAATCAATTTTTGCATTACCACCCAAAATTACACATTTAAGCTTTTTCCGTTTTGCAAATTTTTAGACCAGTCCAAAATTCTAAGGTTTTGCAGAAAAAAAAATGTAAAGTTGATTTCATTTGAAAAATAACCATTCAGTAGGGTAGAAATATTGTAGGGAAAAAAATGATTGTTACAAGCAATTTCTTATTTTCTTTCAATATTTTCTTAATAACAAATTTTTTAAGCTTTGATTTTTTTAAAAAAATTTCCCGCTTTTGTGGTTCAGACAGATTGTTTGTTATAACATATGAAGTAAAAAAGAAACTTTTTATTTAGACAGGTTTTCCCAGAGAACAGATCGTATCTAATTGACCTCTGGTTCCAATCTTAATTCAGATACATGTGTTTTTTTTTTTTTTTTTTGTTTTGTTTTTTTTTTTTTTGTTTTTTGTTTTTTTGTTTTAGAAGAGTTGCCTTTTTGTGTGATGTATCACAAATACATATTATCATTGACATTATCATCAACATCATAAGTTATTAGCGATTTTAATTTCCTGCATGGTTTCAGCGGGAGACAAATCACCTAAGTACAATATTGCCTTGAATTGAGAGATCTCCGATGCATATCAAAAAAACAATTGACATATTAACCCTTTCCTGTTTTGCAAAATTTTAGACCCGCCCAAATTCAAAGGACTTGAAAACGAAAATTTAAAGTTGATTTTATTTAGAAAATAACAATTTACTTGGGTAGAAAATGTTGTGGAAAAAGAAGAAATTGCTTGTTACAAGCAATTTCTTCTTTTTCCACAATGTTTTCTCAATTATAAAATCACAGGGACGTAAAAACCAGGGATTAACCAGGAAAGGGTTAAAAAACGGAAATGAAATGTTCGTCTTGGACTTTTTTTGATACGCGACTTAACCCATTCCAAATCAGCAAAATTTTAGACTGGTTCAAATTGAAAGAAAGCACAGACGACAGTTTCAAGTTTGTGGAATTTTTAATTTTTTAGTCTTTTTGGATAGAAAACATTATGGATAATGAAGAAATTGCTTGACACTAGCAATTACTTCATTTTTCAAAATGTTTTCCAAAGCTTTTTTTTGAAGGGCGTAAAAAGGGGGGAACTGAGTGGGAATTTGTTAACCGTCGGAACTACAGCTGATTGCTAAAGCTGTTTCTACGTACACACATTACCACACGCTAACGCTTTTTGACGCACCGAAGATATACGATCCTGGAAAAACTTTGTGGGAAAAGGAGAAATTGCTGGTGACTTTTATGACAAGCAATTTCTTCATTTTTCACAATGTTTTCTATCCCGAAGGTACAAAAAAATCAAAATTTCATAAGCTTCAAGTTGTCGTCTGCAACTCCTTCCAATCTTGCCATTGCTAATGGGTTAACAAACAAACGACTTCTGTTATCTAGGTCGAACTGTCTTGTCGGAGGTCAATGGGCGTGGCCAGAGGTCCGTGAACAGAATATGTGTTTTCGATCTAAAATACCAGCTTTGAATGTAAAGAAAAATAACCCAATTCAAAAAAAACATTCAAAAATTAAACACGAAGGGGATTTTAAGTCTAGAGGAGAAAATCCACAGGGACATTGCCTAAATTTGTGTTTATTCAACCCATTCCAACACATTGACTCTTTTTGGATGGCCCTTGAATAGAAAGGGATTGATATAGGCACATTTCTTAATTACCCACAATGTTGTCTACCCCGAAATATAAAGAACACATCAACTCATCAAATTTAATAAATTAAAAAAAATGTCAGATTCCACTTCTTTTGATTTGAACCAGTCTCGAAGATTGGCATCTGGTAATGGGCTTAGTTAATTTTATCCCATACATTTAACGACGAAGAATTTTTTTCAGGATTATCAGGGTCTATTTATCACTATTGGTAGATTTTCTGGATGCAGCAGTTGTTTCACATTGTATTAAAGTAAAATATAGTACATAATAATTATGTGCTTTGATTGAAAATCAAGTCAAAAATAGTACGTAAAGAGAAATACCTAGCCATACAAACGCCTTATGAGTCACTAGATATAAACTGGAAAATGAATTACTGGTAAAGACGACATGGAAACTGTAATTATATGTACGAGTATGCAGAAGTATCATAAAATGTGTTCGCTTTTGAAATACCAACCGGATTGACTTGTGCTTGATCTAAACGTGTTTCTATTTTGATATAATTTTATTTGTTTCGACAGGGGCCTCCTAATAAAAAACGAACAGTAACGACCCTTCTGGCAGACTCAATGGACTTCAAGGGTTCAAAACTTTTCGCTCTTTCGCGATTTCCATCCATTATGAACATTCTACATTATCTTAGTAAAATGACATCTGATTGACCTCTGCGGGATGCAGTCTTTTCTTTTTCAAGTATTTGAAGAATAACTACAAAATCGCACATTTTGAGTCATGGAAGATACTACAGCTTAGGAAAACATTTTGGGAAAGGGATATTTTATTTGTCACAAGCAGACCAGTTTAAATGTTGTCATCTTGTTTTGTATTAATGTAACCTCCGGAAGGTTCTTATTTGTGAAACTAATTTCCAGGTATGTGTGTCCTCGTAAATATGGCTAGTCATGGGTTAACTCTGTACCTAATTTATTTCCTTACAGGGTGCGTATGCCGGCACATTGGTTAGTTTCGCCTTCATGTTATGGATAGGAGTGGGTGCCTATGTGACCAAGCCTGTTCTATGGAAGGCGCCTATCCGAGTGGATGGTTGTAATTGGAATTTAACACATGCTCACATGTTGAACAGAACAGCTATCAATGGCACACTACAGTTACAGTTTAATATCACGAGTATGCTAGATAATAGTGAGACAAGGTAGGGCTGGAGTCGCGAATTCCGCTTAAAGCACGTGACTAACTAACACGTGACACGTGACACATGATTAATCCACTCCCACACGTGACACACCATCACGCTTTTGTACGACCCCCAATAAAATAGTTTTTGAAAAAAGTGAGGAAAATGAAGAAATTCCTTGTAAAAAGCATTTCTTCATTTGCCACTATATTTTCTACCGTGAAAACACGATATTTTTCCAGAAAAAAACTTTGACCTTAAATTTGTCGTCTGCAGGTAACTTCTTTGAATTTGGGCCAGTCTAAAGTTTTGTTGTGTGATGTTTGATTAAGTTACCTTATTGTTCATTAACTAATAAAAACGCCGTTCTTTCAAATCTTGTTTTGCTGCTAGTGTTGTTTTCTCACCAATGCTGTGGATAGTCATTTTTTTCGGATTTCAGATTTTTATCATGCATTCACTAAGTATAAAGAATATGAGTGTTTTCATTGAGTTATGAAAGAAAATTAATTGACCATTAGCGGCTGTCAGTCAAATAACCAGTAGACCAATGAAATCATTCATTTAAACCAGACATTAGTTTTGATCTCCGAGATTGGCTGCCATTTTCGTTTTACTTATACAAGCTGTAGTTACGACGTTTAGGTCGCCAACCAACTATTCTTCTTGATCTCCGAGATTGGCTGCCATTTCCGTTCACCTTTTTCGTTGGTTTGGCGACTTAAACGCCGTAACTACAGATTATTCAAGCTGCAGTTACGACGTTTAGGTCGCCAACCAACTATTCTTTCTTTTCTGTTACATACTACTGGACATTCATTATTCAAAATAACGCCATTTAAAATCGATTTTCATGTCGGAGTCAGTGAGCTAGGCTTACAAAGTAAGTGGGCGGGGCCAATAATTGGTCAATAACGCTGTATGAAACCTCGAAAGTTTACAAGAGAAACTAAATGTTCTTCCACATCTTTGCTGCAATATCACGATGTCCCTTGCCTAATTTGTACTATAGTTTATATTCTAGTGCTCCAGAAAGCTTGAGACACTGAATAACATGCCTTACCTTTGACGCAGAACTACGGCGCCCCTTGCTTCAGTTGTAGTTGATTTATTGATTGAATGGGGTTTAGCGCCTCTTTTAACAGTATTTCAGTCTTATCGCGGCGGCTGGAGCACCTAACAGTGGATTCCTGGTATTTCTCACACCAGTACTACCACTACATCCTTTCCTAGCCTCCAGCTGCTATCCCACTCAGGTTTACGATTATCCACCCAGCTTCAGTTGTTGTATTAAAGTTCATATTTAAATGCCCAAGAAAGCTTTGAGACATTGAATAACCTGCCTTACTTTTGATGCAATACTTCGGCGTCCCTTGATACATTTGTTCTAAAATTTTAATTCAGTGCCCAATACAGTCTGTGATGCAATGACAAGGCCATGTGTTTTGATTTCAGTTCTACTGAAGGCGTAGACGAAGTGTACACGCTATCGTATGTATTTTACAGCACCACTGTTTTTGCTATAGTTTTACTGGAACTGGTTGTGTATTTATTTCAGTTAGCTTGAAGGCGTAGACGAGTTGTATACACGGCCGTATATAGTACTCTTTCTCAGCTCTTACTTTTGCTGTACTGGTACTGATAATGTGCTCTTATTTCAGTTCGCTTGAAAGCGTAGACAAATTGTACATTCTATAGAATCTATGTTACGCTGTCACAGATATTTCTAAAGCTGTACTGTTACTGGTCCTGTGTTTTATTTCAGTTCGCTTCTAAGCGTAGACTAGTTGTACACACTATCATATTCATAGAACAGTATCCAAGCTCTTGTTTTAGAAATCTTTGTTACATATAAGTTCGCCTGAAAGTGTAAACAAGTTGCACTCATTATCGTATCTACTGTAAAGAGCAACGGCTATCGCCATGGTAGTACTGATAACGTTACTGTATTTTATTTCAGTTCGCCTGAAGGTATAGACAAGTTGTACACACTATCGTATCTATGGTACAGTGCAACAGCTCTTGCTATAGTTGTGCTTGCACTATATATTTTATTTCAGTTCGCCTGAAGGTGTAGATAAGTTGTACACACCATCGTATTTATGGTACAGTGCATCAGCTCTTGCTATAGTTGTCCTTGCACTATTTCATTTCAGTTCGCCTGAAGGTGTAGATCAGTTGTGCACACCATCGTAATAATGGTACAGTCCAACAGCTCTTGATATAGTTATACTTGCACTTTTTCATTTCAGTTCGCCTGAAGGTGTAGATAAGTTGTACACTCTATCTTATCCATGGTACAGTGCTATAGTGTGCTTGCACTATTTCATTTCAGTTCGCCTGAAGGTGTAGATAAGTTGTACACACTATCGTATCTATGGTACAGTGCAACAGCTCTAGCTATAGTTGTACTTGCACTTTTTTATTTCAGTTCGCCTGAAGGTGTAGATAAGTTGTACACACCATCGTATTTATGGTACAGTGCATCAGCTCTTGCTATAGTTGTACTTGCACTTTTTTATTTCAGTTCGCCTGAAGGTGTAGATAAGTTGTACACTCTATCGTATCTATGGTACAGTGCAACAGCTCTTGCTATAGTTGTACTGGTAGGCCTCATTGTCAGCTTTATCACAGGTAAGACGTATGCTTAATTCTACATACATTATTGTACCTTAGAGATACATGTAATTCATTTGTGTTTTCTAATACGTCATTATCTTGTATATGGCAATATCGTTCAGGATTTTGAAAATATATTTAACAACCAAAGAAAGAGGTCAGATGAAGGCAAATAGCTATTTTAAAGTAAAACTTATACCATATATATGTACATATTGTTTACTGGAAACGTGGCTTTGTTTATTCATTAAGCTACGACTAGGCGGGTGTAAATAGGCCTGAACTATAAGGCCATTATAACTAATCTAGGACTTCAAGGTGTATATCTGACAAAACTATAACTAAGTGCCAACTATAGTGCGGTTTAAACTAAGCATTTACTGTTAGCTAATTATAACAAAACGAAAACTGTTACATGACTGAAACAAAGCTAGGATGGCTGTGATTTAAACTCAGCTATGACTTTCGGAGAGATAAAAAAAAAGCTTTAACAATTAGGTGACTAAAGGTAAGCAAGAAATATTAGACAACTATAACTTAGTTATGACTATATTTGTGACTATGACCAAGCTAAGGGTATTTTGTGACAGGGCTATTATGTGACTACAACTAAGCCAGGACTATTAGTTGACTTATGTTAGTTTAGACTGTCGTGTTTAAATGTGTATATCTTAGCATATCTACAACAGCTGTAATCTAAATTTTACTTAGCTATGACTACTATGCGACTACAATTAAGCAAGAAATATAAGATTACTATAACTAAGCTATGACTTTTATGTGATTTAACTAAGCTAGAACTGTTTTGTATAATTAAGCTACGTCTGAAATTTACCAAGCTATGACTAATAAGTGATTGTAATTAAGCCAGACCTATAAGATTACTACACATTTGCTCGGACCGATAGATGACTATGAACAATATGTAAATAGAATATGATTATAAACCATTCTCACACAATCCCACTTTTTTACACCCCTCAATATAAAAGCTTTGGAAGCATTGTGGAAAATACAGAAATTGTTCGATACAAGTAATTTCTTCATTGTCCACAATGTTTTCTACCCAAGAAGATACAAAGTTTAAAAAAATTCCATAAGCAAACATTTTCCGTCCACAAAATCTTTGAATATGTGACAGACTATAAATTTGTCGTCTGGTAATTGGGTAACCAAGCTAGAGCTTGGACAGTAACTAGGCTAAAACTATGAGGTGAAAGTCGTTCATGGCTATAACTCAGTAAGAACCGTAAGATAGCTGTGAATAAGCGAGGTCTATAAGGCGAGACAACAGGGTCGTTTTAACCCATTCCCACACAATGGAAATTTAGACCAGTCCAAATTGAAAGGAGCTGCAGACGACAATTTCAAGTTGATGGAATTTTGAATTTTTTCGTCTTTTGGGATAGAAAACATTGTGGATAATGAAGAAATTGCTTGATCCAATTCTAGGATCGAACTTTTTTCCGGCCCTATGGCAGCCGCGGCTCCAATTTTTTGCATGCGCGTAGGGACCTCGAATGCCTACCTCCATACCAAGTTTGAGCTCAATCGGTTCCATAGGGGCGGAGCTAGGTCCAAACCCAAATCCGCAACTACAGCGAAATCCGCCATTTTACCCCCAATTAGGATCGAACTTTTCTCCGACCCTATGGGAACCGCGGCTCCGGATTTTTGCATGCCTGTAGGGACCTCAAATGGCTACCCCAGTACCAAATTTTAGCTCAATCGGAGCCATAGGGGCGGAGCTAGGTCCAAACCCAACCTGCTCTTTGTGTATATGCATTTGACCCAATTCTAGGATCGAACTTTTCTCCGGCCCTATGGCAGCCGCGGCTCCAATTTTTTGCATGCGCGTAGGGACCTCGAATGCCTACCTCCATACCAAGTTTGAGCTCAATCGGTTCCATAGGGACGGAGCTAGGTCCAAACCCAAAGCTTTTTTGTTGAGGGGCGTAAAAAGGAGGGATTGATTGGGAATGGGTTAACCAAGCTACAGATATGGGTGACCGCTATTACTCCAGAACTATGTGTGTGATAAAACTAAACTACAATTCTTTTATGGGTATGACTACGCAAGATCTATGAATTCACGTTAATTACCAATAATATGGCCAACGGTGACTGTAGTTAAGCTAGTAAGCTAAACTGACAATAATAAACCTAGAATTATCTAGTAACTGTGAATTTGCTTGCAATATTAGGTGACTTTAACTATTAAATGGTTACTAACCCTTTCATGGTTTGCAAAATTTTGTACCAGTCGAAATTCAAAGGTTTTGCAGATGAAATTTAAAGTGGATTTTATTGAAAGACCAACCGTTCAGTAGGGTAGAAAATATTGTAGAAAACTAAGAAATTGCTTGTTACAAGCAATTTCTTCTTTTTCCACAATGTTTTCTCAATTATAAAAACACGGGGATGTAAAAACCAAAGATTGAACAGGAAAGGGTTAATTTTCTTTGTCTTTAGTTGACTATTACTTATCAACTAATCTTTAGATGACTGTAACCATGTAAGGACTATCAGTTTGAATATATAAACAAAATTCAAAGTAATTCATCTCTTCTTATTTTATGTTTCCAGGTCGGCAGGATCCAAAGACTGTTGATGCGCGCCTTATATGTCCATTTTTCGATACAATATTTCCATTTCTTCCTGAGAAGATTCGAAAACCTCTCCGATTTGGTGTTGATCACACAAACGTGAGTCACAATTTCGGCAAACTATCAATTACATAGGTCCATACAAGTACCGGTCTGTGTTATAAAGTATTTGGCCGTTCTCTGGCCTCGTCCGCTTACCTTCGATAGGAATTTCGACTTTGATATTAATCCTTATCATGCTGTATTAAATCCTCTACAAAACTGAGTTAAAATCAAAATACTGAAAGCACTTGTTTTGAGTTGTTAATCATTTAGAACAAGAATTGTGTAAACAATGGTAGCTTTAGAGGGACAAGTAGGAGGTCTAGATAAAGATCAAAATGCACTACGTTCAACCTGATCTTTGTCCGACCTTCTGCCAAAACAAGAATATTTCGAGTTCAGCATAACAAGGAACAAACGGTTTTAATTTGCAAAGTTTATGCTCAGTAACATGTAACAAAAACGTAAAATGATTGGTTGGAGACTTAAACGTCGTAACAACAGTTACAATAATCTGTAGTTACGACAAGTAAGTTGCAAACTAACAAAATGCTTCACATAAATATTGACAAATTTCGGAGTTCAAGGCTCACTTCGGTCTGAATAAAGAATTTGATTAGTCTATCGATTTTTTTTTTTATTAAAAACTAAGATCCGCCAATAGAGTCTGTATACGGTAATGAGGAATCTGCTACACCATCAATTAACCCTTTCCTGTTTTAACATTTTTTAGACCTGTCCAATTTCAAAGGTTTTGCAGACGACGATTTAAATTGGATTTAATTTGAAAAATAACCATTCAGTAGGGTAGAAAATATCGTGGAAAAAGAAGAAATTGCTTGTTACAAGCAATTTCTTCTTTTCCCACAATGTTTTCTCAAGTATGAAATCACAAGGACGTAAAAACCAGTGATTGTACAGTAAAGGGTTAAATGCATGGTAATCAACTGTATGTCCATATAGCAGAATAATTCAAGAATTTTATCCCCTTCCCCCGCGAAAAAATACTATAAATAGAATATCGAATCTGTTTTGATAAAACCCGAATTCAACAAAATCGTCATGAAAAACGATAAAAATCGACAAAGCCCCGTTTTTTATCCGTTTTGGGATGAATCATTTAATAAATTTGGTATTTCGTATAAAGAAGGAATTATTTACTTGTATTCCCGACCAAAGATAGAGGGGAATTGCATAAATATCGTGACTATTTTGGAAATTATCAGATGTTACCTTACATGGTAGAAAACATTGTAAGAAGAGGAGAAGTTGCTTTTTTTCAACAACATCCAGTGGCGTCAAAACTTGAGACTATGTGGTAATGGGTTAAGCAATTAGTCCAATATAAACGAAAAGATCTTTTAGTTTAAATTTGAGCACTTACATTCCTTAGATAAACCCGATGTAAATCTATTCTATGTGATCTTATATCTGCTCCTTATAAGATAAAGAGTGAAGTACATGTATTTTTATATTTTCAGACGCAAAAGAAACGATGTATCTGTTAATATCTTCTGAAGCATAAGGAATGGTGTACATTTTTTTCCATATTTTCAGAAGCATTTGCGAGACGAGGAGACCAAGTATTCTAAAGTCGCGCCAAACGAAGATGACTTACTGAAACCTGAGATAGAACTGCACATTCGAGGTGATAAGGAGGTTATTGAACATAAAGACTGATCAACGATTTTCTAGAGATGACTTGCTATTTTCTATACACCCGACAATGTGCCAATGTAGTGTATAAAGCTATTCAAAGTATCGTTTTGTAACACAAGTAATAGAATAGATGGTGTCTAACTAGAATGATGTCTATGTAAAAAAGAAGCTAAAAAACTTAAAACTGGGGAAGTGGAAGAAAGGGGGCTAGCGTCAAGAGATTTGATGTAGCCTATAAACCGATACATATAAGAGAGTGTGAAAAATTAACGGGTCGCTGTCAACACCCACTGAGATCCAATACCCTTGTCATGCTGAACCCGGAATATTCCGCTTATGGCAGGAGATTTAGACCAAGATCAGTCTGCACATAAGTGCAGTCTGATCTTAGTCTACGCCTCCTGCTTGTACTTTTCCTGTCAGAGTTGTTAATGAAATTGATTTCTAAAAGGGATATTTATTTTTTTGCAACAAGTTCTAGCAATGCTTTCAGCCCGTTGAATTTACTGCAACTCAGTAAGGTAATTTATACAGCATGACACGCGTTAAAACGACGTTATTTTGCAAAACTTTGGCAAGAAGTAAAATAGTTGGTTAGCGACGTAAACGTCAAAACTACAGCTATATATATATATATATATATCAATACAGCCTATAAGTGTTTTCAAAATTCTTTTATTACCTTCCGAATGGGTTTGTAATGTTTCGATTTTCTTCGAGTACCGTGCCGTGTTGGGTTAAATCCTTTGCCATTATATTAAATCGCAGAAAAGGCTTGAGCGCTCTATGAGGCTGTCATTTTGACTCAAATTTCTGCTATGTTGATCTTTATGATACTATCGTTAGTTTTGATAGAAGATAACTTGGGCAAAAATGCCACTAGAAACAAATGCAATCTAAACGCTTCATTTTGGATCGATCGTCTTCAAACCTGGTCCGATTGTTTGTCTTGGTTACATGTAAGTTGAATTTTTTCTCATCGTTTGATATTTCAGCCGATATGCCTTGTCGGAGGTCAGTTAACGTGACTAGCGATCAGTCAATTTTCGATATTTCTCGGTTAATTGTTATATGATAATTTAATTGATAGATGACTTTAATTATAAAACCGAATAACTCAATGTTACGGTAGATTACTTCTATATCCTGTATTTGTATATCTTGGTCTATTTTGGATTAAAATTGCGAAGAGTGTCTTAAGCTCAGGAAGTCGAGAGACTAGAGAGTTACCCCTAACCGAAGTATAAGTCATAAACATACAATCAAACATGAAAATAAAACAATTTTCTGAGGAAGGTTTCTATGTAAAAACAACCTAAGTGTATGTAGTCCTTACAGTAGAAGTGTTGTTTATATCCGATTAGGGTTTTTTTTCCAAATTGCTATATTTTGAGGTCAATGTCACAGCTGGAGGTCAATACCTATCTTTTCCGGAGCTTATCTTCTACGTTTATGTAAAGGTTTCAAATTAAGGTGACACAGTGATTTCCCTTGATATTGCTTGGATACGCCCAGTGTCAAGGTCGCGGCTGATGTCAAGTTTCAAGGGAGCATATCTTCTACAGTTATGATAGATTTTTAAAAGAAGCCTGAGAGGTAATCATTAAAGTGGTAATTTTCATGTGGAAATATTGATCGGATATGTCTTAAGTCAAGGTAACAGCTAAAGGATATGTGTCAAAATTGCTCTCGTCCGAGGAAGCTTGTAGATTAATAAATGAATTTCTAAATAGCTCGGCACAGTTTGTTTCCTTCACGAGCACTAGTGTCATACTCGCATTATCCGTGCACATATCCTTAATTTTGAATTGATTTCAAAATAACTTCGCAAGGAATACTATTTTCATGCCAGTAGTCAAAGTTGAAGGTCAAAGCTGATGGTCAATATCATATTGCATATATTGTACGCTTATCCTTGGATTAAATAAACACTTCGTAAAGTTGGGGGCTCATCAAAGGTCAAAGTACCACCCGATTGAAGGTCAGGTGTATAAATCGACCTTTTCGGAAACTTTTCGTTTACATTTGTGACCCTTTTGTAAGAGTTGTTACCCTTGAAGAGTACTCGTTCCTTGCTAAAAGTGTGTTTGGTTACATCCAATGTCAAGCATACAGCTGAATTTTAATTGGTGAAATGCTTAGTGGAGTCTTTTATACTTCTGAAGATCTGAAGGAGAGCGGGAATACTATAATGCACAATTGCTATTTCATTGCTATATGTTCCTGTCAGGGTATACCAAAAGTCTTGGCAACTTGAGCAATTTGTCTGTGTGTACCAGGTCGTCGTGAATATTCAAATGTTATTTAGACAACGAGAGAAAACTGTGTGGTGGAACAGTATCTTCAATAGAACTTAGGGTTGTCTAAGTCGGCGCAAATAATGACTGAGCGTTTGTATTAAAAGCGTTTGAATCGTGATCTACAGTCACGAGTTCGAACTCCAGCAAATCGACGGAGGTGAGTCAGGTTAGGCGTTTATTTGTAATAATGGAGAGCCGTGAAGTATCTTATGTTCTTATCACAAAAATGTCGCGTAAATGGTATTAATTAATTACTGGGACTGCTTTGTTTACCTTGTTGATGTTACGGAGAACGGGGAGTATCATTTCACATTTAATTAGCACTTTTTCTCCAACCTATATATACCAAATGATTTGTTGTTTCGTTCTCCTGTAAGGGGCTTCGATTCAGAGAGACAGATCTTTAAAATGATTTCTTTATTTATGTGTCTTTTATTATTTACTCAAACATTTTCGAACGCTCTTACTATTCGTCATTTGTTGTGTATCACAGAAGATAGACATACTAACAGAAGCTCTAATGTTGTAGAAGATCCAATAACAAGAGTACTAGAAGCAATTCAGTTGTTTGACACATTTAGCTTACAAAATCGCATTTGCAAGAAAAGGATTGTCTATGGGAGCGCAGAAATAAATCATTTTATACTGAAGTTGTGTAGAATTTCCACGAAAATGGCCAGGGAATGTCGAGGTAGAAGTGATCCGTCGAGGAAAGCTCATTCGGGTACGCACCTGACATCGTTCGATTATGGTACTCGCCAGAATCTACATACACCACAAGGATCTAGTTTTGCTAGAAGTACACGCAGGGGACCTCAGTTTCTGGTTGACAGCGGAAATGGGTCTCGAATAGATGCCGCTAAAAAGTTGGCTGGGAATACAATGATAGTAAATAAAGTGTTTGGTATGTTTGGTCCAGGGCGTAAAAAACGTGTGAAGGAGGTTGCCGATGAGCAATACTTCAAGGGAATAAACAACGAGACTAAAAGGAAGAGGGGTGGTCGTATAATCATGGACCATGGTTATGGATCAAGACTCGCTGCAGGATCAGACGTAGCAACAGACATTGTGCATAAAAGCCTATTCGGGATTCGTGGGCCTGGCCGACGATAACAAACGCCAGTGTTTACTTTGATTTAATAGAACGTGGAAACCAATTTGCAGAATTTTCTATATCAAATTGCTGCGGAAAATTCGTTCTTGGGCAAAAACTCACAATCCTGTAATACAGTCAAAATCCAATACCTCGAACTTCAAAGGGTATCCGTAAATGGATGTATTATAGAATAGTCGAACTTTATAAACTATGCTACGAATAATACTCAGGAAGAATTAAAATAAAATGTTTAGAAATATTTGAATTACTACTTTTTAATCTGATTCTAAAATCAAAGCTTTCATTTATACTAACCAATTACCAGACAATTTTGTCAGACTGGTTCAAATTGAAAGAGGTTTAAACGACAAATTTTTGTTGGTGTTTTTTTCCAGGTAGAAAACATTGTGGATTGTGGTGAAATTGCTTGTAACAAGCAATTTTTCACTTTCCACAATTTTTCCAAACCTTTTTTCTTGGGTGTGTCCAGAAGTGTCATTGAATGGGAATAGGCTAAGTCATATCGTTTCATTTTTTTCTGATATTTTCTTCTACAGTAAATAAAGAATTTCGCAATTTACCACTCGTTCTTGTTTGCTTCTTCAACAAGATTTCGTTACCTATTCATCAAAATAGGCACAGGAAGGGTGGTATGAATTTGGGGCATTAATCCATTTCAAAATCACAAAATCAGTCCAAATTGATCGATATTTCAGACGATAAAATGAAATGAGAATGAAAAGAGAAATAAGTTAAATAATAGGTAGAAAAAAATGTGAGAAATGGATAACTTGCTTGTAGTTAGTAATTTAACCTTTTCACACGGTGTTTTCTCTGGCTAATTTTTGTACAGTGCGTGATTGATTGGTAATGGATTGAATGAAATACTAGTAATCAGTTCCAGGATACAAATCAATAATAATTTTCATCTCACAATGAAATCGAATCACTTTGGTAGATATCCATATGATAAATACTATAAGTAAATCCAAAACATGGAGTTTCTTTTCATTGTCGAGCAATAATTTGAAGTACCATGATAGAGTTTCCTTGTTTAATTCTATGTAAAATCCGCGATCCCACAACACATATAGAGCAAAAAACTGTAGCCTATTGTTAGAGGGTCATCAGGCAATGTTACACTCAAAATATCATAGTTCTAGTTTTTGTGGTTTTGGAGAAGATTCTAAGGTTATTTATTTTTACAATTGGTTGTCATGACAACCAGAGTTCTTATGAATTTCAATTTGAAAGAGAATGAGATATGAAGTTTGGCTGAAATACGGTGGTTAGCTTGGTGGGGTTTTTGGTTGTTTTTTTTTTTTTTTTTTTTTATTCATTTATTTTTCTTCTTCTGATTATTGACAGACAGACCGAATGGAGGAAGGATGACGGATATTGATCAATCACAATAGCTCATCACGAATGAGATAAACCAAAGTATATATGATTCATAGAATTGTAGATATTTTAAAATTGAGTGTGTAGCCTAAATTCTTCGATTGCGCGATAGTATTGCGAGTTCTTGAAAATGTACTGTTGTTTTTCACTTGTTCTGAATTGCGCGCATGTAAATTCTAAACCTTGTAATATCGCGAGAGTAGACCTTTGTTTTGAAAACTTAATTATCTATAAGACCGCACAAACCCGGAAAAGCACACGACAGATATACAAACCGTCACGACAGATATACAGACCGTATATCCGTCAGGCGAAAACAGAACATATGGGAAGCGGGAAAAATGTCGACCTAGAGAGGCTGCTTTAACAAAGTAGGCTGTTCAGGATTGAAACTTTTCACTCTGTAGATTTCCATTCTACCTTACTCTATATACCTTAGAATATAAAAAAATCGGAAAGTGACCTCTACTGTATTCAGTTTTTTTTATAAGTTTTCGTTTTACGGGACTTCTGAAAGGTCCCTTTTAGCATGACAGGTCAAATATATTAATTGCATCATTGCGCTACCATACGAATTGACTCTGTCCTAAATGACTTAAGTTAAAATGTTTTTGTAGGAGCCAATTTTCAGGCATGAACAGTAAATATGAACGAGATCATGCAGCGAAACTACATTCTGGCGTACGCGTTCAACGATTGGTGTGCGTGTGTGCATAAGATAATAGTTGCACGCATAAAATGAATGTGCTTACTTTTAAAGCGTGGGTGCTTAAAGATTCCCACACGATAAAATATAAGACCAGTCCAAATTCGAAGAAATTGCAGACGATAATTCTAAGTGGATGAAATCTTAAAAAACCTTTGTCTTTTTTGGTCCAAAGCATTGGTTATAGCCTAATGAAGAAAATGCTTGTAACAAGCAATTTCTTCATTTTTCACAATGATTTCCAAATCTTTCATAATGAGGGGCGTTTAAAAGTGTCAATGAAAGGGTTAATGTGCACGATTTAAAACGGTATACCATACGCACGCATACAACAACGCACACACACCGTCCTTGACGACCAGACCGGCTTGATCTGAGAGGACCATCACGTGAAATGAGAAATTTAGCAACTTTAATGCGCATCTTTTAAACAACGATTATTCGAACCTATACGCATTCCAAATAAACGATATAGATATTCACCCGACCCAATCACCCATAAAATTACTTCCCTCCAATAAGCTATGGTTGTTCTGTAATGTTTAGCAGAAGTGGCATCAACTGTTAGAGTTCCAATCTTTCAACAGAATCATAATGAAAGTAATTGCATGTAATCATGACATTTGTTTTTGCGCCTTGAAGTCAATTAGATCTAGTTCGAAAAAACTTTTCCGAAAAGGGGGAATTGTAAAAAATTCTTTCCAATTATTCAAAATATAAACCCAAACAGATAATTCTGATTACAGTTCACTCCATGTATAACGAGGTCGGTTAGATGGAGGTACCGCTTATAACGAGTACATCTAATTCCCTTCTACTTTTCCCTTGATTTGTATCGAACACATCGAGATCACTTAGATATCGGCAATAACCCAGATTTATTTTAATGTGATAATAGCATTTTGCTTGTGCACATTGAATTTACCATTATCCCGAGGTATTATTCAAGAATCAACTGACGGATCGCTGGCCCCGCCCACGACTCCAATCAAAGTACTGAAAAGTACTTTAAGGTAGCAAAGCATTGTTTTGTTCAGTAATCTTCTTTGTCAACGTTATCATGGTAAAAAGAAACGAGGTTAAAGTATCCAAGGAGATAACCCACTAAAATACTTGTGGAAAACAATGTGCAAAATGAGGAAATTGGTTTCTTTTTCACTTTCCACATTGTTTTCTACCTAATGAGATAAATATTTTTAGAATTTTAAGCAATTTGAAATTATCGTCTGCATCTTCTTTGAAGACTCAGAGTTATTTTTAACACGAGCCCAAAAGACCTAAAAGTACCCAGGAGATGAAATTGCATGCAGAGTTTACAATATTCCTGAAATACATGAAAACTACTTTTTATAGCGTAGCGATTTAACGGATTCAGTGGTTAAGCCTCCAGTGGCAATTTGAGACGATCTCAAAATCTTGTCTGTTAATTAAGCTATCAAAGCTGACGCTTTGCTAGCTAAAAAAGTTCCAATTCGATATTGAACGGCGTTATTTTGCAAAGGCATCAAAGTCAGTGCAAGGGAGGGATCGCCATTCAATCAAAGAATCAATCTATCAATCTAATGATTTATTTCGTCCGGAAGTGAATTTTGAGTTCAGACAAGGGCCGACATTCAAATGAAGCAATTCTATTGTTTCAGCGACGTAAAAGTCGTAACTACCGCATAGTCAATGTGTAGTTGCGATGTTTGTGTCGCCAAGCAACCATTCTATTTTTTTTACATGTTACTGACCATAAATTTGGCAAAATGAGGCCGTTTAATAATATACTCGCCCTATACCTTGAGCTTTACACCGGAAGGATCCCCTTTTTAATCCTAAGGTGAATTCGACACTAGCACAGCCCTTGAATCTGAGACCTCTGATCTTTGAAGTGGGCGGAAGACACATATTTCTGTCCAGTAGTTTTCACATTGCTTTACAGATTTATTTACAGAGTCCATAGCGCAGTCAACTCTTACTCGTGAGGTCCAGGGTTCGATCCCCGGTGGCGGTAAATATTCTTTCCAATATTTGACTCCCACCAAAGGGTGGATGATCTTAAATATAAGTGGGATGTGCAGCTGGGGGCTCGAAAACGATATAGTGTTCGTACTGGTGTAAGAAATACCAGGAATCGGTGGTTAGGTGCTCCAGCCTCCGCGATATGGGCGAAATACTGTTAAAAGTAGAGTCAAACCCAATCACAAAATAAAACGCATTTATTGTAAACTAGTAAAATCTTAAGAAATTACAATTTACATCTATAAGAGCACTTGAATAATAAATCAAGTATCACATGGAATGGAAAGCTTTCCTGGGGTAAAAAGATTAAATTGTTTTTAATCCATTCCAACAAAATGACGCTTTTTGACACCTCTCAAGAAAAATAATTTGGAAAACATTTCGGATAACGAAGAAATTGCTTGTCACAAGCAATTTCTTTATTACCCATCATGTTTTCTACCCCAAGAGAGAAATATTTCTAAAATTTCATCAACGTCTGCAACTTCTTTCAATATGGACCAGTGTAATTGGTTAACAAGCTATTCTTCCGTAACACCTAATGCTTTTTTAAACCAATCTTGATAGGCATAAAAATTGGTTTAGGTAGTGATATACTAAGGATAAATAGTGTTCCTTCGAGGGAGTCAATTAGTCCAGCTGTCACGTAGGAAAAATAATTTATAGCCATTTGCAATTTCTGAGTTGTTTGAATTAGATCAACACTATTCAAACATAGTAAGTGCCAGAAAAATCTATCTGAAATCGAAAGTCATTTCAAAATGCAGTGATCGTATGTAACACAAGCTGGGAAAATATATTTGCACAATCTTTCTATATCAACCCATTCCCACAAGACAAAATTTCAGACTGGTCCAAATTCAAAGATGATGTAGACGACATTTCAAAGTTGCTGAAATTTGAGAAACATTTCTCTTGTAAGGTAGAAAACAGTGTGAATAATGAAGAACATAGATTAAATATCAAAGGCGGAGAAATTGAAGATACAGATTTTTATTTTCATCAAATAGGCTAGAATAAAATGCAATACTGTTTACTTTTCTGCAAAGGGTTTATCATTCTACCCTATGTAACCTTTTGTTTCAATTAATAACAATTTGCACCTGAAAACTCTATGTTGTAGCTACACAGAAAGGTTTAACACTCAAATCAAACCATTGATTAAAAGTATGAATACGGGTGCAGTTATTTCTGTTCTGGTCATTGTCTCCAACTATTGGAGCTAACAGAGTACTACCCTTTTAAAGTTGGTATATCTCTATCACAAATTCCTTATTTAACGATAATCTAAAAGCCCCATTTTAAAACCAAGTCTGATATTGCCAGCCCGATTACCTCAGTTGGTAGAGCAAATTACTTCAAACCATAAGATCACGGGTTCGAGCCCTGGGCTGACCATATCAACTTACAAACTAATTGTCTTTCGGATGAGACGTTAAACCGAGGTCCCGTGTGACAGTGCTATACACCGAGCACGTTAACCCATTACCAGGCAGTAATGGGGAATAAACAACAAAATAACAACAAAGACAAATCAACAATTTTGATAAGAGAAATAACTACGACAATGTATTTGCATATTTTCCATCGTAATAGGTTAATAAGAATATTATTTTTAGTGTAAGGTTTGTTTCTGGACCAATTCTTGTTTCTGTGCCAATTCTGCAAAGTCAAACACGGGAAAGATAGCTTTTTGAGATTGAATTAAAGCAACCCCATTTACATAATGTACACAATCTTTAGGAAAAATGGTCTCTGAAATTAATCTTGCTCTGAAATTAATCTTGTTAGCACTTTGATACACAGTTTTCATAGGATTCTTTGACTTGTTTCATTCTAAATGGTTGGGCTAAAAACTGTTCATGAAACATTAGATAACCCAGGTTTTTCAGATATTTGGTCGTCATATGAAATGTTTTATTCCCAGACCGCTTTTAAATACAAAGTGAAAAATAGAGTTTCCGCCAAATTTAAGCAAAAAATCGGAGGAGTGATCTTGGTGAATCACACAAATGTTTAAATTACAGGAATTACTTTTTGATAAATACTTCAACAATATTTTACCTTTGCCTTTAGCAAAATACCTGTGTAAATTCATATGCCTGATTCATAAATTGCCCATTGAAAGTGAAAGTTTTTAGCTAGCAAAGCGTCAGCTTTGATAGCTTAAGTTAACAGACAAAATGTTTAAGTCGTCTCAAAGTACAACAAGTGCAAACTGCCACTTAATCCGTTAAATGCATACGCCATAAAAAAAGTAGTTTTTTATGTATTTCAGGAATATTGCAAACTCTGCATGCAATTTCATCTCCTGGGAACTCTTAGCTCACTTGAGCAAATTGTGTTCAAAATGACTCTGATCAGAGTCTTCAAAGAAATTACTGACGATAATTTTTAAAGTGTTGAAAATTCTAAAATAGTGTAACGTGTCGACGGTCACCGGGTGATCACGAACTCTGGTAAAGCAGCAGGCTCTCGGTTTAGGATGGTAAGGGGTTAATATGATTAGGGATGGACTCCCGACAAGTAAAACTACCTTGAAAATAATATAAAAAAACTTAAATTTTCGGAAACAAAATAATTTGACAAAACCGTAAATAAGACTCAGTTCAATTTAATCGAACTAACGTTAATATTTAAACATAATTCTATTCCAATAAATAATAAATCAGGGAAGCAAATCGTCAAAGTATCATAACACTAATCAAGCATACCAAAATAGCAAAATCAGTAACGTTGCTGTGAAAGGAGAATACGCACCAATCTTACTAAAAATAGAATTAACTTAAGTCCCCTTTATGAGTTCACCCTAATCACGCGTATGCAGTGGTCAGTAAAGTCCACGTATAAAAAGACTAAAGGTTAAATCCTGTTTTTAATCCAAAACGCGTTAGGCGTCAATGCTAAACACTTCAAATGAATTTTATGAGTGCCCAATTTCAGCCTTTAGCTCTAGGTAGATTAACTTAAAATAACAACAACAACAACAACAACAGCAACTTAATATAACGGGGGTTCTACCAAAGAACAAGATGTGTTTGTAAACACCATGCCGCCGATACAGGAATTCTTTAGAAACGGGTGATTTTTATTGTTTTATTTTTCTTTGTTTTAGGGAAAAGGGTTAAATGTTGACCTTGACCTTGATGAAATGAACTTCCCCAGTTTCACCTTGTTGAGACCTATCTACATACCAAATATTATCATTGTAACTTAATTAGGGATGAAGTTTTAGAAAAATGTTTAGTTGGCAGGTTAAGTTTTTGAGTAACGTAATAGGGCAAAGTGTTAAATTTTGACCCTGACCTTGATGAAATGACCTTCCCAAGTTGCGCCTTTTTGAGACCTATCTACATACCAAATATTAGCATTGTAACTTAATTAGGGATGAAGTTATAGGAAAATGTTTAGTTGGCAGGTTAAGTTTTTGAGTAAAGTTTTAGGTACAAGGGTTAAATTTTTGACCTTGACCTTGATGGAATGAACTTCCTCAGTTGCGACTTGTTGAGACCTATCTACATACCAAATATTAGCATTGTAACTTAATTAGGGATGAAGTTATAGAAAATGTTTGGTTGGCCGGTTAAGTTTTTGAGTAAAGTTTTAGGGAAAAGTGTTAAAAATTTTGACCTTGACCTTGATGAAATGACCTTCCCCAGTTGCGCCTTGTTGAGACATATCTATATCTACATACCAAATATTAGCATTGCAACTTAATCAGGGATGGAGTTATAGGAAAATTGGCAGGTTAACTTATGCAGACAGACAGACAGACGGACAGACAGACGGACACCGGTAAAACAATATGCCCCCGATCTATCGATGCGGGGGCATAAAAATCAAAGTGGAGTCCTCGAAGTCGATGCAATCGCTCATACAGTGCATTCCGATAGAATATGACGTCACTTGGGTGATGTTGGAAAAAAGTTGATTTTCAGACAAACACGTTGGAAAAATGTTCCACAGTTGTCGTAAGAAATCTCTGGGCCAGATGACAAAATTTTAAACGATAAAGTGCGAAAATGGTGCAAGATCGAGGTAAGCATTACGCCAGTTACAGATTTTCTGGATTATTGACGCAGCATTTACTTAAAAATTGGGGACAGTCACTTTTTTTTATTCAAATCTGCCGCTTGAAAGGGGTTCAAGACATTCGGAACATCTCTTGGCCGAACTATTATCTATCTTACCGCTTACGGGAATTAACGAGTGTGCTCCGATTGGGGTTCAAGAGTGAAAGTCAACATCGCTTGATGTCATCATTACGATCCCATCATGCAACACGGACTGAATCCAAATCATGGCGCCCTCCTTCGAATGACATTTTAAACTACATATAATCGACTTTACTAGCCTACTTATGGGCATGTGCTACGGTAGCGACGATAAATGAACGGAAAAAAATGCTACTTATGTGCTACAGAATACTATCTAGGTAAGAGAGCGAATATGCAATGACCGCGAGATCAATGTAGATATGTGAAAAAGATGACATAAGTTTTTAAGCTGTATTAACCCATTCGACTGAGTAGGTTGTGAAGGTAAACAAGAAAACTCGGGCTCCGATGAGTGACTCATTACAATATTTATCTCTTTAGCTAGAAAACAAATTTGTAACAAGCAATTTCTGCATTTTCCATATTGTTTTCCACAACTATTTTCTTGAGGTGCTTAAAAAGTAGGATAACATCCCATTTCGTCTACTCCCATTTCGTCTTCTGTATTTTTTTTGCCAGGAGTCCCATTTGGTCTACTGTCCCATTTTTTAGTCTACTGTCCCATTACGTCTACTGTAATTTGTCTACAATGGTTTCTTATATTAAAAAGAATCAAAAATATTTTCAGCTTTTTGTATAATAAATTTTTAAATTTGATATTGATATTATAGAATAAAATCTGTGTTAATGAAAAAATATAAATAATTTAATCAGACAAAAAGACTTATTTTCGTTTTAACAAGTAGTTAATCTTTAATATTGAAGTATTATAAAAAGTAAAGAAATTTACTGTATTGCCAAATTTCTTAACATTTTCATACTTACTTTAAATGTAAATATTATTCTAGTGATTGTAGGCCTCCATTTGTCATTATATTTCTATCTTAATGAATAATGCCATTATAAATAAGATTTAAATCCAATAGGTACAGGTGTGAAAAGGCAAATTAACAAATGCCATACAGGTAATCCATATTCTCAACACCTAGTCTGAAATGTGTGAAATAGATTGGCAACAAATACCAATATTTGATACGAATATTGTTAAAAAATGTAGGATTCAAATTTTTAGGTAAGAAAAAAAGCATAAAAATAATTCAAAACCATAAAAAAGAATAAAATTTAATATGTAGACGAAATGGGACTCCTGCGCAAACCAGGGTTAGACGAAATGGGACTAGTGCGCAAATTAGTAGACGAAATCGGAGGAGACGAAATGGGAGTAGACCAAATGGGTCTAAACCAAAAGGAGGGATTGTGTGGGAATGGGTTAACTCCTCGGTTACTTTAACCTCGTTTCTTTATAATAATAATAATAATGTCTTTATTTCATGAAGGTAAAACAATAAGACAATCATTTAAACTAAAACAATTTGAAAATAAATCTTTTCATGATAACATTTGACAAAGAAGATTACTGAAAAAAAAAAAAAAAAAAATAATGCTTTGCTAGCTTACATTACTTTTCAGTACTTTGATTTAAATATAGATAGAAATGAACATATTGGTCACTTGTGTCATAGGAGATGATTTTCATCTTTTGTGAATTCTTCCATACAACTAGTCTTAAGTTTCTTCCTAGCTGAAGTTTTCAGTCCCCAAATATGTTAAAATTTGAACAGCTAATGGTCTCTGAAAATATTGAGATCTTGACTAAATTAGCATAATACTGACAAATTTTAAATAGTTAAGTTATTTCCATCTTCCTCTCAGAATTATATCATTCAGTTTTATTTTGCTTCCCCCCAAAAAATATAGTTGAACATGAAAGGTGTCATGACTACAGTTTTTTTAAGCTGCGGTTGCGACATTTTGAATGCCCAGCAATGAAGTCAAAACGTCAAACCATCATGTTCCCCCTGGGATTTCAGCTAGTTTTTTAAATCGGCATTCTTGAATGACAGATTTTTAAGGTCATCTTAAAAGAGTGAAATCAGCCAACAAGATTACAGATGTACTAATTTAAAGAGATTTAAGACAAATGGAAAGTTAAGTATTGTATATGGGTATGGGAGAGGGAGTATTGTTAGATGGAGTGAGGTTGTTTGTGAAGAGTGATTACTCTATATCCTGCGATGAACTCATTAATGTACATTTACATAATATACTCTTCTCTAAGAAGCATTAAAATCAAAACTAAACTTTTTTTGTATGTAAACAGCAAGTTGCTGAAGTTGTTGAAGTCTCAGGATGAACATGATTTATTTACAGTTGTCATAGGATGTAAGTTTATGCATTTCTCTTGCCATTCATGCTTGTTTGTAAAATTGTTTCCATGTTCTATTCCAGCTCCTATGCTGGCAATAGGCTGGGAAGAAATGAAAATTTCTTCTTGAAAAATCTCTTCTTATAAAATTTCATAAAAGGTTTGTACTATCGTACAGATGATTCAAACAAGATTAGAGACTGATACAGGAAAAGAGTGGATTATGGTTGGCCCACATCCACACCTAACTGATGTCTTGCCTACATTATCTGACAGATGGTTCAAATCAACAAAAAGTAGGAGCCTTAATTATCACTTGACAAAAAAAAAACAACTTTGATTGAGGAAAGAAAAAAACTGCATACTTGAAAGGTAACAATTTATGAAAGGACAGATGTCAATGCAGGAAGACCTTTGCCTACTTGTATAACCACTATAAAATTTGTACACATACATTTATCAAGGAGAAATATTACGACATATCAACACCAGTATGGATGCTAGTACTGAGCTATGGTGAGTATACAGTGTTTTTCTCTATTACTCGCACTCTCACAGCTCATCTCCTGGGCTTTTGAGACAAGGTGTAAATAAATCTCTAAAGATGGACTGACTTTGTTTACATATATCAAATGCAGTGCTCCAGATAGGATTCGTTTCCACATATTTTACAGAAGAAAATTTTATATTTACAGGTGTTTTTCATTCAAATTCCATACCAGATGCAGAAAGATTTCTGCTGGTACATACATTTTATGGTATTCGAGACAAGGAGTAAATAAGTCTCTGAAGATGGACTGACTTTGTTTACATATATCAAATGCAGGGCTCCAGATAGGATTCGTATCCACATATTTTATGGAAGAAGATTTTGTAATTACGGCGTTTTTCATTCAAATTCCATACCAGATACAGAAAGATTTTTGCTAGTACATACATTTTATGGTACAAATTTGATAAAGAGATGGGAGTTTACTCTTCAAGACTTAGAATTTGGATGTATTCATGACCAGCAAGTGACTTAACTATTTCACTCTTTAACAAAAAAATGTAATCAGAAGGTATGATGGGAAATAGTACCCAGTATTAAAAACTTGATTTCACTGAGTCATGGAACCGGCAGTTCCGAATGAATTCATTGCATTTGGCCTGCTTGATTTGCCCAGTTTTACACTATTTTGATTGTGAATTTAGCCCAATATTTAAAATCAGGGGACTGAAAGTCCTGATAGCGGTTTTGCTGGCTTACCAGTAACCGCGCTCAATTATGCCAACATGTATCATCAAGACAAGTAAATAAATCGTATACCTAAGTGGAATGAGCAGCTTGAGCTCGATAAGGATGTAGTAGTAATACTGTTGATAGAACTACCAGGAATCCATAGTTAGGAGCTCCAGCCGCCCTGATATAACTGAAATACTATTAAAAGTTGCGTTCAACCCCATTCAATCAATCATGACCCTTTTACTGTTTACTGAAATCACTATTTTCAATTTAATCATGTTTTCTTTGAGATGATTTTATCAGTTCTTGAAAATTTGTGGTTGTGTGGTAAAAGGTTAAATGATGAAAAGTAAAGCAATCAAAGCTAACATTCAATTCTTTTTGCGTTGAGCATATCATTATTACAATTGAATTACAGTACTACGTGTCCGTTTCAAAGATATAGTCGAATTCGAGAGGTAAAAGTGTGTTTTATTCAGTGAGGTTAAAATTGGGCTTGAATTGCGACTATAACAGGGTTGTAACTTGTCACATACACTGCGTATACGGGGTGTAAATTTGCTCAGTCCAGCCAGGTCAAAACTAACAGACAGGATTAGGAGTTTGTTTAAATGTATTCCCCTACTCCACTAACCACTGACCTAGATTCTATCTTGAAACGCGAGGAAATTATTTCTCTCATTTAGACAGTTCATTAGAGGATTTACTATGGATATATTAAGTCAAAGTTTTAAACCATTTTCCTTGATATTCATGACTAAAAGGAGGCTGTTGGCATGCAGCAAGTAAGTTACTTTCTTCATCAACCATGAAAGAAGATGGAGGCAATCACATTGATTTTCACTTCAAGTTCATGAGCATGTGTGGAAATGAGCGGAAATGCGTGATAACTTGTTTCCGGTTGATCAATGTGAAATACCGGTTGTGTCCTACAAACAAAACGCTAACCAGCTCATGATCAAGTAGGCCCTCTGACAAAAAAATATATTGATGACAAGTTCCTTTTGATTTCAATCTCTAATGATGCTCGGTGGTGCTCTTTTTGACTTTATATTGAAAGGGTAGTTGATGTCCGATAACAAAAATAGTGTTCAGACTTTACTTTACTGATCTTATTAATTATGTTGAAAATTGAAATATTTCAGAGAAAAGCTTAAATCCTTTGCAATTCAATCCCTTGTTTCACATCCCTTGAATTGTTAAATATCAACTAAGGAAAACCTGTAGCACTGAAAATGTATAACAACTACTTACATGTATAAAAGTTTTTCATTACTTACCTTTTCTTCCTTCATTTTTTTCATATATGTTTTAAATCAAACTGTTTGTCTATTCATTGCAAGCATAAGCTGATGACTTATATCAAGATTGAATTGAAGAACATTAGTAGCAAACTGATTTAAGAGCCATTCATCATTCATGGTGAAATCTATCAAAATGGTTATATATTGAGGGGTCAGTGCATAAGTAGTGTAAGTGCAAATAAATATTCTCTATATATAGGGACTTACAATAGTTTTTGTTTGACTCCCTGATTTTCTTTTGAATTTAGTCAAAAGCACTGTTGAATGTTAGATTCAAGATGAGTGTCTTTATAGTGAAAAAATAAATCATTTGACAATAATTACAACAAAGTTATTGTAAAAAGGTAAATGCAGATAGGACACAATATGAGTACAATGGACAAACAATATGAACATAAAATTGAGCATGCCAAGGAAATAAAATTGCATCACAAGTGTAAGCCAACAAATCGCAATTTCAATAAAAACAAGATGTGTTTGTGAAACACAATGCCCATGCAACAGGACTAAACATTTGACCTTGGTATGTGACCTTGACCTTATCACATGACCTTGACCTTGACATGAGGAGATGCGTATTATGGAGATATATCATCATGCCAAATTTGAGTAATTGAGTAATAGTAATTGGCAATGCTAAGTTTTTTTGGTTAAGTTTTGCAGACTGACAGATGGACAGACGGACACAGGTAAAACAATATGCCCCCGATCTTTCGATGCGGGGCATAAAAATGGAATGACCAATTAATCATGGATGATAAACTCTGACATTTTTGTCAAGTTTTTTTGTTTGTTTTTAGATGTATTCATGCTGTAATTTGGGCATTTAGGTCATCTATCAATGCTTGGTTTCTTGTTTATTTTTCTGACCAATCTATCCTCATTTGATTTTGTAGTGGGTTTGTTGAAGGTCAGTGGGTGTAGCCACTTGTAAGTTAAATCTCTATCACACAGTAAAATGGCACTTACCTCAATGTGCTCTTTTGGAGTCTTCAGGCAGGGTGGGAAAGCTTTGTAGAGACTCTCTTGATTAAAATGAATGGACACGACGACAGTATTTTGCGATATACTGTGTTATCCTGGCAACATGTTAAGTCTGAGAAGGATGTACATGGTATATGTCTTAACCCTTGTCTTGCTGAACCTGGAATATCCTGGTTTGGGCTGGAGGTATAGAAAAAGATCAGCCTGCACATAAGTGCAGTCTGATCTTAGTCTACACCTCCTGTCTGTTCTCTTTAAACCAAAGTTGTTTATGAAATTAATTTCAAAAGAAGCATTTGGGATTGAGTACAAGTACTACCAGAGCTTTCAGCCATTTGCTTTTAATGCAATTCTGAAAACGATCTTATTCAGCATGTGAGGGTTTATGAAAGAAATCTATCATATGTTTTTGTATCGTCATTACTTAATTTACCCAAACTTACATAAAGAAGAATACCTGAAGTGTCTTTTTTGTAGAATTGAGTTCAGTTCCAGTGTAAGATTTGCAGGAGAGATTTCCTGATTTGATTTGTTAGTTTTAACCCTTTATCACACAACAACATTTTAGACTGGTCCAAATTGAAAGAATTTGCAGCGGCAACTTTCAAGTTGACAAAATCTTAAAGAAATTTTGTCTCCTTTTGGGTAGAAAACATTGTGGATAATGAAATAATTGCTTGTAACAAGCAAATTTTTCATTTTTATACGGCCGTTAAAAAACAGGACGTATTAGGGGATCACCCATGGTGTCCGGGCTTCTGGGCGTTCATGGCATGGCAGCGTGCAATTTTTGTCTGGAGTATATCTCTAAAAGTATATAAGCTATGATCTAGAAACTTTATGGGTAGATAGATCTCATCAAGGGGAAGTGCAGTGCACAAGAAACATAACTCTACCTGGCTTATTTTTTGAGTTATTGCCTTATGTTTTTTCATACTTGAATCTTGTACGGAGCATATCTCTAAAAGTATATAAGCTATGATCATGAGACTTCATGGGTAGATAGATCTCATCAAGGGGAAGTGCACTGCACAAGAAACATAACTCTACCTGGCTTTTTTTTGAGATATTGCCCTTTGTTGATTTTCATACTTTGATCTTGTCCAGAGCATATCTCTAAAAGAATTCAAGCTATGATCACGAAACTTAATAGGTAATTAGATCTCATCAAGGGGAAGTGCAGTGCACAAGAACCATAATTTAATCTGGCTTATTTGAGTTATTGCCCTTTGTTGTTTTTTTCATACTTGGATCTTGTCCATAGCATATTGCTAAAAGTATTCAAGCTATGATCATGAAACTTCATGGGTAGATAGATCTCATCAAGGAGAAGTGCAGCACATTAAAACTATAACTCTCCCTTGCTTACTTTTTGAGTTATTTCCCTCTGTTTTTTTTCATACTTTGATCTTGTTTGGAGCTATTCTCTAAAAGTATATAAGTATGATCAAGAAACTTCATGGGTAGATAGATCTCATCAAGGGGAAGTGCAGTGCACAAGAAACATAACTCTACCTTGCTTATTTTTTGAGTTATTGCCCTTCTTGTTTTTTCATACTTGGATCTTGTCTGGAGCCTATCTCTGAAAACATTCAAGCAATGTTTATGAATCTTCATGGGTAAATAGATCTTATCAAGGGGAAGTGCAGTGCACAAGAACCATTACTCGACTTGGTTTATTTTTTTGAGTAATTGCCCTTTGTTGTTTTTTCAAACTTGGATCTTTCCGAAGCATATCTCTTAGATTATTCAAGCAATGATTATGAAACTTCATGGGTAAATAGATCTCATCAAGGGGAAGTGCAGTGCACAAGAAACATAACTCTACCTGGCTTATTTTTTGGGTTTTTGCCCTTTGTTATTTTTCAAACTTGGATCTATTCCGGAGCATATCTCTTAAAGTATCCAACGGTGTTTTCCATGACGCAAAATTCGCACGTCATTGTCGCAATTTCAAAACTAATGACCTGTAAAAATTTTACCTGTGAGTCATAAATGACGCAAATTTAAAACCTAATTCTTTGTGAATAGAATCGTCGGTAAAGGCCAAAATGTTGAAATAAATCCTTTAGAAGTCTGAGTTACGACAATCAATCAAATTAGCGACTGTCGGTAAGTTGGGTTTCCAACATATATTTATAACAACATCCTGTTCTATGTTTAGTTGACAGATAAAATATGTAGACGGGTTATAGTGATTTTTATAAAATTCAGACTCAGTTTCCGGTGATAAAACATACCGTTTACCCGACTACTAGAAAATGTAAAAATGTCGCGTCAAACAAAGATGTCGAAATTCGTCTCGTCTGCATCGGGCAGTCATGGCAATTAGACTATCAAAGAGAGCTCTGGTAGCGTGTCTGATGGTGAAACCCTGGGTCCGTCTTCGAAAAAGACCCAGAGGTCTTTCAGTCAGAAATGGTTAAAAACCTTCAGTTGGCTTAGATTCGTCGATTGTGAAATGCTGTGTGACCCGTGTATTAAAACTAAAAAAACTGGCTGTACGAACTTTCGTCTTTCATGTCTCCTTTGTTATTTTTTTAATTATTGTAGTCTCTGGCCATCTTTCAGATTCAACCCCCTTAAATAGGAAAAAAGACCCCCTGTTCTGAAGGCATAGGGGTCACAATGACCCCCAAATTCTTATGCCATTGGAAAACCCTGATTCAAGCTATGATCATGAAACTTCTTGGATAGATATATATTTCATCAAGAGGACGTGCAGTGCACAAGAACCATAACTCTACCTGGCTTATTTTTTGAGTTATTGCCCTTTGTTGATTTTCATACTTGGATCTTGTTCAGAGCACATCTCCAAAAGTATGTAAGCTATGATCACAAAACTTCATTGGTAGAAAGATCCCATCAAGGGGAAGTGCAGTGCACAAGAGCCATAACTCTACCTGGCTTATTTTTGAGTTATTGTCCTTTGTTATTTTTTCATACTTGGATCTTGTCCAGAGCATATCTCTAAAAGTATTCAAGCAATGATCATGAATCTCCATGGGTAGATAGATCTCATGAAGGGAGAGTGCAGTGCACGAAATTATCACTCTACCTGGCTTATTTTTTGAGTTATTGCATATCTTTGTTGTTTTCATACTTGGATCTTGTCAGGAGCATATCTATAAAAGTATTCAAGCTATGATCATGAAACTTCAGGGGTAGATAGATCTCATCAAAAGAAAGTGCAGTCAACAAGAACCATAACTCTGCCTGGATTATTTTTTTAGTATTTCACCTTTTTTTTTCATACTATGATCTTGTCGGGAGCATATCTCTAAAAGAATACAAGCTATGATCATGAAACTTCATGGGTAGATAGATCTCATCAAGGGGAAGTGCACTGCACAAGAAACATAACTCTACCTTGCTTATTTTTTGAGGTATTGCCCTATTTTTTTCATACTTGAATCTTGTCCGTAGCATATCTTTAAAAGTATATAAGCTATGATCATGAAACTTCATGGGTAGATAGATCTCATCAAAAGGAAGTGCAGCGCATTAAAACTATAACTCCCCCTTGCTTATTTTTGAGTTATTTCCCTCTGTTGTTACTTTGATCTTGTTGGAGCTATTCTCTAAAAGTATATAAGTATGATCAAGAAACTTCATGGGTAGATAGATCTCATCAAGGGGAAGTGCAGTGCACAAGAAACATAACTCTACCTTGCTTATTTTTTGAGTAATTGCCCTTCTTGTTTTTTCATACTTGGATCTTTTCCGAAGCATATCTCTAAATGTATACAAGCTATGATCATGAAACTTCATGGGTAGATAGATCTCATCAAAAAGAAGTGCAGTGAACAAGAACCATAACTCTACTTGGTTTATTTTTTTGAGTTATTGCCCTTTGTTGTTTTTTTATACTTGGATCTTGTTCGGAGCATACCTCTAAAAGTATTTAAGCTATGATCATGAATCTTCATATGTAGATAGATCTTATCAAGGGGAAGTGCAGCTCATTTACACTATAACTCTCCCTGGCTTATTATTTGAGTTTTTTCCCTTTGTTGTTTTTCATACTTGGATCTTGTCAAGAGCATATCTCTGAAAGTATATTAGCTATGATCATGAAACTTAATAGGTAGATAGATCTTATCAAGGAGAAGTGCAGTGTACAAGAACTATAACTCTTCCTAGCATATTTTGAGAGTTATTTCTTTTTGTTGTTTTTCAGATTTTGTTCATACTTGAATTTTGTCTGGATTGTATCTCTGAAAGTGTAATAGCTATGATCATGAAACTTCATTAGTGGGTAGATATCACCAAGGGGAAGTGCAGGTCTTAAGAACCATAACTCTACCTGGCTTATTTTTTGATTTATTCCCCTTTGTTGTTTTTCACATTTGATTTTGTTTCAAATCTCTTATAGTGTGACAGCCTATGGTTTTCAAAACCTCATGATAACAAGAAAAACACCAGAACCATAAGTTATCATTGTGAATTGTAACTCTTTCTTGAAATTAGACTTAAACTTCAATCCCCTTCCCCAGTCCACAGCCAATAGTGTTTCGGGGGTATTCTTTGACAATTTGCCACCTTGTCCACAATGTTTTCTGAAACTGTTTTCTTGAGGCATGTAAAAAAGCGGGATTGTGTGGGAATGCGTTAAGAAAATGAAATGCATGCGCCTCAAACATTTACTGACACAAGTTTGAGTTAAGTTAATTATTGAATAAAAAATATATCATATTGACATCTGTGTTCTGTTGTTAAAACCCAAATGAAACCAATTATTGAATAAAAAGTGTTACTGTCTGTGTTCTGGTTTCTTCGTGTAAGAAGGATCTTGATCTAATGTAGTGATTTAATCATCAAGCAAGTGATCATAGTATAAGATAAATCCTTGTAAAAAAGATAGATTTTGTGTGTTAGTCCATTATCACATGACAAAATTTACACTAGTCTAAGTAGGAAGAGGATGCAAAAGACAATTTAAAACCTATTAAATTGGAAACAACTGTCATGAAGGATGGTTTTCTATTTGAGTACATGGATTATATATGTATCTAACCCATTCCCACACAATAACACCTTTTGACACCGTGTAAGATTATAGTAAAGAAAACATAGTAGGAAAAGGAGAAATGGCTTGTTACAAGCCATTTCTGCTTTTCCTGCAATGTTTTCTACCATATATAGTCACATTTTTTTCAAATTACACACATTTTGAAATATTGTCTGCAACTTCTTTCAATTTGGACCATTCCAAAATTTTACCAACTAGCACAACTAGATTGGTCCAACGGATACCAAGCATTTGTCCAGACAAGAAAAAGCAGATTGACAGGCATACAGAAAGAAGGCGTAGGCAAAAACAGTATGCCTCCAAAATATTGGGGAGACGAAATTGTATGAAAGAAATGAATGGTCTGAATTATCCAGTTTGAGCATGGAATATGGGCTCTCCCCAGTTCAGGCGATACCCATGGGCAAGTCCCCCTTCCAAAAAATTGATTAGTTTGCAAGAAATAGCTGTATTCTCTATCTAAAAAATATTTCCCTGGTTAGAGGAAAACAAAATTGATTTCTGTTGTTATTCAAAAAAGCTTTTTTTTTGATTGAGACAGAACTTAATTCAATTAATTAGATTTCAATGCCCTCTTCATAGAACAACTAACAGTTTAGATTTTCTGAAGGACGATCTTGTGCTATGGATCAGCTCCTTCCCAAAACCTGTCTGGAAATGCCCAATTAGCTTTAAACTATTGTTACCCATTTAGTCTGTCGTGGCAAGAGACTTTGAGATGTTCTCAAGCTTAAACAAACAGGCAGAAGAAAAAACCTGAAAGCTTGATTTAGCTAGAACTTTCAACAATATTTTGTCATGATCCTCCATAACAAAGTGAATGTCTGCTGAAGATGTTGTTCATACGGGCAGTTAAAAACAAAATGATTAACAAGGTAAATAAAAGAATCAAACAATAAAGTAGGCTTTGATCCAGGGCTTTTTCTCCCATCTCTCAGGGGCCGAATTATATAAAAGGCCCCATTCCCAATTGAAAAGGTCCAAAAATTTTTCCAAATTTTGAGAAAAATTCCCAATTCAGTGATATGGAATAAACCAAACAACTTATTTCCGCCATACATGACAATATTATTGAAGCTGTTAAAAAGGGTTTTCCTTAATTTTCTACATGACTTTGTTACCTGATACAATGTATGATGGTTTTTGATCACATTTAGAATGGTAGAAAAACAATTTTTCAAGAATGTTATTGGGAAGGAATAATCAAAATAGTTATACTTGAAAAATTCCCAATACTTCCATTTTGTTGGTAGTTTTTTCCCAGATGATTGCTAGGGGCCTTTTCCCAAAGAACCTGGAAAAAACCCTGTGATCAGATAAAGTCAAATCATAGAGGACACCAGAATGTCTTTATACTTGTAAATGGTCAAACGTTTACCATCAAACCTTATAATTTGAGTCTTGTGGCTGATCTGTATAACAAAATATTGTGTAATGCATTTTCACTTCTGTAGAGATATGCAATTTACAATCCTGATTTGTATTACTTTTGTATTCTACCTGCAGACAAATAAATTTTTCAAGGTCACTTATAAATAGCCAATTTAATACCAGGGCAAATCTTTGCTTGGCCCAAAATAGATTTCAAAGATAACTTACTATATATTGGAAAATTATTCTATTGTTTATATTGGAGGGTAGAAAATATTGTGGTTCTAGCATTTCTCAAAATTTATTGTTTCACTTTTTGCGTACAAGTTCATTTCAGTTCTTGACAAGTAGAAAAATCATATGTTACTTAATCGGGAGAAAATCTGTATTTCTTCTTTACAACACCAATGGTATTTTTGCCAATCATACCTTGGGAGTATATGTCTTGTGATTTCCCTGAAAAATTGTGTAATCCAGTACCAGACAACAAAATTTTAGTCTGTGCCAAATTCAAAGAAGTTGCAGATGAAATTATTGAAGTTGACAATTTTTTTTTACTTTTGGGGTAGAAAACATTGTGGATAATGAAGAAATTGCTTGTAGCAGGCAATTTCTTCATTTCCTATGATGTTTTGCAAAGTTTTTGGGTTGGATTGGGGGTCAAAAAGCATGATTATGTGGGAATGGGTTAAAGTGGCTTTAGCACCATGTAGACCAACAAACCTTACAGCATTTTTATACGCCCGTCTAAGACGGGACGTATTATGGGATCACCCGTGGTGTCTGGGCGTCCGGGCGCCCAGTTGTCCGGACGGTGTCCACTTCTTTGTCTGGAGCATAGCTCTGTCATCGTTAGTCCGATTGACTTTAAACTTGGCAATTATTTTCTTCTCATCAATACGGAGTGCAGTACTCAATAACCATGACTCTACCTGGCCTATTTTTTGAGTTATTGCCCTTTGTTGATTTTTAATCTTTAATCTTGTCCGGAGTATATCTCTAAAAGTATAATAGCTAGAATCATGAAATTTCATGGATGGATAGAGCTCACCAAGTGGGAGTGCAGTGTAGAAGAACCATAACTCTACCTAGCCTATTTTTTTTAGTTATTGCCCTTTGTTGTTTTTCATACTTGAATCTTGTCCAGAGTATATCTCTAAAAGTATAATAGCTAGAATCATGAAACTTCATGGGTGTATAGATCTCACCAAGGGGGAGTGCAGTGCACAAGAATCATACTTTACCTGGCCTATTTTTTTAGTTATTGCCCTTTGTTGTTTTTCCTACCTGAATCTTGTCCGGAGTATATCTCTAAAAGTTTAATAGCTAGAATCATGAAATTTCATAGATGGATAGAGCTCACCAAGTGGGAGTGCCGTGTACAAGAACCATAACTCTACCTAGCCTATTTTTTGAGTTATTGCCCTTTGTTGTTTTTCATACTTTGTTTGACAAAAAATATTCATTCAAAATAACCTCAGTTCTATTCAAACCCCAGTTGATATTAAGCAGTGTGACGGGAGTATCTTGTGAGTATCTTGTGACAATTTGGCACCTTGTTACTTTTGATATTTTTTTTTGGTTGATTTTATCGTTGTTGGTCTTTGTGCATATTTCAAATATTCTCAAAATTCATTTGCTTATTGCAGAATTTGTTAATACTTTCTAAATCCTAGATCACACACTAGAATAGTTAGTCATATTTACATAGCTCAGATTACCAACCCAGGGAAATCATGGTACCCTTGACCAAAGCACAAAGGCAGCTCACTGATACAGAAAAGACCTTGATCTATACTGAAAAAAGCAATTAGGGTGTAGACTATATTTAGGTATATGTTATTAGGAATTCACAGTTTTGCTCCAAATCAGCAACAAATTGGCACACCTTAGATGTTAATATCAATAAACTCTTCATTCTTGTGGGAAGATATTTATTAGAAAATTAGAAAACTCTACAAAACTTGCAGTCAATGTAAACAATAGCATCCAAAAGTTTGGAAGGAGGCAACCTCTCAGTCTAGTGGTAAAAAGTCACATTATTGTGTCAATTTCCTCATGATGTGGATTAACACAAACTATCATGGTTAAATAAACTGCTTGAATTGAGATGTGTTTTTCAAGCTTTGACATTCTCACTCAAGACACAGGGTTTACCTAGTATTGTGTCAAAAATGCATTTGTCTATTGTCTAAACAGTTGTCTAAACAGTCAATCAAATTTTACCCAAGACAAATTAATTTTCATCAGTTGTCTCGGTCTATTGAAAGCCTTATAAAACATCAGAAAAGTAGGGTTGCATTGCATATGTAGATGAACTATACCAGACTTATAACCCTTTCCTGTAGAATACCTGATTTTTATGTTTATGTGAAATTATACTTGAGAAACCATTGTCGTAAAGGAAGAAATTGTTTGTTACAAGGTTTTTTCTTTCTCTAACCACAATAATAAATATCAGATAGGATGGTTACCGGTACTTTTTTAATTTTACTTACTTTATGTGGTTATCTGCTACCCCTTTGAATAAGGATAAAACGGTAAAGGGTTGACCATTTTGTACTTGATTTTACTTTTCTATGTTAAACCTGGTGATGACAAAGTATGGTGCACCATAGCCCATTCCCATACAATCCCATATGTGAAGAAATACAGCTGAAATTGAATGAAGATGCAGACCACAATTTGAAGTTAGTAGAATTTTAAATTTCTTGTTTTATATGGGAAAAACAATACAGAAAGTACAGATATTGTAATAAGTATAAATCTATCCTTTTTACCTTTACTAAGCCAATCACCTTTTTTCATGAAACATATATATTTATTTAGGGAAAACAGTGTGGAAAAAGAAGAAATTGTTTATAATTGTGTTCTCATCAGTATTTTGCTTTCAATTAATATTAAATTCAAAATACATGTACTGTTATACTGCGCACACATAAATTGACCATAGGTTTTGTGTACCTTTTGACTTGTAAGAATAACAACAATCATTTAAGAGATTTGTGACTAATATTACAAACAATCTTTGCATGTTTGCACCTCACTTTCCAAAAGGTAGGACAAACAAAGAATGTCTTACCATATAATTTTATAACAGATATGGAAACTCAAATCAAAAGTCTATTTAAAACAGAATTGAAAAGGGAATCCACTCGCTTCTTTTGATTATGTTTAAGCTAAAGTTATTTCTGAGACAATATATGCTGAATTGTTTTTGTACTTTTTGAGATTTGAGTACAGAGTTTTACACAAAGCATTATTGCCTATGTCATAGATGATCACTTAACCCTTGTCGTGCTGAACCCGGAATATTCCGGTTTTGACAGAAGGTGTAGACTAAGATCAGACTGCACTTATGTGCAGGCTGATCTTAGTCTACACCTTCTGCTTGTACTTTTCCTGCCAGAGTTGTTTATGAACTTGATTTCTAAAAGAAATATTGAATTTTGAACGACAAGTTCTATCAGTGCTTTCAGCCCTTTGATTTGACAGTATTTCAGTAAGGTAATTTATTCAGCATGGCAAGGGTTAATATACTGGATACAACTGGTCCTACAGGCCTGTGGCAAAATTCAGTTAATGTCTAAACCAACTAAATCACTTTCTCTTCAATTCCTTGTTTAGAAATATATTGAAATCGAAGGGACTGACATCACTAGCAGCACTAGTTGTGGGTCAATATTTCTTGATATGTTTGTTTATTTGAATGGGGTTTATTGCAACTTAAGTCATATTGAGTTGGCTGGAGTACATGAGCATGTATTCCTGGTATTTCTCACTCCAGTACTACCATTACATCCTTTCCAAGCCTCCAGCTGCTCATCCCACTTAGATTTATGATTATCCACCTGTTGGTGGGAGACAAAGTCGGATAGGATATTTGCTGTGACTAGGATATTTGCTGTGACGGGGAATGGAACCCTGGACCTCTTGGATGACAGTATGACAGTATGACATGCTACCAACTGTGCTATGGAAGAGGCTATAGGTCTGCCATGTAACAGCAACAATACCTCTCTGTATTTGAGTGTGTGGATGGTTTAGTGTCCATTTCTTGTCCAGACCATTTCTTCTACATTAACCCATTCCCACACAGTGACACTTTTGGACGCCCTTTCAAGAAAAACAATTTGGAAAACATTGTGTAAAATGAAGAAATTGCTTGTGACAAGCAATTTCTTCATTTTACACAATGTTTTCTATCAAGAAAATTGAAAAAATCTAAAGTCTCATAAACCTTAAATTGTCGTCTGCTTCTCTTATCAATTTGGACCAGTCTAAAATTTTGCTGTCCGGTAATGGGTTATCTAATGGATTTCAAAATAACTTAGCACAGAGTCTGTTGTTTTCTGTGTTATGTATGAAGTTTTGTTTGATACTTTCAAGCTCAGGGTCACAGCTGAAGGTTATGTAATAAGCAAAGTTAGGACTGACTTTCATGTATAACTCCTGCAGAACAGAAATATTCCTGGCTCAGCAGGACAAAGGTTAGGTACTACAATGACATTCCATTCAAACACGAACTCTTTTAAGAAAGTTTTTAGTCAAAACCGATTTTATGTACTACTCTGTTTATCATGTATACATGTGCACTATCTTTCTATTGAATTTCAAATATATTTCTACCATATGGTCCATACAAAATTCAACGGAGATCCATACAAAGGCCCATAACTGAGTATATTTTATTTAGAAAACAATGACACCAAGAAAAAACAACAACACTTAACAAAAAAATGGATGAAAAAATCTTACAACACAATACTGCATTTTCCTGTGGGTAAAGAAGCAATTGCTTGTAACATGAAATTTCTCCTTTTCTCACAATCTTTTCTACCCTATGGAACTTGTATTTTTAAATATACTTACACTTTGAAAAACATCTGCAAGCTGTTTGAGTTAGGACTAATCTAAAATCTTATTATCTGGTAGTGGTTTAACTTCTTAAATGGCAGTATTTGTTGATAAAAGAGTTCTCCCTTTCACTAAACTTTTAAAACAAAGGATGTTTGGAAAATGCATGTCTCATGAGACAAAAATAGACAAAAAAAGAGAGACTTATTTTATTGTATAATAGCATTTTTGACCAGTGGTGTAACACAAAATGTATTGAAGCTGCTGTTCATGGTATCTCTTCAAATTATATTGGTACATTCTGTTTGTATGGGTTAGCATAGGTGACCTTCAAGTATAAAGCATTGGAAAATAATATGGAAAATAAAGAAAGTAATTTCTTCATTTTTCACAATGTTTCTTTCAAGAAAGACAGAATTGATATATTCAAAATTTCATCAACATAAAATTTTTGCCTGCAACTTCTTGCAAATTGGACCAGTCTTAACCCATTACCAGATGACAAATTTTTAGACTATTTCAATTTGAAAAATCGGAAATGAAGGATTCTAGTGTTACAAGCAATTCCTGCATTTCCAAAATCTTACCCCAACCTTTTTTTTGCTTAAGAATTGTTAAATAAGTGGGGATATATGGGTATGAGTTAAACTTTGCTGCCTTGCAATGGAACAAAGGGTGGTTTATCAGAGCCTTTTAGAGCTGTTTAGTAATTATTGGCTGGCTGGAGAACACCCTATAGAATTAGTATCATAGAAACAGCAGGAAATATAGGGACAGATTGGATTTTGAAGTCTACAATCAACACTCATAGCAATACATGAATACAAACTGTGACACTTGTGGCAAGGAAGTTGTGATTATCAATAGGAAGATTTACTTGTGTTAAATTATTCTGGAGACACTCACAATATTTTACTTGACAACAGGCATATAATATATATTGTAAGTTGCTGAATTCGTAAATTGATTCCAGTATATTCATGTAATGATCGTATTTGTTCGAATTAGAAAATGATGAAAAAGAAATATAGAATTCTACTTGACACATTGTCATTTAGGAAGTGTGCCAATAGGAGCCCTTATTTTGAGAACGCATAAATTTTAGACTGGTCCAAATTCAAAGATTTTGCAGATGACAAACTTAAGATGGTGAAATTTGGAATTTCTGACTCTTGGGGTAGAAAACATTGTGGATATGAAGAAATTATTTGTAAAAAGCAATTTCTTATTTTTCCACACTGTTTTCCTATTTTTTTTTCTCGGGGTGTGTGTGTGTGTCAGAAAGCATCATTGTGTTGGAATGGGTTAAAGTGATCACTTGTAAGATGACTTATATGCGCAGCCAAAGGTGGATGTATAATGGTATCTTCTCTCTGTCTGTCTATCCCTCCCAATGTCCGTCCTTAGTAACTGTGGACAGTTCATCCGCTTGTCCACATCTTATTAGCACATTTCCTCTTCCATGGACTAATTTGACCGAAATTATCACCAGATGTTTTTAGTCACCTGACCTTGCACATATTGTTGGAGTTTTGCCATTCTAGGCATTACAGAAAAAGGGGGCTTAATGCAAAAATTCTTGTTAATGCAACTCCTCCTCCATTTAAGGACAGATTTGCCTGAATTTTTTACAGAACAGGGATGTGGAAATACAGATTTTTTCTCTACTTGTCCATGGACAAGTAAAATGTGATTTTCTACTTGTCCAGGATCAAAATGGACTTGCCTGTGAAAAGATGGAGAACACGTAAATTTTGAGTAGAAAATGTTGGAACTCAGCGTTTTCTTCATTAAAAACAATATTTTCTAGCGTTAGATACAAACATTATGCTCATAAATCTCTTCTATCTATTTAGTACCATTCCAAGATTTGCCCTGATATTTACTTGTCCATGGACAAGTAGCCTTGGAAAATGTACTTGCGCAGGGTAGAAAAGCCTGTGTCGGACAAGTCGGGCATGGGAATTCCATTCCCCTGTCAGAATGTTCCTACTATTAGGTTTTTACCATTTTTACCTTTACATAGGCTGCATTACAGAAAAAGGTGCCTTAACATGGATTGATTTGACTAATTTCACAGTTAAACTCGGTATTAAGCAGAGATGTAAATATTTTATTTTGGTGTTTGACCAAAGCTTTATCCACAAGTTATAGAGTTTTGACAAAAATTCTTCTTTCACTAGTTTTCTAATCAGCTGTTAATTCATACTTTACAGACCAGCTCAATATTAAGGGCATGTGCATATTTATTTTAGTTAGTCTTAAGTGCTTCTTTACAGAGTTATACTCCTTTTATGCAAGTTTGTGCAAGAGTTATGCAACCTACATCCAATTCCCTATCTGCACATTTTTGCATCAACTATTGGTTATTCAATGTTTTTTTCATGTCACAGATTTTAATTATTTTTATTCCCTCTCATTTACTATTTGATTACAATATTCTAAAAAGTACTTTTGCAAACATCAGACATCAGAGGTCATTCATCAAAGATAAACCTTTTTCTCCCTAAAAGCATACATAGGCTGTTTAACTATTTTTAGATTACGCTGAGATAGTTGTAATGAATATTTGGTCATTCTCATGGTGAGTGTAACTGTTGGAATTTTGCATTCTGTTTGAATTTGCTCAAGCCAACGTCATTGTTACACCATCAGGAGTTCTATTCTCTAGCCGGTCTTCAATTCTGTAATGATCAGTCTAAAAATGTCTTAAGAGTTAAAAGAATATAAACACTCACCATAGTTTTGCACTATCCTCTCGATGTGACATAAATTGGGACGTTGATTGTTTCCCTTGTCACTTTGTTACTTTCTGTTAACTTTGAGTCATATGCAAATGAGGTCATGCAGTGTTGACAATAAAATGGAATTCTGCTGAACATTTCCTTTAAAACCACAAAAAAACACTTTTAGCTTATCAGATTAACGTGATGACTATATTTGACCTATACTCAAGTATTGAATGTTCGCTTGAGTGTTAATTTTGGGCACTTGGCAATTATCGCTTATCTAGGTTTCAGAAACATAGATGCTTTCCTTTAATTCAAACTCATCATATGACACTTAGATAAAAAAATAATTCTGCTCTGATTCTGGGACTGGCTTTTTTTAGCTCAACTGGCTGAAAGCCAGTGAGCTATTGTTATGGCATCGTGTCCGTCGTGCGTCCTACCATGTGTCTCTCCGTCTGTAAACTTTTACTTTAAAAATCTTCTCTTCAGAAAGTACAGAACAGCATTCAACAAAATTTCTTAGAAATGATCCTTTGGTGACCCTTTAACAGATTCCTTCAAAGAATTTTGATCGTATGAAAAACATGGCTTTAATGGGCTGGGCTAATTTCCATAGATGGTGAAAACTTTAAAAATCTTCTCAGAAACCAATTGATGGATTTCAACCAAATTTTACAAGAATGATCATTGGGTGACCCTTTATCAGATTTCTTAAAATAATTTTGATAGGACAAAAATCAGGTTCCTTCAAAGAATTCAGATCGGATGAAAAGCATTGCTTATTTGGAGGGGCTAATTTCCATATATGGTGAAACCTTTAAAAATCTTCTCAGAAACCAATGGATGGATTTCAACCAAATTTCATGATGAAAAATCTCAGAAAGATTCTTTTCTCAGAAACCATTTGATGGATTTCAACCAAATTTTACAGGATTGATCCTTGGGTGACCCTTTATCACATTTCTTAAAATAATTTTGATAGGACAAAAATATGGCTTTAATGGGGGGGGGGGGCTAATTTCCATACATGGTGAAGCTTTGAAAATCTTCTCAGAAACCATTTGATGAATTTCACTGGAATGATCCTTTGGTGACCCCTTGTTTGATTGCTAAAAAAAGAAATGATTGGCTCTAAACATTGCTGTAATTGATTAGTCTAATTTCCATATATAGTAAACAAACAATTGTAAGTTTTCAATAAAATTTCACAAAATGATCCTTTGGTGACTCTTTGTCAACTTATTCATAAATAGATGAAAATTATGGCTTATAAGGGGGGGGGGGGCTTGTCACCACAATATTAGAATTGTAGGAGCCTTCTGGCAATGTCAAGTGGTCTCTGGGTGAAAATTGGATGCAATTTGAAATCAAACCATCCTATGTGGTAGAGAATATTGTGGGAAAAGGAGAAATTTCTTCTTTTTCCACAATTTTTTCTCAAGTATGAATTGCAGTAACGTAAAAACCTGGGTTTGCACAGGAAAGGGTTAAAAAGAATCATTCGCATAATATGATAATACTCTCGTCAACACATTATTATACTGGAGTATCAGATATTAACAATATAGTTTTGCAGTTTACTGCTGCATCAAGGATAAAGGTAGCTTCAAATTTTTAAAATTTTATCAAGTATTTCTTTAGCTTAACTTACTTGATTTGAAACTTGATATTTTGGTTTGTTTTATTCAAATACATTGACTGGTGTTTGTTAAATAGATTATTTTCATTTTCAAGGCTCATCCTTCAATTAGTTTAGGGGAAAACCTGCCAGGACTATATGGTTTATGTGTTCCTTTCTCAAGAACCCCACGATAATCTTGTTTGTCACAAGGTACTAATTAAATGATAGCTTAAGTTGTTCAGTTATAAATCATTTTATTTCAGTTAACCCTTTCCTGTTCAATTACTGGTTTTTACGTCCCTGTGTTTTTATACTTAACCCTTTCCTGTATAATCACTGTTTTTTACGTCCATGCATTTTTATACTTAAGAAAATATTGTGATAAAAGAAGAAATTGCTTGATACAAGCAATTTCTTCTTTTATCACACTATTTTCTACCACATAGAATGATTTTGTTTTGAATTGCATTCACTTTTCATTGTCGTCTGCAAAATGTTTCAAATTGGGCCAGTCTAAAATTTCGAGAAACAGGAAAGGGTTAACAACAGTGTGGAAAAAGTAAAAATTGCTTGTAACAAGGATTTTCAACTTTTTCCACAATGTTTTCCACCCTTCTGAATGATTATTTTTCAAATAAAATCAACTTAAATTTGTTGTCTGGAAAGCCTTTGAATTTGGACCAGTCTAAAATTATGCAAAACAGTAAAGGGTTGAGTTGGATTGTTAGGAAATCTGTACAGTTTATAAAGTCATGCTTGTACACTCATTCCAGATGAGGGCTGGCTTTTAAGTGTCTTCCTTATTAACCCATTCCCACATGATAAAATTTTAGACCAGTCCAAATTCAAAGATGGTACAGGCGACAATTTAAAGTTAATGAAATTTTTAAAATCTTTGTCTATTGGGCTAGAAAATATTTTGGATAATGAAGAAATTACTTGTAACAGTCAATAGGACAACCTAAATTAACCAGTGCTGAATAGGATTTTTTAAATATATCTGTAGTGGAATTTCCTGGTTTGTCCCTTTTAGCTCGTCTGAGCACAACATGCACAAGGTGAGATTTTGTGATCTTTGTGTGTTGGTTGTACTCTGTCAAAATGTTGTCTGCATGAAATCTCAGACAAGTTTGATAATGGATTACATGGGTTCAAAAACTACTCCAAGAGAAATGTTAGTGCACTGTAGAGGTCAGCTTCTTGGCTCAAATACCTTAATATTTGGCAGAATGCTAGTCTACATGACATCTCAGTCAAGTTTGAGAATGGGACAATGTTGAAAGACTAGGTCACTAGGTCAAATCTTAGGAAAACTTAAGTTTATTTTAGATTGATTGATTGATTGATATGGGTTTAATGCCAATTTTAACAGTATTTCAGTCAATCTGTGGTGACTGGAGCACTTAACAATGGATTCCTGGTATTTCTCACACCAGTACTACCACTACATCCTTTCCTAGCCTCCAGCTGCTATCCAACTTAAGTTTACGAATATCCACCCATTGGTGAGAGACAAATGTCGGAAAGGATATATGCCGCTGCCGGTGATCGAACTCATGATTGAAGATTAGGAGTCTGACGCGCTACCGACTGCGCTATGATGGGCGGCAGTAGTTTTTAGAGGCCTCAATCAATTGGCTTAAATACTGTGGTATTTTTCAGAATGTATCTTCCAATGTAACTTGGTTTTGTTCCATATTGGGTCACATGGGGAAAAATACTAAGTTTCTTTGTCAAGTTTTAGAAAAACCCTATGTGCACTCTAGAGGCCATATAGTTGGCTCAGATGTCTTGAAAAGTGCTCAGAATATTTCTTTTATGATATCTTTGACTTGTTCAATATTGAATCTTGGAAAAAACTTGTGTGAACTCATAAGGCTACCTTTTTTATGAAAAAATATTGATGTTTGTGAAATAGTTTGTCTCCATGGTATCTAGGTCAAGTTCGATATTTGGTCACATGGGGTCAAAAACTTGGTCTCTTAAGGTCAAATTTAAGGAAAACCTTTTGTTCAATCAAGAGGCCAAATCTTTGTCTCAAATGTCTTGACATTAGTTCAGAATGATTTTCTACATGACATCTTGGTCAAGTTCAATACTGGGTATCATTGGGTCAAAATTTGATCAATAGGTCTAATCCTAGAAAATCTTGTATGCATTGTAGAGACAACATTTTTTGCTCATATGTTTTGATATTTGGTATGAATTTTTGTCTGCATGATATCTTGATCAAGCTTGATGGTCAGTCACTTGGAGTAAATACTAGGTCTCCAGAATAAATCTTGTGACCACATTTGTGACTCAAATATAGTGATATTATTTTGTCAGAATTTTTGTCTATATGATATATCAAGTTCGATATTTGCTCAAATGAGGTCAAAACTAGGTCACAAGGTGAAATCGTAGAAGACCTTACTTTCTATGTAGATGCTATGATTCTTGAACAAATATCTTTAAACATTGCAAGAACATGATCAATTGTGCTTTTGTACTACCATAGTCTTTGACTCAGATCAGTGCTATAGTGCCAATGGCCCTCTCGTTCTTTTACAGATCATCTGTGTCTCACCAATGGGTGGATAATTGTAAACCTAAGTGGGAAAGCAGTTGGAGGATAGGAAAGGATGCAGTGGTAGTACTGGTGTGAGAAATACCAGGAATCCATTGTTAGGTGCTCCAGCCTCTGGATATGACTGAAATACAATGTACTGTTAAAAGTGGTGTTAAACCCCATTCAATCAATCAATCTTTTACAGATCAAAATGCTGTCTGCATGGTTGGTCAATGATCAAATCCAAATAATTCCATGTTACCTTTTGAACAATAACTAAACAAAAATAACAAAAATATGACCGCTCATTTGTTGTACATGGCAATGTTGACTATTGATATAGCAATGATAATTATAAGTTCTCTATTGATTATATAAAAAACATTAGAACTCATTATTGGCCATAAATCCCCTGCTGTGATGAGGTGAGGGGATAATAATCCTTATCATCTGTTGTCTGTCTGTTCATGAAAAGTTCTTTCACTGTAACATGAAAGGATGTGAGTTGCTATTTATCCTAGCCCTACTCAGTCTGGCTTTTTCATGACCCTGAAAAGTAATCATTAGTAAACATTTCTGGACAATAACAAGGTTGTTTGTAACAAATAATTTCTTCATTGTCCATGATGTTTTCTAAACAAACAGACAAACAATTGTTATTTAAATTTCATAAACTTGAAATTATTGTCTAACTCTTTTGAATTTTGACCAGTCTAAAATTGAACATCTAGTAATTGGTTGAAGAATTTATTCTGAGAAACATCATGTTGCATGGATGTCAATGTTGTCTCCATCCAGTTGACTTTTTCATGTTCAACGACAAAATTTTTACTCTGGTCAAAATGGAAAGATCTTGCAGACGACAATTTTTAGTTGATGAAACATGAATCTTATTTATATTTTTAGGTAGAAAACATTGTGGATAATGAAGAAATTGCTTGTAACAAGCATTTTTTCAATATCCACAATTTTTTACAGAGATTTTGTTTTTGAAGTGTGTCAAAAAAGCATTATTGTCAAGGAATAGGTAAACTATATAAGGCATTGTTTTCAAACTTGGCACATGCATGTTAGACTAATAGGTTTTTGTACAAGTCTATTAACTCTGACAAAAATTTAAAAATAATTATGTCTCATTTTTAGCTCACCTGAGCACGTAGTGCTCAAGTGAGCTATTGTGATCCCCTTTTGTCCGGCGTCCGTCCGTCGTGTGTCGTTAGTCGTGCGTCGTCCGTCAACAATTTCTTTAAACGACATCTCCTCCCAAACTGATGAGCCAATTTTAACCAAATTTGGCAGAAATGTTCCTTAGGTGGTCCCCTTCAAAAATAGCTAAAAGAATGGAAATCCATTAAAAACTCTGGTTGCCATGGCAACAAAAGTGAAATTTTAAAATAATCTTTAAAATTCTTCTCCTCCTGACCCAGAAAACGTGGAGCCTTGATATTTTGCATGAAGCATCAGTATATTGACCACTTTCAAAATAGCTGATATCATGATCCTCGGGTCCCCAGGGGCAGAGCCCCAGGGGGGTAGGGTTTATATAGAAATAAAGAACAATTTTTTAAATGACATCTCCTCCCAAACCACTGGGCCAATTTGAACCAAATTTGGCAGAAATGTTGCTTAGGTGGTCCCCTTCAAAAAATGCTAAAAGAATTGAAATCCGTGAAAAACTCTGGTTGCCATGGCAACAAAAGTGAAATTTCAAAATAATCTTTAAAAATCTTCTCCTCCTGACCCAGAAGGCGTAAGAGCCTTGATATTTTGCATGAAGCATCAGTATATTGACCTCTTTCAAAATAGCTAAAATCATGATCCTTGGGTCCCCAGGGTCGGAGCCCCAGGGGGGGGGGGGGCTTATATAGAAAAAAAGAACGATTTTTTAAATGACATCTCCTCCCAAACCACTGGGCCAATTTGAACCAAATTTGGCAGAATGTTGCTTAGGTGGTCCCCTTCAAAAAATGCTAAAAGAATTGAAATCCGTGAAAAACTCTGGTTGCCATGGCAACAAAAGTGAAATTTCAAAATAATCTTTAAAAATCTTCTCCTCCTGACCCAGAAGGCGTAAGAGCCTTGATATTTTGCATGAAGCATCAGTATATTGACCTCTTTCAAAATAGCTAAAATCATGATCCTTGGGTCCCCAGGGTCGGAGCCCCAGGGGGGGGGGGGCTTATATAGAAATAAAGAACGATTTTTTAAATGACATCTCCTCCCAAACCACTGGGCCAATTTGAACCAAATATGGCAGAAATGTTGCTTAGGTGGTCCCCCTTAAAAATAGCTAAAAGAATTGAAATCCGTTAAAAACTCTGGTTACCATGGCAACAAAAGTGAAATTTCAAAATAATCTTTAAGAATCTTCTCCTCCTGACCCAGAAGGCGTAGAGCCTTGATATTTTGCATGAAGCATCAGTTTATTGATCTCTTTCAAAATAGCTGATATCATGATCCTCGGGTCCCCAGGGGTGGACCCAGGGGGGGGGGGGTATAGGCATGAGGCATCAGTTCACAGTCTTCTTCCTTATTTCTGAAATTCTTTCAAATCAGCACTAAAGCCTTGGAATTTGTAATTTAGACTTTTGGATCCCCAGGCTCATTGTCTTTATATGTAATTGCGGCCCACTTGTTTCATAATCCTAACCTTAACATGAAATTAGACTGTTGAAAGAAAAAGAGCCTTTATCTCAGTTGAACGCCCCAGGGCCAACGGCCCTCTTGTTTACTATAAGCTTCCGCTTGCAAAACTTACATATCTCTGTAACTGTCTATACATAAAGAAAGAGAAATATGATGTGAGAAATATGGCACAATACCAATGTAATTATTTTCTAAAACGCTGGATCCCTAAGGATGCAAGAATACTAAATTATTTAGATGATATGATTGAAATTATATGTAAACAGTGTAATGATTGTGGGTTATAAACTATAACCAGAGCTCTTTCAAAACACATTTTTTCCTCATCAGGAATTCAACATGTTTGGCTAACTCTCTTTATTGTGCCTTCATTTGCCCATCAGAATTTTTTAATCGCGAGCTCTAGCGAGGGATTAATGCCGTTTTCTCAAAATTTGTTCCCAATACTGCCTTTTATCAACTGAATTCATACAATACTGAATATTTGGGGTGTTTATCAGGCAAATAATTGTATAACACTGAAACCGGTGCATCATGCAAGTCGTAAATTAGATCAAGGAGCTCAAGTTGTGGTCTGACACAGAATTTACTTCCCTTATGCTTAAAATTAAGGAGGATTATTTACAGTGGAAAAATAGGGAATTCAATATGCTCTCTCTCCTCACGAAAAGGTATAATAAATCAGCAAACTACAGTCAAATACCTTTACCTCGAACGTCCCTAAGCCGAAGTTACCCCTACGTCGAAGTTATTCTAAAGTCCTGATCTTATTACTCTTTTTCTCTATGTATTTGAAACTCCATACGTCGTTCTCTTTTTCTCGTAAACTACCCCTAATTACAAAGTCCCGTCACTATTGTTTGCACTTATTCACACCTCTATAGGACGAACCTTAATCATAGAGGCAGAAATTTGCAATCAACTAAGTTTTTCACACATTTTGACGTGTCAACGCTGTTAAGAGATAAGTGCATTACAGTATTGAATATCGATTGCTTACATGATTTTGTTTGATTGTTTATCTGCGATCTGATAATTTGAAAGATTGAGTGAAGAGGAGACAATGTTACAATGGATTTTAACAATGACAAAACAGGAATCTAACGCCCTTACCACGCAGGACTTGTTTGATGCGGACCTGGAGTGACCTATGTGACGCTCTAAAGGAAGGACCAATCCGGCTGGATACTTGGGTTATTTCGACAGGAAAGAGAAAATTGTCGAACTACGACACGAAGAATAATCAATAGTAGAACAGAAAAAACAAACAAATTCTTAACAAATCTGTAGCTTCGAGTGATAATTATAAGAATATTCATAAAAGAAATTACCATAAATACATCGTCGTTATATTTTTCATTCGATTAGATAATCATACTAGTACAATCATTTGTGGCCTTATTTACTAACGGTATTGCGCCTTCATTTTTGCTCGTACATGGAAAATCTTCGACTATCTACATGTCGAATTATCTCTACGTCGAAGTTTTCTCGTAAGTCCCCTGAACTTCGAGGTATAGGTATTCGACTGTATTAGATCAAGTATACATATTGTCCAAGAACTACAGATTACCTCATAACTTATGTTTTCAAGCTACGCTAATTAAAATTTTTAGCATGATAAAGTTAATTTAGTTTAATATAACAAATTATTAGCTTTCGTATTTATCAATAAACAATTTTAACAAAAGGTATTTTGGATTGAAGAAGTCCCTAATCATATCTGTATTAATTTACAGATGAGATTGAAAAAGCTACTGGTAGTTCCTTCTTTTCATATCCCCTCTCAAAAAATTTGGACATACTATTTAAAAGTTACTTCTAGGGCTGATTCGCAAATTATTTCTAGATAGTCTAAAACATGTGGTACTCACAGGGAACAATGTTCTGACTTTTCAAAGAAATATACAACTTATAAAATTCAACAGTGAAAGCAACAACATTTTCTCATTTATTCAGTAGCCAGTGATTACAGTGCTGACAGCACTTTGATTTATTAAGATAACTCCTCAGAGCTTCAAAACATGGGTGAATTTCTACCATAAATTCAATAGAAATAGTTACACAGAAATACCGGTAGTGTTTTTTGGTAACCTATCAGATTTCTTCAAGAAATTACAAACCTTTGGAAAACATGACTTTTGTGCAGTAAATTTCAATATTATTATAAAGAATGTTTGGTGAAAGCTTAAAACATTTTCCTTTATGATAAGTTTTTTGTGGATTTCATAAAATAATCAAGGAATATTCCTTTTGTGACTCTTAACCCATTCCCAATCACAACACAATTCCTGCTTTTTAAGCTCCTAAAGTAAAAAGCTTTGGAAAACATTGTGGAAAATGAAGAAATTTCTTGTAACAAGCAATTTCTTCATTGCCCAAATTGCTTTCTACCCTAAATGACAAAGAAATGTGAAATTCCATTAACTTAAAAAAGTCATCTGCAACTTCTTTCAATTTGGACCAGCCTAAAATTGTCGTGAAGGAATGGGTTAATTACTGGTAGATTCCATGAAAATATATATATTTACAAAATGTTTTTTTACTTCACTTATCTTGATTTCAAATGGTAAGAAATGAAGTGAAACATTCTAACCCATTCCCAAACGACTAAATCTAAAAGTGGTCCAAATTCAAAGAAGTTGCAGATGACAATTTTAAGTTGATGAAATTTTTAGAATCTTTGTCTTTTGGGGTAGAAAACATTGTGGATAATGTCTCAAACAATTTCTTCATTATACACAATGTTTTTAAAGGCTTTGATATTGAGGGGCGTTTAAAAGCGTCATATAGTGGGAATGGGTGAAATTCTTTTATAAAACAGAGAAGATTTCAGTTTGTCCTTTCTTACAGTGGATCGTTATCAAAATCTTTAAAAACCTGATCTTCTGTATCCGCAAATTGTTGCAGGTAGGGCAAAATAGCAGCTTAAGTGCATCTTTTGCCCTTTTCATATTGCCCAGAATATTCCTGTTTTAGTAAGAGGTCCATTAATTGTAAGTTTGGCCTGTACTTTTTATGCGTTCATCTTTTTGATTTTGGTGCAATTTTGTAGAGGATTTTATTTAGCATGACAAGGGTTTAGTTTCAGTTCAACAAAACAAAATCAAGAAAGAAACATTTACCTTGATCTCAAAATTTATTGTCCTAATCAAGATGCAAAATTAAGCTTTACTTTGATGTCTAAGACAATCATTCTCCTTGACTGATAATTTTACATTTGCCCACAGATAGTAAAAGGAGTACTTGATTTATAGTAACAGTTCAAACTTAAGATGGTAAAAATCTGGTTGAGGTTAATCTATAAATAAGATTATACCCTTTAAATGATTACTAAAACTTCACTACTATTTGCCTATTGAAGCCTATTGTTCTTAAAATGTTTAACCCATTCCCTTTCAGTCAAACCTTTTCACTTCTTTCTAGATAAAAAAAACACACACAAAAAAATCAGAAAAATATTGTCAAAAATGAATAGTTTTAGACTAGCAATTTCTTCATTATTCACAATATTTTTCACCCTATGATACTGTGAGATTTTGGAAATTTCCTCAACTTAGAATTATCTTCTGCAATCTTTAAACTGAGCATAAAGTGATCATTAGAAGAGCTGTTATGATTGGTCTGCTGTATGTTTAGCCTGCCGTCTGTACAAAAAAAATTCTCATTAACTAACCATCAGATTTCAACCAAAGTTCACAGATTTATGCTCAGATGAAGCTTTTTCAAATACTTGGTTGCCATGGCAACAGAATGACAAAACTTTAAAAATCTTCTACTCACTAACCAGAAGGCCTAAGGCTGTCAAATTTTGCACCATTACCTATTGGTTCTGTTCCAAAAATGATCATTCTAGGATCAACAAAAGTCTTATGTTATAGGTTTCGCTATTTTACATAGAGATTAAAAAGGAAATTTTGAAAAACCCTCTCCTTCTTAATCAAAAGGCCTTTAGCTTTCAAATTCTGCATGCAACATCACCTTATGAATACTTCAAATTATTTAAGGCCCCATGTTGTGGGGTCTAGGATATTACATGATTTTGATTGAACTGTTGCCTTATGCTGCTCAACCAAAAAACTTAGATTACTCTGAGTGTCTGAGATTCTATTCAGGCCTATGTTGTGGCTTATGGTATATAACTTAGAGATAAAGAAGAATTTAAAAACTTCATAAGCTTTCCTCTCCCAAGCCACATGGCTTAAACCTGTTAAATTTTGTATGCTCTATCACTTAATAGTACTCTACAATATACTTCAAATTATAAGTCTTGGATCAACATGAGCCCTTTGTTGTAAGTTCTTAGATTTTACATAGAGTTAAAGAAGATATCTTTAAGATCTTTTCCTCCAAAATCAAAATGTCTGAAGCTTTAACTCTTGTTGTGCTCAATAAAATCCTTATTCAGAATTGCATTAAAATCAAAGGGCTAAATGTACTGGAATGCCTTATATCATTAGTCTTTATTTTGTTTACTAATTCTGTTTACAAATATGATATTAACATGTCAAACCAGTGGTTTAGACTAAGATCAAACTGCACATATGTGCAGGCTAATCTTAGGCTATATACCTCCTGCCAAAGCAGGAATATTCCGGATTAAGCAAGACAATGGTTAAATTGGCTTTAAAATGGTGCATCAAGTACTCCACTTAAATGCATAAAAACATTACTCTTGGATCAAGATAAGCCTAGCATATCGGTGCAAAGAGTGTAAAATAAGGTATAGAGATGATGAATTAACCCTTAAAAATCTCCCTCTCTCTAGCCATTGACTGGCCTTGAGCTTTCAAATATAGTAAAAAAAACATTGCCTCATGATTGTCTTATAGGACCATCATAGTCCTCCTTTTTCAATTTGGACCTGACTAGAATAATGTTAAGTTTTAGGTTAATAGGCCGACAATGAAATAATCTTTGCAAACCACCGTAAATCGGGTTTTATTAGCGAGGGTTTTATTTCTACTAATATTCGCAAGACAACAAGCTCGCAAATTCAAGAATCTCGGTTAAATTTGACCACTTTGTACAGAAAATTAAGGAGAGGTCCAAAGTAAGCCGAAGATCAAATGACTTTATCCAATTCGGCATCATCCCACTTTATTTTATTTTTAATATTCTTAAGATTATCATCTTCTCTGTGTAAAAAAACTGATAAATCAGTTTTGATAAGTTATTTTAGAACAGAACTAATCATTAGCAGCAGACAAAATTTCTAACCCGCCAAATTAGGACACTTATTGTTTTGAAGACATCTATACAAGGATAACAATGGAAAGTAGGCGAGGTGATAAAATTCCAGGTGACGATAATTAGACAACAAAGGGCTAAAACGTTGTAACTTACTCTTTATTGCATAGACTCTTAGAACCTTTCAACAAATTGAAATCAGGCGATGCAAAATAAGTCAATTAAAAACAAACGGTTGCACCTATTTTGACACGGGATATAATTATTTCATCTTATTATAGTTTGATAAGACTATTATTTTATTTATAATTTGAGGTGTTAGTGCTTTAAGGTATAAACATTACTACCGTTAACCTCTTTCTTAGCTCTTTCTATACTTTAATGCATAATTTGCAATCTGGAAACGATTTCTGTAGAAAATCCTTATACTATATTTATAGAGAATAGGTAAATGTTCTTAAAATGAAATACCAGTAATCATTCTATTCATCGGTTGGCATCAAATCGGGCTGCGATTTTTCTTTGCCGGTGTATTTCCGGAGATACCTTACAGAAATCATGGTCGCTTGCAAATCCATGAACTCCCTAATTAGTCTTCAAGTCCTGCTTACGTGAAAATAAGATTACACGAAAATTACCCAATTTACAGTACACAGTGTGTTGATAAGACAGTTTATCATAATGAGGGTTATTTCTAACCCTTATCATGCTGAATAAAACCCTCTACTCTAATGGGCTGACAGCACTGAATGCAGTAGATGTGGGTTGTAGGTCTAGTAGATTGACAAATTATTTTGAAAATTTTGATTAATAAAAAAGACTGAGCTTTAAAAGAGATAAGCAGAGGTTGTAGACTAAGATCAGACTGAAAATATGTGCAGGCTGATCTTTTTCTATACTTTCTACCTTGAAACAAGCAATTTCTACATTTTCCAAAATTTTTGAAAGAATCAAAATTATAGTATGCAACTTCTGTGAATTTTGACCAGTCTTAAATTTTGTCATTGGCAAGCAAGATTAGCTTTATTTGCCTCAGCAATTATAGCTCTGTTTATTATTTTCTTTTCCAGATTGTTCATGTGAGTCATCACTGAAAGAATGGGGACTGGAGCAAGCTCATATACACCCCCACCAACACCTCTTAGACCATTAAGAAACAGCATCAGTAAGATAGGTGAGTCAGTGTAACTGTGTAATAGAGACTTGAACAAACTGAGGTGCAACCCCTTCAAAAATCTTACTTTACTTTAGAATTGTAGAAATAACCCATTCCCACACAGTGACGCCCCTCAAGAAAAACAAATGGAAAAACATTGCGTAAAAAAAAAGAAAGTGCTTGTAACTAGCAATTTCTTCATTTTACACAATGTTTTCTATCCAAAAGGTGAAAAAATCTAAAATCTCATACTCTTTTATTTGTCATCTGCAAGTCCTTTAAATTTGGACCAGTCTAAAATTTTGCTGTGTGGTAATGGATTAAGCAATATCTGATCATTTAAGGGGTGTGGAAAAACAGGTTTTCTCCACATGTCCCTGGACAAGAAAGACATTATTTTCTACTTGTCCAGAACTGTAAAATGAACTCGTCCTCAAAAAAGGAAGTGATAAAGTTTCAGGAAATGTTGTTAATGATGAAAATGCTTGTAACCCAGTAGCCTTGGAAAGTTTACTTGACTGCAAGTAAAAAAAGCCCATGGCAGACAAATTTGGCTTAAAAATTCCATGTCCCTGCTATGGATGTGATATTGACTGGGGCCAGTCATAAACATCCCTTCAACACCTCTTAGACAATTTTTCAGTTGAGCAGCACTAAGCTGGGTGGGTCAGTATTACACAAACTATCTACCTGTGTGAAAGGGACTTGAGCAAGCTGAGATATAAACCCATAAAAAATCATATATGGTTAGGGGTAGCAAACATTGTGGATAATGAAGAAATTGCTTGTATCAAGCAATTTCTTCATTCTCCACCATGTTTTACAAAGCTTTCGCATTGGGAGGCATTAAAATACTTCATTGTGTGGGAATGGGTTCAGCTAGCTGTGTCAGTATTGCAAACAATTAATCTGTTTACTAGGGCCAGATCATAAACACTCCCACCAGCACTTATTAGACCATTACAGAACAGTATGAGTTAGCTAGGTGAGTCAGAATAACACAATTTATGAGAACTGCCTCATAGACACCCCCAATTAATTCCACTAATAATATCAATGAGCTAGATAAGCCAGTATCTATTGCATGGTGACTGTAGCCTATTCAGATACACCTTCATGGACACCTTAGACCAGTACCAAACAGCATCAATAAGCTACAGAAATCAGTATAACTGTAAACTTTCTGTTTCATTGGGACTGAAAATCATATAACACAAACAAACACCTAGGGCCTTTATTGAACAACTTCCACAAGTCATGTATGACATTCTGTGGGATAAGTAATGGAGCAAGCCCGAAACATCCCCAACAATGTCTCTAAGACTCCCCAACAATATCTCTAAGACTGATTTTGAACAGCATCTTGGTAGATTTTATGAATTGTTTTAAGACAATCTATTTATGTGAAAAAGATTGGAGCAATATCCTACCCTACATGCCAACACCTTTAGAACAGCAACAGATAGCTTTGTGAGTCAGTGTAAAGCTTAACCTGGGTGATGAGGACTTACGACAGCTTGTACCCCACATCAGACTTTTATAATACAGTATCAGTTTCATATTTGCATAAAAAATGTCTGTTTTGTGTGTTTTCGATCAAACAGCCGTGTGTAAAAGAAAAGAATAGCAGAAATTATCTGAAAGCTTTTTTTCAAAATATCTACTTAACTTTTGTATCAAGATTTTGATAGGTTAATGTTTTTCCTATGTTAATTGAAAAAAAAAACATAACTACAACTGATTTGTTTTAATGAATATTGTTGCAAGTGTTTTCTGATTTATAACAACCTTAGCCTATTCTCAATGAGCACCAGATAGCAGGAGTAATTTTGATTTTAAATCATAAAAGTAGTTCAAGTCAATTTGGACAATTTTGTATGGTTGTTTAATCATGGCCATACTGTGAATGTTGGGCCACCCACAGAAAGATAGCTATGGGTAAAATTGCATAGTTTACTAGCATTGTTAAGTAATGTCAAAAAGGTGTTGATAGGGGTATAAATGGGCTGGCTCTATTACCAATCACAGAGGAAAAACTGTGGCATACCAATGCAAAAAGCAAACTGATACTTTCTTGTTCTATAACAGTCTAAGGTGTTGATGAGGGGTGAATAAAAGCTAGCAGACTCAGATAGATTAGCTTTTTAGGTCAGTATACCATAGTTGGTTATGGAGCCAGCCCATTTACACCTCCATCAACACCTTCTTGACATTACTTAACCCTTTCCTGTTTTGCAAAATATCAGAACTGTCTAAATTCAAAGGTTTTGCAGACGAATAGTTAAAGTACCTTTAATTTGAAAAATAACCATTTGTTTGGGTAGATAATATTGTGGAAAAAGAAGAAGTTGCTTGTTACAAGCAATTTCTTCCTTTTCCACAATGTTTTCTCAAGAATAAAATTATAGGGATGTGAAAAGCAGTGATTGTACAGGAAAGGGTTAACAATGCTATTACACTACACTATTTTACCCATAAGCCATCTTTCTGTGTGATTGGGATTGGAACCAGCTCAAACATAACCTCATCAATACGACAATTCTTACACTGTTATGGAACAGCATTAACCCTTGTTATGCTGAATATTTATCCTCTTTTCACTATATTTCAAAACTGTGACATAATTAGATAGGTGTTGAGTTCCAAGCTTTTCTCAAGACAACAAGAACAAGCAAGTAGTGTAGGCTAAGATCAGACTGCACATCTGTGCAGGCTGATCTTATTCTTTACACCTGCTTAAGTCATTGCCAAAGCAGGAATATTCAGGATTCAGCATAACAAGGGTTAAGCTATGTGAGTGATTAATACATTGTATTCTTTCTATAGTCCCATTATTAGAAAACTAAATGCTAGGTCTAAATATTTTGACAGAATTTCAGATGTTGCTTCAAATTTGGAGTTGATTAAAAAGTATCTGTCTGTTTGGTAAAAAACGAAGCAAATGGAAAAATGGAGAAGATAAGCAATTGCCAATGTCAGTTGAAAAAGTCATTTTACCAATAAAATAATTCATTCAGAAGACCAAAGTTGAATTGCTTTTTTGTAAGTTTGGTATCTTAAATGCTGTAACTAAATCTGTAGTTAGGTCACCATAAATAATTTGCTTTCAGCTTATGTTCCTGATCATAATTTAGGGCATTTACAATGCAGTTTGGCAGCATTGGCATCATTGTTGCACATCTGTCAACAATTTCTTTCAACATCTTCCCCAGAAGCAGTTTGCCAATCTTTATGAAACTTAGCAGGAATGTTCTTGGGTGAATCTAATTAAAAATTGTTCAAATAATTGAATTTCACCCTTAACTTTGGTTGCCATGGCAACAATAAGTGTGAAATTAATGAATTCTTTAAAAATCTTCTTTTTTGAAACCAAAAGACGGGGAGCTATGATACCATGTATGCAGCACCTCCTAGGGGACATCCCTTGGATAATATTTGGGCCCTGCCCAGGGGCACACCACTTTACATTGAAACTAAGAATGAAAACTTTAAAAATCTTCTTCTGAAACCAGACAGTATAGAGCATTGATCTTAAGTATGTAGCATCTCATATCAGACTTCTTTAGAGTTTGTTCATATTGTGCCCCTTTGGTAATATATGGACTTTGCTGGAGTGCATCCTGTTTTTACATACATTCAAAGAAGGAAAACTTAAAAAAACTTTCTCTAAAACCAGAAAGCGTAGATCATTGATATTTTGTATGTAGAATCTCAAAGTGAAAATTTACAAATTTTGTTTTTGTGATGCCCCTTTAGTGATATTTGAACTCCATGTATGGACCTTTCCCACTTTTTACATAGAAACTAAGAGGAAAATGTTAAAATATCTTTTACGGGTCCACAGCACAACTTAATTCATATAAAAACAAAAAAGAAAATATCATACAGAATCTTCTTTTGACTAGTCACCAAGCTTAAAGGTGTCATGTATAATGTATGGGGTTACCAACTAGTGACTCTCTTCAAAATTGATTTGTGGTTAATATTCCTAAGCTATATCTCAGGTGAGCACTTTAGGACCAATGACCCTCTTGTTTTTCATTGAGTAATGAGGCTTATTTTTCACCTGATCAGAATGCAGGACTTTTGGTATAGACACAACTAAAACTTAACTTTTATCTACTTTTTATGAACTAATCTGGAAGCACTTCATACAAGATGTTGTGTGTGAGAGTATTTTTCTTTAACAGAATCATAATAATCTTTTTAATCAATAGATTAAATATGTTCTAGACACTCATAAGGTTTTATTAATTGCAGTATTACCTCTTGGTACTTTTTGACAGTGGTTGTTTTAGTCCAATGGTCTTAATTACAAGATTTGACAGATTTATGCTCAAAACCTCCAAAAAGAGGCAAGGAGATTTATCAAAACAGATTATGTGCCTATGTATCTCTTTACGCAAATTTTTGGTAAGATTCATTTGTGATTACTAAGTTCATTTTCTTTTGATTTTACTTTCTTTGCAGGTACTGGTTTACATAAATTCAAGTTGTGGATAATTTGCATATGTTGTGACAAAAATCTTCTTAAATAAAAATTACATTAATTAACATAAAACCCATTTTAATATTTTACCAAAGTTTAAACACTTGAAAACACCATAAAACAAACCACTAATTATCAAAATAACAATTGCGTTTTTCAACTCATCGAATCCTGTGACAAAATCAAATATCAATTAAAAATTGTAAGTTCCAAAAGCAATGGACAAAATGAATACAAAAAATGCAATAAAGGTATTAATTTTTAGCTCCGATGGCTGAAAGTGCTAGTGTCCGTAAACTTTTACTTTGAAAATCTTCTCTTCAGAAAGTACTGAACAGATTTCAACCAAATTTCACAGAAATGATCCTTGGGTGACCCTCTATCAGATTCCTTCAAAGAGTTTTGATCTGATGAAAAACATGGCTTTCATGGGCCGGGCTAACTTCCATATATGATGAAAGCTTTGAAAGTCTTTTTCTCAGAGACCAGTGGATGGATTTCGACCAAATTTCACAGAAATGATCCTTAGGTGAACCTTTATCAGATTCCTTGAAAGAAATTTGATCTAATTAAAAACATGGCCTTAATGGGTGGGTCTAATTTCCATATATGGTGAAAGCTTTGAAAATCTTTTCAGAAATCACTGGATGGATTTCAACCAAATTTCACAGAAATGATCCTTTTCCAATTTAAACACAATTTGAAATGTTGTCTGCAACTCCTTTGTCTGGTAATTGGTTAACAGATCTGCTAGTAGAGAGCCCGGTTTACGGTTATTTAGCAGACAAGAAAAAGCAGATGCATAAAAGTTAACGTGTATTCTAGACCCCCTATTACAGAACCATATCTGCCAATACATTGATATGTACTGGGTAAATTACTGTGTAATGGCAACTATAAACATCAGAAGTGTTGCACTCCTACAGGAGATCTATTGATCTATTTGCCATGCAGAAAATGTGACAAGTTTCTTTACATCATTATCCACATGGGGATCATAATCTAGTATTGTTTTCTGTCGAGGTATGATAGAAACTGTCATCAAGGGAGCTTTTCAGATAAACATTAGAATACAAACAGGGATATTTGTCTGCACAGTGGGCTACTGTATAATGAACTCTGTGTCCGATGCTCTTATTACCAAAATTAAAGCAAGAGAAGGGAATATTTATTGAAATATGGTTCTTCCTCTTCACTTCACCAATAGTATGTAAATTTTGAAGTTGAAATCTTTGGATGTGTCAGGGACAATCTGATCAAAAGTAAGGGGACAGAGGTAGCTTCCAATAATAATTTCCTTACCTCCAAGGCAAAGGTGGTCTGTCAGTCAGTCTGGTCATTTACTTTGCTGGGTTTTTGGTTTGTGTGCAATAATAACCAATTTTGTATTTCCTTCCAATCCATCGAATTTTTAACCAGCTTACTTGACCTTTTTTCTAAGCCCTAGATGATAATAAGCTTATTTTGATTTGTGGATTATGCAGCGTTGAGTTCAAGTTTTAGAACTTGCAACAGCTATATTTGACAAAAATGTTTCCTTTGAATCAAAATAATTTCCCAGAGCTCAGTTTTACAAACTATTTCTTTCTAAACCCTGGAAGATTTTGAGCTGTTTTAGATGAGTAAGTGTGTAATCAGTAAGTTCTTACAAAAATTACCGCTGTTGGACTGAAAATGTTTTGATGACATCCCAGGTTTTTTAAGCCCTTACCAGGGTTTTCATTAGTACCGAAAAGTCAAGAGTCATTGACCCTTGAGCCAAAATTTTCAAGAGTCAAAATTCAGATCCGAAGAGTCAAAATGCGATATGCCCCCACCCCCAGTAGCAATTTAGAAAAAAAAAGTAACAGATAAAAGTATTAAAATGTTAATATTTTTTTAGCAGTGGTGCCTCAGAATAAACCATGTCTCAGATTGGAACATTTATCCAATCTGACAGTATTCTATTTTGGATAAATTTTTGGTAAATTTTAGTATTCATGCATACATGTATATTGCTAATTTTGAATCAGTTTTAGAAAATCTCAAGAGTACTAAGAGGATCAAATTCTTCTTATTTTTCGTAAAAAAGTGCCGATTTTATCCACGAAAACCAATGACATTTCTTTTACAACAATTTTTTGTGATTCATTTTATTTCTTGATTTTATTTTGTGAGGTTTTTGATAAAAGTATTAGCAAATAAGTTAATTTCAGTAGGATTAGAACTCTGAAAAGGGGTTTCAACATTAATTTCACAGGTTTTATGTACCTGTCAATTACGATCGCCAATGCATGTCCATCGTTATTGAGAGTGTTTTAAAATTACCAATCAAGCTTGGTGTTATCCATGATAGGGGTGTATACTTTCATAATCACTTTACTTAACAATAATTAGGCACACTTATGATGACCCTTGACGCATGGCTGCTAATTTTCAAGAGTCAATATGACGCACAGTGACAAATTTTCGAGCGTCAAAATTGCTTCTTTTTGAATTTCTGCGCGTCAAAACCCGAGGTCCCGGGTCAAACGAAAACCATGCCTTACTTGTAGGTAGTCTACTGATTTTTGGTGTGAGCAATTGGACTTGATGCAAATTTTCAGAAAAAATGATGAACAGCCTGAATGGGACTAAGAATTTTAATGCAATACTTTTAGAATGTTTTTTCTTCAGCCAATATGTAGTATTCTTCTTTCTCGTTTTTTGCCCTATATATAGCTTGTACCAAGGTTACCTATCTTCATTCTCTTTACCAATCGGAACTCCTCGTTCAATTCTATGTAGAATTGAACGAGAAGTTCCGATTGTCTCTTTACATGCCTTATAGGTAGCTTGTACCAAGGTTACCTTTCTTATTTCACATTGATTGTAGAGTTTTATTGCATCTTAGCTGACTATGTCATTAGTATGAGCAGGGAATATTCAATTTATGTCTTTCATTTGTGACAAGCATTTGTTTTAGAAGAATAATCTGTCCCTGACAGCTCATGTTTATTGAGTCAGAAAGAGATAATGTAGCAGACAAGGATAGGAGAAATAATAACCAGATAGTAATGCTTGTTTGTTATCTTCTGTAGCAGGGATCCCATACATTGAGATATAGCAGAAGAAAGTGAGAAAAACAAATTTACAAAATGGGTTTTCTCTTCTCCTGAGACCTGGCTGTAAATGTAATGGTATGGTAATACAAATACTTACTGAATAAATCATCACCCAAAGGCTACAAATCATCTCATTATCAGTTTTAAAACAAAGTGAATTCAGTTAGAAAAGATATTTTTACTACACATGGTAAACACAAGTAGGGCCATGTCATGGGGATATGTCTGTCATGTGTCAGTCTACGGGTTCTTAACCTTATGTTTCAGACATCTTTTAACCCATTTCCATTCAATCCCGCCTTTTTACGCCCCCCCCCCAAGAAAATAGTTCTGGAAAACAATGTGGAAAATGAAAAAAATTCTTGTCTCAAGCAATTTCTGAATTTTCCACATTGTTTTCTACCAAGAAAGACAAATACTTTAAAAAATTCACTGATTTGAATTTGTTGTCTGCAACTCCTTTCAATTTGAACCAGTCTAAAGTTTTGTTGTGTGGGAATGTGTTGTGAAAAAACTACATGAATTTTAACCAAATTTCAAAGAAATGTCCTCTTTTTTCTCTATTTCAAATTCCTTCACAGAATTATGTTACATCAATAACTAGGCTTGATGGTTACCATGGCAATGAAAATGTAAAAAATTCTTCTCTCAAAACCCTCATCACAATTAACACATTCCTGTTCAAACCCTGTTTTTACATCCCTGTGATTTTATAATTGAGAAAAAATTGTAGTAAAAGAAGAAATTGCTTGTTACAAGCAATTTCTTCTTTTTACACAATGTTTTCTACCCTACAGAATGGCCATTTTCCAAATTAAATACTCAGAAAATTTTCGTCTGCAATACCTTTGAATTTGGACAAACTTTGCAAAACAGGAAAGTATTAACCATTGTCTGCCATTCTGTCCCTTGCTTGGCAAAAGTTTAAAAAGTTTTTAGCTCCACTAGGCTATTATCATTGCAGAGTGTCTGTCACGCAAGTGTCTGTACCTGCATGAACATCTCCTCAGAAAGTACTGAGCAGAATTAAACCAAATTTCAAAACAATGATCCTTCAAAGAATTTTGATCAGTTGAAAAACATGGCTTTAACAGGCCAAAAATTCAGGGGAATAATCCTTTGGTGACCCTTTATTAGATTCCTTTAAAGAATTATGATTGAATGAGAAACATTGCTTTAATGGGCAAGCCTAATTTCCATTTATGGTATATTGTGAAAACTTTGAAATCCTTTTTCACAGAAACCAGTTGATGGATTTCAAACAAATTTTAAAGGAATGATTCTTTGGTAATCCTTAATCAGATTCTTTAAAAAAGTTTGCTTGGTTTAAGAACAATACTTTTATGAGCAGGTTTAATGTCTATAAATGGTTTATAGTGAATATTTGAAATTCATGTTCTCCATAACTGGAGGATGACAAAATTTCACAGGAATGATCTTTTAGTTATCCTTAATCAGACTTATTAAGGAATTTTATTAGTTTTATTAGCTTCGTAAGATTGGCTAAATTTCAAGTAGGAATCACATAGTGATGCAAGGGACCTTAGACCGATCGTGTTTGAAGGAAATGTAGATGACGATTCTATGTTACAATAGGAAAATTAGTAATTTCTATTGGCCTGCTTATTTTACTAAGAAGAAATATTTGGTAAAAGGAGAAAAATGTTAATTGTCAATGTATCCTTCTGCTAGACTGTTTCATTTTCATTTCTAACTCCACTGGCTGAAAGCACGGGAGCTATTGTCCGTTGTCCGTCCAGTCGTCTGTCCGTCTGTCCATAAACTTTTACTTTGAAAATCTACTCCTCAGAAAGTACTGAACAGATTTCAACTAAATTTCACAGAAATGATCCTTGGGTGACCCTCTATCAGATTCCTTCAAAGAAAGAATTTTGATCGAAAAAAAAACCATGGCTTTAATGGGCGGGGCTAACTTCCATTTATGGTGAAAGCTTTGAAAAACTTCTCAGAAATCGGTGGATGGATTTCAACAAAATTTCCCAGAAATGATCCTTGGGTGAACCTTTATCAGATTCCTTGAAAGAATTTTGATCGAATGAAATTTCCATATATGGTAAAAGCTTTGAAAATCTTCTTCTTAGAACCAAGGGGATGGATTTCAATCAAATTTCTCTGAAATGATCCTATGATGAACCTCTATGAGATTCCTTCAAAGAATTTTGATCGGATGAAAAACATGGCTTTAATGGGTGTTGCTAATTTCCATATGTGGTAAAAGCTTTAAAAATCTTCTTCTTAGAACCTAGTGGATGGATTTAAATAAATTTTCAAAGAAATGATCCTATGATGAACCTCTGATATCTTCAAAGAATTTTGATCAGATGAAATAATGGCTTTAATTGGCAGGGCTAATTTCCAGTGGATTGATTTCAATCAAATTTCACAGAAATGATCCTTTGGTGAACCTCTACCAAATTTCTTCAAATATTTTTGATTGGATGAAAAAATGGCTTTAACGGGGCTATTTCCATATGTGGTAAAATCTTTGAAATTCTTCTCAGAAACAAGTGAACTCATCCAAATCTGACCAGATCGACCCTTTGGTGACTTTTTATCAGTTTATAAAAAAGAATTTTGATTGCATGAAAAATATGGCTTTAATGGGCCAGGCTTATTTCCATATATGGTATATACTGAAAACTTTGTTAATTTCTCAGAAACCTGTTGATGGATTTCAAACAAATTTCACAGGAATGATAACCAGATGACTTTTTGTCAGATTCCTTCATAAATTTGATTGGTTGAAAAACATGGCTATAATGGTAGTGGGTTATGTCCATATACAGTATACAGTGAAAATTTTACATGACTTGACTTTTGTAAAAACAATGAAAAGTCTGAAATGATTCTCTAGAACTATTTCAAAGATTTCAATGATTTAGATTTATTTTCATCATATTCATTTTTTTTAAATTCATGAAAAAATTTGCTTAATCAGTACATTCATGCCTGTGGAGCCATACACAAGGTGAAGGGTCAAGCTTACGGAACTTGCTAAACTAACAAAGTAAAAAGAACAGAAAGACTTTTGTTACTCTTATTATTCATTAATTTTGTTATTACTTCATTATTTACTTAAATTTACTCTAATTATTCATTAATTTTGTTATTACTTGATCATTTACTGAAATTTACCAAAAAGTCATTATAAATATATAGTTAATACAATGCCAAACTAAGAAAGTGCTATATTTATGATGAAAATGTCCAATTTCACTATTTTAAAGACTTAAACTCCTACTTACGCCACATTTTTCTGAATGTAACTTTATGCAAAGAGTTACGTTAAACTTAGTTACAAGCAGATTTATTAAAACCCACTTACGATTAAAATTTGAGCGTACACAAAAACTTACGAAAAAAAGTGTTTATAAGGACTTTAGTAAACGGTCCCCAAGCTCTCATTCTATATGACTCTCATTAGTATTCAGAAGGAACTTCCTTATTTAGATGTACAAATAATGAGCATTAGTTTAAATAACAATTTGTGCATGATGTTGATAGAAAATACATGGGTACTGATATAAGGTTGAGGACTCTCTCTGTACTCATTTTGTATCATTAATATTTTGATAGTCATAATAGTGTAAAAGGCAGTTTTCATTTATTTAAAAAAAAGATACACAAAGGTTACAAAATGACTATGCCAGAGTTCCTGTCTTCAGTGAGTACCTCTTATTTTGGGTGAGCTTGAATTTGTTAAAAATCATTTACATGAGCAAATGATCTATTTCTAGAAAATTTCCACTATTAATTTACCCCGCTTAACTTTGTTAGGGGGGTATATAGGAGTCAGCTTGTTGGTCGGTCTGTTGGTTGGTCCGTTCGTCTGTCTGTAGCTTTTTCGTGTCCACTCAATTTCTAGGCAACCATTGGATGGATTTGATTCAAACTTCACTGATATAATCAGTATCAAGCAGAGATGTGCATATTCTATTTTGGTTACTGTCCATTGATTTTTGGCGGAGTTATGGCCCTTTGGTGTAAAATTGTGTCCGCTCAATTTCTCAGCAACCATTGGAGGGATTTGATTCAAATTTTACAGAAACACTCAGTATAAGTCAGCCATGTGCATATCCTATTTTGGTTATGGTCCATTGATTTTTGGCAGATTTATGGCCCTTTAATTAAAAAAGTCCATGATTTGTTATGGCCCTTTTGCAGATAGCACTTGTATATGGACAAGTGCTGTTGGGGGGGGGGGTATTAGTTCGCTTTGCGACAATGTCTAGTTAATCATGTTTTCTCAACACGTAGCAATTTCTTAAAATACAAGCATTTGGTAAATCCATTATTTTCAGAGGGTTTTTGGGGAGTTGGGGGGGGGGGAATATTGTTGAAAAAAGATGTTTGTGAAAGACTAAAGCTCCATTATTGCCATTTTTGGCAGAACTTCCATGATAATGGAGTTTGAACTTGTCATAAGCATATTAACAGGATGCATCTTCACACTAAATATGAACATGAATCATTGGTACACCTTGAGTAATATTAAATTTATATATGGGTTCAGTTTTAAATAGACAGACAGACAGATTGGCAACTATTAACCCGTTTTATGCCCCTATTGAAAACAACTTGGGATTACATCATGGGAAATGAAGAATTTGCTTATAACAAGCCTTTATTCATTTCACACAATCTATTGTTCCACATAAGACTTGTAAATTTCTATAAAAAAAAAAATCACCAGCTTGGAGATGTTAGCATTTTCTTTCAATTAGAACACTGTCCAAAATTCTTCTGGGTGGGAACCTATTTAATCCATTTCCACATGAGAAAATTTTAGACTGATCCAATTTAAAAGAAGATGCTGACGACAATTCTAGGCTATGGAAAATCTAAAATTCTTTGTATATTGGGATGGAAAACATTGTGAACACAGAAGAAATTCCTTGAAACAAGCAATCTCTTCTTTGACCAGAATGTGTTCCAAAGCTTTTTTCTTGAGGGACGTAAAAATGAGGGCTTGAGTGGGAAAGGGTTGATAAACATTATGCCATGCTCTTTGATCAGGGCGTATGATGAAAAGGAGAACCAATTTACAGCTGGAGCGATTGTCAAAGATCAGCCTGCAAATAAATATGTTCAGGCTGATTCTACCTTAAACCACATGTTTGTCAATTTCAAACTAGAGTTATGTATGAGGTTCATTTTAAAGAGAAATACATGTATTGGCCTTCTACTATTGCTTCCAGTGGTTTTAAGGCTACCATTCTTTAAAGGTTTATTTACAGCATGACAAGGGTTTACTAACCCTTGTCATGCTGAGCCCAGAATATTCCTGTTTTGGCAGGAGGTATAGACAAAGAATAGCCTGCACATATGTGCAGTCTGATCTTAATCTACACCACCTGTAAGTCACCTTTAAGCAAAAGTCCTTTCATAAAACTCAATTTTCAAAAGAAATATTAACCAAGAATGAAGCTAAATGGTACTTTCAGCCCTTTGCTTTTAATGCAATTCTAAGAGGAATATTTATTCAGCATGACAAGGGTTATTTTTTCAGCTTATTTTTGATTGAAGTCGGATAATTCCTCCTAGCCTGACAATCTGAAGTGATAAGGCTCGTCAGAATAGATCTGACAAGAGTTGATTTTTTATTGACTCAGTGTATCTGGCTTACATTGATGTCCGTGACATTTCACTCACTTAAGGTCTTCTCAAGCTAAATTAATTGCATTGAAGCTGCTTACTGGATCAATACAGTCTGTTTTGTGATGTTTGCTTCCTTCCACAGTACAATTATTTGCTCTATCAAACTTAGAGAAATGTAATCTTTGGTTTTCGTATGAAAATCTGTCTTGGAATCTCCTTCATACATTTGCTAGGTTACAATTAAACACACTGCAGTCAACTTTGGCTTTCATGCTAATTTATCTTTTAAGCTCTTAAAGCAAGCTTTTAATGCAGCCTAGTTTATCAACATGTTTTGCTTCGGGGAGCCTCAAAATGGTATACAAAGTGTATTATTCAATGCTATCTGATTCATAATTTTCTATAATAACTATTTGAACATAAGGACAATGATGGTTCTAGATCGCTCATCTGAATTATCTGCTGTTAAAAAAATGCAACTAGAGACAAATAACTTTAACCAGTTTCATGAAGATTGAGCCAAAACTGTGACTTCTGTATTGTAACCAAAGAAATTGTCATTATGGCCTCTTTTGCTCTGTTATTCTATAGAACTTTCCCATACCCTTTAAGGTTCATCCTTATGACCTAAAAATTATCCTGATGAAGTTTCATGATGATTGAGCCAAATGTATGGCCTCTAGAACATTAACAAAGAAATTGCCATTAAGGCCCCTTTTCCTGTGTTTTCCAAAAGAATCTTCCTATAATCAAAAGCAAACAATTATTCTGGCAATTTTTTAAGAAAATTTAGCCAAAATTGTGGCCTCTAGAGAGTAAACAAAGAAATTGTCATTAAGGCCCCTTTTTCCTTTGTTTTCCAAAAGAACCTTCCCATAATCAAAAGAATTCATCCTTGTGACCAAACAATTATTCTGGCAAATTTTCAAGAAAATTTAGCCAAAATTGTGGCCTCTAAAGTGTAACAAAGAAATTGTCATTAAGGCCCCTTTTCCTGTGTTTTCCAAAAGAACCTTCCCATAATCAAAAGGGTCCATCCATATGCCCTAATGATTATTCTGGTCTAGTTTCATGAAGATTGAGCCAAAATTGTGGCCTCTAAAGTGTAACGAAGAAATTGTCATTTAGGCCCCTTTTCCTGTGTTTTCCAAAAGAACCTTCCAATAATCAATAGCCGCCGTCATAGCGCAGTCGGTAGCGTGCCAGACTCCTAATCTTCAATCATAGGTGTCATGGGTTCGATCCCCGGCGGCGGCAAATATTCTTTCCGACAATTGTCTCTCACCAATGGGTTGATAATGGTAAACCTAAGTGGGATAGCAGCTGGAGGCTAGGAAAGGATGTAGTGGTAGTACTGGGGTGAGAAATACCAGGAATCCATTGTTAGGTGCTCCACCCGCCGCGATATGACTGAAATACTGTTAAAAGCAGCGTTAAACCCCATTCAATCAATCCAATAATCAATAGGGTACATCCATATGCCCTAATGATTATTCTGGTCTTGTTTCATGAAGATTGGGCCAAAATTGTGGCCAATAGACTGTAAACAAAGAAATCGTCATTAAGGCCCCTTTTCCTGTGTTTTCCAATAGAACCTTTCCATAATCAATAGGGTTCATTCTTATGACCTAACAATTATTCTAGCAAAGTTTTGTGAAGATTGAGTCAAAATTGTGGCCTCTTGAGTGTAAACAAAGAAATTGTCATTAAGGCCCCTTTTCCTGTGTTTTCCAATAGAATCCTCCCATAATTGATAGGGCTCTTCCTCATGACTAAACAATTATTCTGACCAGTTTCATGAAGATTTAGCCAAATTGTGGCCTCTAGAGTGTCATCAAGGCCCCTTTCCTTTGTTTTTGGAACGATCCTTTTAATAATCAACAGGGTTCATCTTTATGACCTAATAATTATTCTGGCAAAGTTTCATGAAGATTGAGCCATATTTGTGGCATCTAGAGTGTAAACAAAGAAATTGTCATTTAGGCCCCTTTTCCTGTGTTTTTAGCCCACCTGAGCACGTAGTGCTCAAGTGAGCTATTGTGATCCCCTTTTGTCCGGCGTCAAGCCGTCGTCTGGCGTGCGTCGTCTGTCAAAAATTTCTTTAAACAACATCTCCTCCCAATCCTGTAGGCCAATTTGAACCAAATTTTGCAAAAAATGTTCCTTATGTGGTCCCCTTCAAAAATAGCTAAAAGAATTGAAATCCGTTAAAAACTCTGGTTGCCATGGCAACACAAGTGAAATTTTGAAATAATCTTTAAAAATCTTCTCCTCCTGACCCAGATGGCGTAGAGCCTTGATATTTTGCATGAAGCATCAGTATAATGACCTCTTTCAAAATAGCTAAAATCATGATTCTCGGGTCCCAAGGGGTGGAGCCCCGGGGGGGGGGGGGGTTATATAGAAATAAACAACGATTTTTTAAATGACATCTCCTCCAAAACCACTGGGCTGACTTGAACCAAATTTGGCAGAAATGTTGCTTAGGTGGTCCTCTTCAAAAATAGCTAAAGAATTGAAATCTGCTAAAAACTCTGGTGGCCATGGCAACAAAAGTGAAATTTTAAAATAATGTTTAAAAATCTTCTCCTCCTGACCCAGAAGGTGTAGAGCCTTGATATTTTGCATGAAGCATCAGTATATTGACCTCTTTCAAAATAGCTAAAATCATGATTCTCGGGTCCCCAGGGGTGGAGCCCCAGGGGGGGGGGGGTTATATAGAAATAAACAACGATTTTTTAAATGACATCTCCTCCAAAACCACTGGGCTGACTTGAACCAAATTTGGCAGAAATGTTGCTTAGGTGGTCCTCTTCAAAAATAGCTAAAGAATTGAAATCTGCTAAAAACTCTGGTGGCCATGGCAACAAAAGTGAAACTTTAAAATAATCTTTAAAAATCTTCTCCTCCTGACCCAGAAGGTGTAGAGCCTTGATATTTTGCATGAAGCATCAGTATATTGACCTCTTTCAAAACAGCTAAAATCATGATTCTTGGGTCCCCAGGGGTGGAGCCCCAGGGGGGGGGTTATATAGAAATAAAGAACGATTTTTTAAATGACATCTCCTCCCAAACCACTGGGCTGACTTGAACCAAATTTGGCAGAAATGTTGCTTAGGTGGTCCTCTTCAAAAATAGCTAAAGAATTGAAATCTTCTAAAAACTCTGGTGGTCATGGCAACAAAAGTGAAATTTTAAAATAATCTTTAAAAATCTTCTCCTCCTGACCCAGAAGGCATATAGCCTTGATATTTTGCATGAAGCATCAGTATATTGATCTCTTACAAAATAGCTGAAATCATGATTCTCAGGTCTCTAGAGGCGAGGCCCCAAGGGGGGGTGTGTTATAGGCATGAAGCATCAGTTCACAAACTTCTTTCTTGTTCCTGAAATTATTACCCATGGATCCAGAGAGAGGAAATTTTTTTTTCCTTCTATCAATTCAGCACTAAAGCCTTGGAATTTGTAATTTAGACTTTTGGATCCCCAGTTTCATAGTCTCTATAAGTGTGGCCCACTTGTATCATAATCCTCTCCTCAGAAAGTGAAACACAGATTTCAACCAAGTTTCACATAAGAGATCCTTGGGTAACCCTTTATCAGATTCCCTCAAAGAATTGGATAGAAAAAAATATGGCTTTTGTGAGCAGGCTATTATCCATATATGGTGAAATCTTTGCAAATCTTTTTCTCAGAAACCTGTTGATGGATTTCAACCAAATGTCACAGGAATAATCCTTGTTTGGCCAGGTTCCTTCAAAGAATTTTGATCAGATGAAAAACATGGCTTTTATGGGCAGTGGTAAAGTCCATATGTTATGTATAGTGAATATTTTGAAAATCTTTTCTCAAAAATTAGTCAATGAATCCTATAAATTTTGCAGGAAAGTTCATTTAGTGACACTTTTTCTGATTCCTTGAAATAATTTCAAGCATTTTAAAAACATGGCTTTAATGGGAGGGGCTAAATTCTATATATGGTACATATGAAAAACTTTAGAATTCTCTCTCAGAACTAAAACCAGATTTCACAGGAATGGTGCATGAGCTATTGGGGTCCTACAAATTTCTTACTGAATTCAGGTCTGTCTGATTTCTACCTCCTGATTTTCCATTTGTTTTATTGTCATACATTACATGGTAAAGTATCAATTATTGGTAAATTTTACTTAGCAATCATGAACTGAAGGGTTACTGAAACTGGGTATTGTGCTTCAGACTAAGAGACAAGAAAATCTTTCAAATTTTAATTGCACTTAGGTTGTCAGGTCACATTTTTCAACCCATTACCATATAACAAAAATTTAGACTGATCTAAATTGAAAGAAGTTGCTGGTAATAATTTAAATTTTAGGAAATTACAGATTTTTCAACTTTCTGTGTGGAAATCATTGTGTAAAATGAATTTTCTTCATTTTACACAATGTGTTCCCAGTTGTTTTTCTTTTGGGAAATCAAATAGCATCATTGTGTGGGAATGGGTTAAAATATTTTTCAATATAAAATCAGCATTGAGATGTACATTTTTTCAAAGCAGGAGTTCATTTAGTGATTAAGAGTCACAGATACAATGTTTCATTTAAATCTCAACCAAAATGATCTTATGTATGCTTTATACAATCACTTTTTAGCTGACCTTAGCTCAAAGTGCTTAGGGTGAGCTTTTGTGGTCATTCTTGCATGGCATAACATAAATTCACATTGCAGAAATTTTATTTCAGATGAAAGAGGGTTTCTTTTTGAAGGTTCAACATTACGGATGGACAACCATGTTGCTCCTGTTATCATTAAAAACTGCATGGAAGAATACCAGCATGTGACAGACTTTAAACAACCCTTCATTTATGGTCGACTCTTTGACAAGTGTCCTCAACATCTCCTCATTCAGGTAAATTAAGTATGGTCAGAATTTCTTATGTTGTTAAATTCCTACAGTTGCGGATGAGCAAAACTTGTGTAATTTAACCATTATCATGCTTAGCCTAGAATATTCCTGTTTTGTCAGGAGGTATACACAAAGATCAGACTGATCTTTGTATACTTCACCTGCTCGTCCAATTCGAGTCAGAATTGTTTATAAATTCATTTGTTGAAAGAAATATTGACCCACAATTAAAGCGTGTCCTGTGATTTTCCTGTAATTCTCAATAAAGTTTTAATTCAGCATGACAAGGGTTCAGAAAAAAGGCTTGCACCATTGAACCTGGTTCTTTCTTATGTCATGAATCTATTTGAGCTTCAAGTATGAAATCTTAACAGGTATGTACCTGAGCACAAAGTGCTAAGGCCGAGCTTTTTTCGCAATATACAAAGATATTTCTTTTTCATTATGGTGTCACACTTTAAAGGTAGGTATCGATGTTTTTTTTAATGTCACAGATTTTAATTATTTTTATTTCCTCTCATAAACTATTTGAAAACAATATGCCGAAAAGTAGTTTTGCAAAAATATGAGGTCGCTTATCAGAAAAAAGCAGGGTATTTCCCTAATAGCCTACGTAGGCTATTAATCTATTTTTAGATATATCCGAGACAGTTACGAAGATTATAGGGCATTCACGTGGCGCGAATAACCGCTAGAACCTTGCATCTAGTTCAAATTACATCAAACCAACGTCATCGTTACGTCACCAGGAGTAATGTTCGCTAGCGGGTCTGTAAAGATCAGTCCTTTCATGTGACATTATTTAGGACGTTGGCTGTTTCGCTAGTAAATTTGTTACCTTCATTTGACTGGGTCATATGCAAATGAGGTCATCCGATGTCGACAGCCGAATTCCGTGATATCTAAAAATAACCTGGAATTCCGTTGAACCTTTCCGATATAACCAGAAAAAGCCACTTTAGGTCTATTAGATAACCAACAAGACAGTACCTGACCTAACTTAAAGTATTAAATGTTCGTTTGATTCTATTTTTCGGCACTTGGTAATTTTTCTTAACTAGGTTTCATAAACATCGATACCTCCCTTTAAATTTCTCCAAGGTTCAGCAGACTTCAAAGGGACTGACATCTCCTGGCCTTTGTAGACCGGGTTGTGTTTTTACAGTGATACACTTTCTCTGCTTTTATGGATGGATGAACTTTATCTAGATAGAGGATATAAAAAAAGATGTAACAAGGCCTTCATGCCAGTTTGTCCTGGACTCATAAACAGGACATAGAGTCCCTGCTTCCTCTGCCATTTTCAATCTAGAAAAACTGAATATGATCCTAACTTCTTTATGATGCATAGACATTTACAGAATTTTTGAGTCTGATATCCAATGAATAGATTTTAGCACAGCTTATAATCAGTAATGAGCACTATCTCATGGATCAGTCAAATTTTAGCTCAAGTGAACACATCATGCTCATCATGTTTGTCTTTTTGATCCTTGAATGTCTATTATCCATTATGAGGCATCAACAACTAAAGTGTTTACGTGCTAGAGGCTACAAGTTTGGCTCCATCCTTTTGAAATTTGGCAAAAAATGTTTGTCGGTTCTTAAGGATGACCCTATTGAAAATGGAAACTTTCTGTTTAAAACAGGGAATGAGGCCTTAAATTTCACAGTTTACACTTTAGAGGCCACAAATTTGGCTCAGTCTTCATGATACTTGTTCAGAATGATTGTCATTTCATGAGTATTAATTCTATAGAAAATGGAATTATTCCATTAGATAACACTGGAAAAGGGGCCAGAGTGACAAGCTTACAGTTTATACTTTCAAAGGCCTCAATATTTCCAATCTTGATGAAACTTGATCAGAATGATCGTCAGGTCACTACAATAAAACCTATGAAAACTTGCTTGCATAATTTTGGAGTTATTGCCCTTTGTTGTTTTAAAGACTTAGATTTTGTCCTGAGCATATCTCTGAAAGTATAATAGCTAACTCAATAATAACTCATTGAGAAGAAATACAGTGCACAAGAAGCCTAAATCTAACTGGCTTCAGTTTACTATCAAGCTTTTACGGCGGGGGATGGTCATGTCCGACATGGCTCTTGTTACTCTTGGATCAACATAAGCCGTATTTTCTGGGTTTATGGATTTTACCAAAAGATACAGTAAGAAATCTTTAAAATTTTGAACTTCTCCTAAAATATTAATGGGCTAAGAGCTTTAAAATTTTATACATCTTATCGCCTTGTGTTTTTTTGCCAAAAAATCAGATAAGCAACACAGTTAAGCCTAGAGCTACACTGATAAGTGAGCAATAGGAGGAAAACCATGGTCCTCTTGTTATTCTCAAATAACAATCATTGTGATAGGAAATAATGTAGATCCATATCTGCATCTGTGATTTTGATGTCTGATTAGTCCTAATAAATCCCCAGAGTTGGGATTCTTACTTGAAATGAGAAATCAGATAATAGAATCATCTGACAACTTTTCCTCTGACAAGTTAGGGTTTCAAAGTAGCAGATTACCTTGTATTGCCCTATGATCCACTAATAGGATTTTGCATTGTCATACAGTGGCCTGACAAAGATATCCAAATAACTAATTTTACACCAAAGTCTTTATGTTGTAAGATACCAGATTTTTATTGAGATAAATAAGGAAACCAAAAGATTTTTTTAACCCTTATTCAATTTGGACCAGTCTAAAATTTCAAAAATGGGAAAGGGTTAAAGCATTGAGATTATGTACTGGGGAAATCTGGTGTGTAATATAAGGCCATCTAGGGCCCTTTGCATTCAAAAAGTCATTTAGAATTAATTTCTACTACTTCTACCATTATAATCTTCTGGAATGCATGTTTTATATAAATACTTTAATTTTCATTGGGAGGTAAAAAGGGGCAAGACTTATATTTTCCTCAAACAGTTAAAATGGTGTCATCTTATGTCTTTGACTGTGTTAGAAATACCCATGATTTTGGCAAATAAATCCTATTCATCTCATGAATATGTTGGTATTTATATCTCTATCCTGTCAGAGACATTTTGTTTTTGCTTGCAGTATCAATCTGTCTTTCCAATTTTTCAGAATGTTTTTTAGCTCACCTGAGCACGAAGTGCTCAAGTGAACTATTGTGATCACCTTTCGTCCGGCGTCCTTGCGTCGTTCGTCAACAATTTCTTTAAACGACATCTCCTCCCAAACCACAGGGCAAATTTGACCAAATTTGGCAGAAATGTTCCTGAGGTGGTCCCCTTCAAAAATAGCTAAAAGAATTGAAATCCGTTAAAAACTCTGGTTGCAATGGCAACAAAAGTGAAAATTTAAAATAATCTTTAAAAATCTTCTCCTCCTGACCCAGAAGGCCTAGAGCCTTGATATTTTGCATGAAGCATTAGTATATTGACCTCTTTCAAAAAAGCTAAAATCATAATTCTTAGGTCCCCAGGGGCAAAGCCCCAGGGGGGTAGGGTTTATATAGATTAGCTAAAAGAATTGAAATCTGCTAAAAACTCTGGTGGCCATGGCAACAAAAGTGAAATTTTAAAATAATCTTTAAGAATCTTCTCCGCCTGACCCAGAAGGCATAGAGCCTTAATTTTTTGCATGAAGCATCAGTATATTGATCTCTTACGAAACAGCTAAAACCATGATCCTCGGGTCTCCAGGGGCGGAGCCAGGGGGGGGGGGTATAGGCATGAAGCATCAGTTAACAGACTTCTTTCTTATTTCTGAAATTATAACCCATGGATCCAGAGTGAGGAAAAAGTTTTTTCTTTCTTTCAAATCAGCACTAAAGCCTTGGAATTTGTAATTTAGACTTATAGATCCCCAGGGTCATAGTCTTTATGTGTATGTGTGGCCCACTTGTTTCATAATCCTAACCTTAACATGAAAGAAAAAGAGCCTTTATCTCAATGAGTGCCCAAGGGCCAATGGCCCTCTTGTTTTTAAATATTTTGAATTAATTTTTTAAGCTACTGTTGGTTTTCAGAAGGCTTAGAAGATACACAAAATTTCTTTTGTTTCTTGTAAGTATAAATTCCGAATGGATTGCTTATCCAATTTTTTCCAAGTTTAGTAAATGATATGTTTTTTGTGGACTGTCTGGGGAAAAGGATCACGGTTAGGAAAAGTAAGAAAGCATTGATCTTGAAAGCTGAATGGACTGCAATTTTAGTGAATTTAGTTAAAACATTACTACATTTAGTAATTCACTGATACTGCAGTTGGTTGGTGCACCTAGCCATGGCTTCATGTCATTTTTCACACCAGGACATGTACATGTACAACAAAAACATTAGATTTGAGACTCTGGCTGTTTAGACAAAATAATTGGTAAATCACTAACCATGATCGTGAGACAAATGATGCATGTGATTATTGCATTTTTTTGATGAACTAGGCAGATTATCGATATAAAAAGCTTTTTTCTAAACAGAATTAGGCACATTACTCTACACTGCCATCAGTGACAGCTGACATCAGTACTTTCAGTGCTTTGATTTATTTCAAAAATGCTGCTGGTTTCAAAAAGGTTCCTATTTTACTCTGTAAATCAACATTTTATTGTCTGGACAAATGCTCAGTAACCATAGAGCTAATTTTGATGAAACTTCAAGTTCAATTTAGGTTATGCAACAATTTTCTATTTCTAGCTCACCTGAGCACAAAGTGCTCAAGGTGAGCTTTTGTGATCGGATTTTGTCTGGCGTCCGCCTGTGCGTCTGTCTGTCCGTCTGTCTGTCAACTATTGACCCTCTACCAAAATACTTCAAAGAATTACTGTACTCTTAAAATTAACCCTTTTCTGTGCGATACCTGATTTTACAAAGGAAATCTTTAAAAATCTTCTCCTCCTAAACCATAAGTACTAGAGCTTTGATATTTGGTACATATCATCACCTATTGATCCTCTACCAAAATACTTCAAAGAATCATCGTACTCTGAAAATTAGCCCTTTCCTGTGCCATCCCTGATTTCACAAAGAAATAAAGGAAATCTTTAAAAATCTTCTTATCCCAAACCATAAGAACTAGAGCTTTGATGTGTATCATCACCTGTTGACCCTCTAACAAAATACTTCAACGATTAACTGTATTCTGAAAATTAGCCCTTTTCTGTGCCATCCCTTATTATACAGATAAATAAAGAAGGAAATCTTAGAAAATCTTCTTCTCCCAAACCATAAGGCCTAGAGTTTTGATATTTGGTACTTATCATCATCCATTGACCCTCTACCAAAATACTTCAAAGAACAACTGTATTCTGAAAATTAGCCCTTTTCTGTGCAATACCTGATTTTTCAAAGGAATAAAGAAGGAAATCTTTTAAAGTCTTTCTTCTCCCAAACAATTACGCCTAGAGCTTTGATATTTGGTAAATATCATCAACTATTGACCCTCTACTAAAATACTTCAATGAATTATCGCATTCTGAAAATTAGCACTTTTCTGTGCAATTCCTGATTTTACACAGAAATAAATAATGATATCTTTGAAAATCTTTTTCTCCTAAACCATTAGGCCTAAAACTTTTATACTAGGTATGTATTGATGTCTATATTTCAAAGCATTACCATATTCAGGAAATTAGTGCTATATGGTAGGATCATCAATATACCTAGAATTAAAAGAGAAATCCTTAAACATCTTCTCCAAAATTATTAGACAGAGGGCTTTGCTATTTTGTTTATATCATAAAGCCATGAACCATCATACTCAGGGGAGCAATTTAGGACCATCATGGTCCTCTTGTTAAATTTGCTGCTAGTTTCAAAATGACCCTTGCTTCACCCCATCTATCTATGTATTTGGGAGTCATGCTTTTGTTAAAACAATGCCTAGTTTAATAGTAAAACCCCCAAAAGATACCCATTTAATATCCTAGAAAGTATTTGAAAAATACCTCATGATCTTTGTGTTGATTTCTGCATCATGTTAATGTGAAAGGCATGTTTATTACAAAACCTTGCAGCTATCATTAACCAATCTTTCGATGAGTTATCAAAGTACGGTTTTGATTTCCTGTAATATGAGGAAAAGGAAACTGTAAACCCTTGTCTTAACCCATTCCCACTCAAGCCCTCCTTTTTACGCCCCTCAAGAAAAAAGCTTTGGAAAACATTGTGGAAAATGAAGAAATTGCTTGTATCAAGCAATTTCTTCATTATCCACAATGTTTTCTATCCAAAAAGACAAAGAAAATTTAAATTCCACCAACTTGAAAATATAGTCTGCAGCTTCTTTCAATTTGGACCAGTCTAAAATTTTGTTGAGTTGGAATGGGTTAATAAAATGGTTTTACTCCCATTTCCTTTTGACAAATTTAATCATTTTCCATCATATGGTTTTGTAAATGTTCTTATAAAACCCATTACCCAACCATACTGCTTTTCAAGGTGCAGAAAAAACATAGCTTCGGAAAACATTCTGAAATCAAACACTCGTTTAATGCTTAAAAATGTCTTTTGACCTGTAGTCTCATTTTCTCTTCAATTGACCTGCAAATGGGTCATATTTTTTGTCTTGACAGTAGATCCAGTTGGGCCATTATTGCCTCTTATTGAAGTTTCAATCTTTAAGTTCAATATACAGTAAAACCCCTGTAATATGACTAATTGCGGTACTTTCTGAAAGTGGTCATAATAGCCGGGTGGTCGTAATACTGAGGTTTGATCGGACCTTGTCAAGTAATTTCATGTTTATTTCATCTTGGTTATTCCAATATATTGATACTATACAAACAAATAATAAAACAATAAAAACATATATTAAAGCGGAATCTTATGTCATTTTCAAATTTACATCTTGATAAGTTCTACTTTCTCTCTTCTCCTTTTTGATCTGATATAGAAGTCCGATCTCAGATTATTTATACATAAGTACAGGTTCAAATTGTCAAACTGTTGATATCATATCTTCTATAATGCGAATACCAAACTTCAATTAAGTTGAAATCAAAATCTAATGGCTAATTAACAATTCGAAACGCCGTTAACATACTAATCCAAACTTCTCGGATATTTTTCACTTTCTACTTTATTACTTGAGTCAAAACCCTTGACAAATTCAAATAACAATTGAAAAATAATACAAGCTATGATTTCGATGAGTGGTCGGCTGTTTTAATCTATTTAATAGAAATAACACCTATCATAATAAGGGTTCGATATCAAAAATCCGATATAACTTGACAATGCATTCGTACCCAATTAGTGTCGCTCTATCAAGTTATTGGTTGTTTTAGTGGGGTTCAAAATAGTGTATCAGCTTTAGTTCCTACTGAATTTAGTGGTCGTAATTCGGAATAGAGGGGTGCCCATTTAAGAGGGGTTAGCGACCATTGAAATAAAGAACAAAAAATTTCATTTTGTAAAAATTCGGTCATAATAGAGGGGTGCCCATATTTCCGGGTTGGTCGTAAGGAGGGATTTTTCTGTATATATGAACCAAGATGATTTTTAACCCTTGTCATACTGAATTAAAATCCTTTACAGCATTGCATTAAAGTCAAAGGACTGAACGCACTGGAAAGTAATTTTTAGAGTCAATATTTCTTTTGAAAATTGATTATTTACACATTTCTGGCTTAAAGGGAACAAGCAGGAGGTGTATACTAACATCAGACTGCAATTATGTGCGGGCTGATCTTTGTCTTTACTCTTGCCAAAACAGGAATATTCTGGGTTCAGCATGACAAGGGTTACGATTTTAAGCAGGGATACCCCAAAACCTTTAGCAAGGAACCTTTTGACCTTGACTTTCGAGTTCCTTGGTCCCTTGGTGATGTCAGGCTGAAACCTTATCAATATCTTAAGAATATATCTTAAGAATAGGACTCACATTTTTGTTCTCAATATCTGTCTCTCTGTCTATGCAAAATGAAAAGGTTATAACTGGCATTAACATTTGATTGTGAATATACAGGGCTTTATTTTCACACATATATTTCTTGAAGTAAGTTTTAATTCACATATGTATTCTTTTTGACACGATCCTTTGACTTAAGTACCAAGTTCATTGCTTTTTGTGAAAGTCAAGTATCAAGGTATATCCTTTTTATAGATTGGCAGTTGCTGAGATATTTTTGTTTCTAAACATTTTTTTTTTATTTCAGGGGGAGTATTTTTTGATAAAGGACAACTGTAATACAGACATAGAGCAGGTGAAATTACAAGGGATGAATCAAGCCAGAGGACAGATTCCAATTTTCTGGTCCGCCCAGCCATCTGGTAACGAATTGAGTGAAATGGTAGCCAAGTTAGAGAATGACTATTTTGAGGTGAACTTATTTTCCTCTATTAGCTTGCAAGGGACAAAGGTCTTCGAAGAGCTATTGTATTGATATTTTCAGCTTCTTTTTACCATGGACCTTCAAATTGTATGTATGAACTCATCAGGGGAAGATCTTTCACTTACCAGTAACTGCTTTGATAAGAATATGGACAATAGTCTTAGCTTTCTGTCCATCCATCTGTCATTCCATCCCAAGTTATTTCTCCAAATCCCTGGGCAAAATTAGACAAAACTTACTTTGTGAACTACTCATGATATTGGGCAGATGTTAAATTATTGGTTTTTTTTTTTTTTGTGTGTGTTTTTTTTTTTATTTTGAGGACTTGTCACAGAAAAAGGGGACTTTATATAAAATTTGCAATTTTCATCAATATTTCCTTTATGCATTGCCAAAGATCATTGATTCACAAAAAATAGGTGTTTGGCAGGGTAGAGCTTATCAGACTTAGAGAAATCATGAAATAATTCTTTTAAAATCTCATTCCCTAAATCAAGTGGTTGTTTTGTACTACACTTGGTAAGAATGTTTCTGGGATGACCATTTCAAAAGGTATTCATGAAATTTTGATTTGGCAAAAATTGGGGCATGTGTAGTGGAATCAGACGAAGAGAAATCATGAAAAAAGTCTTCAGGAATCTTCTCCTCCTAAACTGCCTGGTCAAATTGGACCAAACTTAGCTGGAATTTACTTTTGTAGACACTTTTCAAAATTTGTTCATAGGATTTCATTCGCAAAAAAGGGGCATTGCAGGGTTAGGTTTATTGGACTAAGAGAAATCATGGAATAATATTCAGGTGAGGGATTTAGCCTTCTTGTAAATATGAGTTTTTAGCTCACTTGAGCATGAAGTGCTAAAGGTGAACTATTGTTATTGACCAATGTCTGATGTGGTCACGACGTGCTGGCGACAGAGGCTTTGTCGTGGGTCAGTTAATAATTTCTTTAAACATCTCCACCTGAACTAGTGGGCTAATATTGATGAAACTTGGCTGGAATGTTCCTTGAGTGAGCCCCCTTATAAATTATTAAAATGATTGAAATCCACTCTTAACTCTGGTTACCATGGCAACAAAAAGGGTAAAATTTATTAAATCTTTAAAAATCTTTCTTCTCTGAGAGCAGAAGATCAAGAGCTTTGATATTTGTTTGCAGCACCTCTTAGGGGACATCTATCAAGTTTGTTCAAATGATGCCCCTTGGGTCCTATTAGAGCCCTATGTTTGTACAAAGATTGCAACTTTAGAAGTCTTCTTCTCTGAAACCAGAAAGCCTAGAGCATATTTAGTATGCAATAACTCACTCGAGGCCTCTCTCAAGTTTGCTCATATGATGCCCCTTAGGTCATATTTGGGCTCAACTCTGGTGCATAGATACAAAGAAGTTAAACTTAACAAGTATGTTTTACTAAAAGCAGAATGCCTAGAGCATTGATATTTTGTATGTAAAATCTCCAAGTGAACCTGTGCAAAGTTTGTTAATGTGATGCCCTTTTGTCATTTTTAGGTTCTGCAAGGCACACCCTATTTTAAAGTACAAACAAAGAAGGAAAACATTAAAAAATCTACTTCTCTGTTATGAAAGTCTAGGGTATTGATGTTTGATGTGTAGAATCTCATAGTGAACATCAATAAGGTTGTTCATGTGATGACTCTTAGGTCATTTTTAGGCTCACCCTCGGCACACCCTATTTTGAAATAGAAACATAGAAATTCTTAATCAAAGGAGAGCCTTTTTGCTGACTTATCAGTAACCACATTCAATAATACTGCCTACATACCAAAATGTGTCATGATAATAGGAAGTAAAGGCACACACACACAAAGTGCACCAAGTTGTTTTTTACAATTTTAGATTTCCTGCATAACAAATCACCAATGTTCAACAAAGAATCATAAGCAGTGGGACTCAAATAAAAGATGTAGCAATGTAGCAATAGAGCATTGAAACAAAAATAGGACCATCATCATAATCTGAACAATAATGTATATAGGATAACCACCGTTTATAGTGTAGGTTTCTCTTTAATACAGAATGTACATGATTTTCAAATGACAAATAAACACCTTAATTAGTACTTGTTATATTACTAGATATGGAAAATTTTGACCTAGGACACAAACAATGAGAACTATGGCGTAAAGGTAATCACAATGACAACATGAGAAAGAATTCAAATAAACTGAATTTGAAACATAACTGTTTAATCCAAATTTGCTATTTTGCTTTTGACATAATGTTTTCCTTAACATTATTTCTATTCGGTGGAATTGCTTATCACTGTTACATGTGAGTTTGAACAGCTAATAAAACAGGGCTATAACCAATAGTGTGTGTACGGGGAGTACATTTGCTAAGCCCTGCTAGGTCAAAACTAACATACAATAGTCGGAGTTTAATGTTTACATGTAATTGCTTACGTCCTCTGACCACTGACCTAGATTCTATCTTGAAATGCGAGTATATTATTCACTGAATAATTTGTCATGAATATATCAATCCGAAATCAATTCTAAACCACTTGCTTTGTTTTTCACAACTAAAGAAGTTTGTGACCACTCTTAAAGTAAGTTTTTTCTCAATCAGTAATGATTAACAATATGGGGGCGATCACCTAGATTTTCAATTGAAGTTCAAGCATGCCTAGAAATGCGTGGAAACTTGTTTCTGTTTGATCAATTTGAAATACTGGTTTTCAATATTCAAAACCACTAACCACTAACTCTGCCTGCAAATTGATCTCCTATTATTTTTCTCTCTTGAGCACATTGTGTTCAAATTGACTCTAATCAGAGTCTTCAAAAAGTTGCAGTTGATAATTTCAAATTACTGATTATCTCTCTGGGTAGAAAACAATGTTGAAAATGAAGAAATTGCTTTTATTACAAGCAATTTCATCTTTTTCCACATTGTTTCCAGAACTCTCCTCTAAAGGGGCATAAAAAGGAGGGATTCTGTGGGAATAGATTAACTCCTTGCTTACTTTTACTTTGTTTATTTATCATGCTAACCTTTGATTACTTAACAAAACCATACTTTGGTAGCCTACAGTACTTTCAGTACTTTGATTAAACATAGAGAATATTAAAAATTAGGTTTGATATTTTTGTTGAGTGTTAAATTTAGTAAGAGTACAATGATTGTCATCTATAAGTCTTTGTTTGAATTCTTGTAAAAAGGCTTTATGAGGTTGATTAACATATTGGAAACCATCTTCAATTAGAATATCTATTAGCCTGTTCCTACTCAATGACGCTGTTAGACTCCCCTTTTGGAAAAGATTGTGTAGAATGAAGAAATTGCTTGTCACAAGCAATTTCTTCCATATCCACAATGCTTTCTACCCTATAGGTTAAAAAAATCAGCTATTAATTGTAATCTGCAACTCCTTTGAATTTGGACCAGTCTACAATGTTGCCATCAGGTAATGGGTTAACATTGAAAGCAAATTAATACTTGCTCATTCAATGTCATTTAGAAGCCAGACATATGTAGTTAGGTTGTATTCTTTCATGTAGTGATCTTGACCTTTGACCTACTGAAAAGAAGTTGCTTTTATTATGATATACTTAATATATTTCATGATAACATCTCATACAGAATGTTGCAGATTCTGACAGAAAGTTGCTAGACTATTTTAAGATGCTGAGATAATTATTATTAGGAAAAAGTTGCAAAAAAAAAGAAATTGCTTTTAACAAGAAATTTCTTGTTTTCTTAAATGGTTTCTCTCCTAAGAGAGACATTATCACCAATAAACATTATCTTTCATCTTTTTCATGCAGAATGAAATCCTTGTTTAACCAGGTTTTTCAAAGGCAAAATCTGGTTGTTAGATTGGTGAATGTCCACGCCAGATGCACAGTAGGTTGGTAGACTGGGCGAGTATAACTTTACCTTGTTTGTGCCCAACTACTCCTACAATTCTTGACTGATTTTGATGAAATTTTCACTTAATATTTGTTTTCAGGTGACCTAGCGCAAATTATCATCATTTAACAGATTTAAATGAATTCATTGAAAACCTGGTTTTGTGACAGCATTAAAATAAAAGTGCTGAAAGGACTGGAAAGCCAGAATGTGGGTCAATATTTCTGAAAATCAATCTCAATTAGAGCTTGTAACTTAACTCTTTCCCACACATTGACGCTTTTGGATGCTTCTCAAGAAAAACAATTAGAAAAAGAATGTGGAAAATGAAGGAATTGCTTGTAACCGAGCAAACCGAGTAAGTGGGCAGGGCCAGCATTTGGTCTATTGCTCCTGGCCTGTAACCTTGGTAACTGAGCCACCTATTATGTCATCTCATTGCCTACTGATGTTGTTGACATTTTATTCCCAACCAATAGGCAGAGGGATAGATTTTTTCTTGTACCTATAAGCATTTCTTTTAAAACATATACATTCTACACAGACAAAATGACAAAGTCGGACCAAACAAATATGAGATCCATATCGTGAAGTAATTTTCCCATGTATTGATGTTTTCTGTCATCTATCCTGTCCATTCATCTGGTGTCCATCAGTGCTTGTTGAAAGATTTCAAAATTGATGGAATTGCTGGCCCTGCCTACTGGCTCTGCTGGCCACACCAACTGACTCTGATGGGAAGTTCCACTTATTTTACAGTGTTATCTTGCAAAATGTATTGCTAGTAACATGTAATAAAAAGGTGAAATGGTTTGTTTGCAACCTAAATGTAGTAATTACAGCATGAATAAGCTGTAGTTTAGACTTTTAAATTCAAGCTGCTGTTGTCATGTTTAAGTCGCCAAACCAACTAAAAGGCTTCACAAAACTTTTGGCTAATGTTGGTTTTCAAATTTCACTTTCTGTTAAAATTGATGATTTGATTGGCCATTTTTTAGCTCACCTGAGTATAACCTGCTCAAGGTGTGCTTTTGTGATCACCCTGTGTCTGTCATGCATTGTACATTGTAAGTCTTCGACAATATTTAAATTTCTTCTCTGTTTCCATTGGGCCAATCTCAACCAAACTTGGCAGGAATAATCCATGGGTGACCCTTTTCAAAACTTGTTGGTGACGTTGTCTGAGCATGTCATATTCTCCAAAGATTGACCTGTCTCCCAGACCGTATCACTTATCCAGATTGGGATAAATATTACCTTGTCATACGCACAGCTCCATATTATATCACCAAAAAGTAGCATGTGGAGAAATCAAACTTAATTGTTGCCCCACATTTATTAGAAAAATAATTATTTTAGATTGCAAAAGTATTTATGCCTTTCTCGTGCACCAAGAAGAGGCATCAAGAGTGTGAAACAAGTATTTCATGGGGCTGACATTTTGTATGTATTTCGATGGAATAGGCCGAGTTGTCACGAATGACACTTCCAAGAATGCTCAAATTAGATAGGTAAGTATTTGAAAAATGCCACCTATAGGAAGATACGTTGTTTGTGAAAGTTTTTATTCGACAAAAAAATTCTAGACTGGTCCAAATTGAAATGAGTTGCAGACGACAATTTAACTCTTATAAAATCTTAGATTTTTTTTTTCAAAAAATTCTTCAAAATTTTGATTTGCAAAAAAGGGTGTGTGGTAGGACTTGGCTTATTAGACTTAGAGAAATCATGAAGTAATTCTTTAAAAATCTTCTGCTCCTGAACTATTGGGCAAATTTGGACATAGTTTGGCAAAGATGTTCCTGAGCTGGCCTTTTTCCAAACTTGTTCATGAAATTTTGATTTTGAAAAAAAAAAAAAAAAAAAAAATTGGGCATGGCAAGGCTCTCATCAGACTTTAAGAAATCATGAAATAGTTCTTTGAAAATCCTCTTTGTAGGGCTAATTTAGACTTAACAGTAATGTTCCTTGGTTGACCCTTTAAAAACTTGTTCATGAAAAATTGATTTGCAAAAAATGGGGGATTGGCAGGGAAAGGGCTTATCAATCTTAAAGAAGTATTGATATACCTACTGTTTGCCCCTTTTAAGACGGATTTGTTTATGACATTTCAAGTTCAAAATGAATATTGAACGACTACTAGTATTCTCAATGATTTCAGAACTTTGATTTTCATGCATTTTGTAAAGTTTTTTTATTCAGCATGACAAGGGTTAAAAATGGCTCTGTTGAATTATTTGTTGGATTTGCCTTTCTATTTTAATACAAGAACAGATTCAAGTTCAAGGCCACAGACTAAGGTCAATTATCAAAAGTAGTATAAATTGAGCTTGTAAGCATTATTTCATTATAAATGGATGGATTTTAAAATTGCTTTGCACAATTTATTTTCCATCTTGAATATAAGGGCACACTTTATGAACCACCATTTGAACAAGGGGTCTCATTTCAGCAATGTAACTTGCATAAAACTCATATAACCTAAATAATTGACAGGTTGCTGTCCATGTCCTTTAAGCTCTGTCGGATATTAAACAGTGTTATTTTGGGAAAGGTAAGGCCTGTACCATGCAACAAAAATATAAATGGTTAGTTGGTGACTTAAAATATTGTAACTACAGCTTGCGACATGTAAGTTGCAAAACCCCCAAAAATCCTTCACTTAGTTGTTGACCAATGTCAGAGTTCAAAGTTAACATCCTGTTTAAATTTGTGATTTGATTGGTTGTTAAATTTCTAGCTCTACTTGCTGAAAGTCAGTTAGCTATTGCCATGGCATTGTGTCCATTTTGTGTCTGTCCATTTGTCTTTGTATATGTCATCCTTACTTTGAACATCTGCTCCTCGAAAAAGTACATCATGGATTTCAACCAAATTTCACAGGAATGATCCTAGGGTGACCCTTTATTAGACTCCTGCAGTAGTGAGCAAATACATAACTATTAATGAAGAAAGGAAAATATTGTTTCTGCTCAACTGAGAATATTTGTTGTTTAAAAATTTTTTGCCTCCAATTCAATAAATTGAAGCTTTCTTAACTGTCTCATAACTATATTGTGCTGGTGGAGGGAATCAGGGGCTTAAGGGCCTCTATTTTGATTGACAGTCGCAAATGAATAACTGCCTTATTGATGACATCTATTGATGTATTCATGCAATCAATATTTTATATCAAATTATGAAAATAGGTGTAAGAGGGAGGGTGACACTTCTAGCAAAGGGTTTGTGACCAGTGTCTGGTATCAGTGTCCATCTGTTCACAACTACAACAATCTGCCAAGCTAGCCATCAATATTTAACAAAACTTCCCCAAATTTTCCTTAGGTCATGCTTTTTCAAAATACTTAAAAAAATGAAATCAAAGAAGATGTGTTGTCATGGCAACCAATTTAAAGATCACGTCCTTCAATACCATAGGTAGAGCTTTTGATTTTTGCATGTTGTATTGTCTAATGACAAGAGAAATATTCTCTGGAGAAAAAAACGCTAGTTAGAGGGATCCTGGATATATATGGGATAAGAAAGTAATCTTTAAAAATCTTCTCATTCTAAACAAAGGACCTACAGCTTAAATATTACATACATGTGAAAATTAGCCATATTTTTTTTATGGTACTTGATTTTGCATAAGGCTAAATAAGGAAATTTTTTAAAAATTGCTGAAAAACTTGAAAGGCATGAACCATCATACTCTTTCAAGCAATACAGGACTGTCATGATCCTCTTGTTTTGCGTCAGTTTAAACCCATTCCCAAACTATCCCACTTTATTTAGGAAAACATTGTGAAAAATGAAGAAATTTCTTGTAACAAGCAATTTCTTCATTTTCCACAGTGTTTTCTACCAAAAAGGACAAAAAAGTGAACATCCAGACAACTCATAATTTTCGTCTGCAACATCTTTCAATTTGGACTACCGGTTGTCTAAAATGTTGTTGTCTGGTAATTGGCTAAATCTGATACAACAAGTACCGGTAGCTGGAATATACACACTTCCTTGCCCTTACTAGATGAAAATACTTGGGCTTTATACCTAGTAAAGCTGAGGGGCCATCACATAGAGTGTAATGAGATATTTATTAATCCTTGTCATGCTGATTACGGAATATTCCTGCTTGGACAATGGCTTTGGAAGGTGTATAGACTAAGATCAGCCTGCACAGATGTGCACTCTGATCTTAGCCTGCACAGATGTGCAGTCTGACCTTAGCCTACACTACCTCCTCATTGTTGTTGTTTTCAGAAAAATCTTTGATTGCAAGATTGATCTTAGTATGTCAAGGTTTTCATATATAGTGAAAATAGGAAAATATTCAGCAGGACAAGGGTTAATCCTAAAATCTCCTACCAAGTTTGTAAAATCAATGCTTCTATATTCAAAATATTCCCATAAGGATTATTCATTGTATCAAAAGTAATGATCATCAGATTTAAGATAAGGATTGTATTATCAGAGAAGAAAAAGGCTTCATGTATTTATTTTCATAAGTGCTAATTTTAGCAATGTTAGCAGGTTAAAAACCTTAACCAGACAACAAAATTTTAGATTGATCCAAGTTCAAAGGACAAAAAATTTTAGTTAATGAAATTTGGAAAATAAATGTCTTTTGTGGTAGAAAACCTTGTGAAAAAATAAAAAAAATACTTGCGAAATATAGTACCGGTAGTAAACTTTGTAGAAATAAAGAAATTGCTTGTCTAGCTCTAGCAATATATTCATTGTTTACAATGTTTTCTAAAGCTTTTTTCTTTCTTAAGAGGCATAAAAAAGGATTGTTTGGTAATTGGTTAAGGAGCTTTTATGTTGTTGCACACAATCAATCAAGCAAAAATTTGTTTACTTTTACTTCTTAAAAGCTTTCCAATAGATACCGTAATTGAAATTTATCAGTGGATTATCACTTGATAATTTTGCCGGCAAAGCAATGAAATGATAAACATATTTACACTCATTTTGTACTCATGTATTTCATCCCCACTGGAACAAAGAACATTGATGCCATCATCAAGTTGCAATGATATATGATGCAAAAAGACACACTTTCAGAGATCTTTTAAAAAAACTCCACAAACCTTTGTCCTGTTTTTTAGGTCACCTGACCGAATGGTCATGGTGACCTATTGCAATCATCGTTTGTCCGTCGTCGTGCGTCGTCCTTCGTCCGTCGTCCGTTAACTTTTAAACATTTTCATCTTCTTCTGAAGAACTACTGGGTGGATTTCAACCAAACTTGGTAGAAAGCATCATTGGGGGATGCCAATTCAAGTTTGTGAAAATAGGGGTTCTGGGGGTCATAGGGGCCCAAATAGGGGCCAAAAAGGGGTAATTTTTGGTACTTCTTTAAAAATCTTCTTCTAATAAACCGTTAATGCCAGAGCTTAAATATTTTGTGTGCATGACAACTAGGACAGGTATATTATAAATTGTGAAATTCATGCCCCTGGGGTCATGTATGGGGCCACACCCAGAGGTCAAAGTTCATCATGTTAAAAAATTCACATTTTCATCTTCTTCTGATGAAGTACAAAGCCAATTTCAAACAAACTTGGTGAAAAGCATCATTTGGTAATGGTTATTCAGATTTGTGAAAATAAAAAGGCTGTGGGGTCAGGGGGCCCTAAAATGGGGACCAAAAGGGGGTAATTTTTGGTAACTTTTAAATATTTCATCTTCTTCTCAAGAATTACTGGGCGGATTTCAACCAAACTTGGTAGAAAGCATCATTGGGGGATGCCAATTCAAGTTTGTGAAAATAGGGGTTCTGGGGGTCATAGGGGCCCAAATAGGGGCCAAAAAGGGGTAATTTTTGGTACTTCTTTAAAAATCTTCTTCTAATAAACCGTTAATGCCAGAGTTTAAATATTTTGTGTGCATGACAATTAGGACAGGTATATTATAAATTGTGAAATTCATGCCCCTGGGGTCATGTATGGGGCCACACCCAGAGGTCAAAGTTCATCATGTTAAAAAATTCACATTTTCATCTTCTTCTGATGAAGTACAAAGCCAATTTCAAACAAACTTGGTGAAAAGCATCAATTGGTAATGGTTATTCGGATTTGTGAAAATAAAAAGGCTGGGGGGTCAGGGGGCCCTAAAATGGAGACCAAAAGGGGGTAATTTTTAGTAACTTTTAAATATTTCATCTTCTTCTCAAGAACTACTGGGCGGATTTCAACCAAACTTGGTAGAAAGCATCATTGGGGGATGCCAATTCAAGTTTGTGAAAATAGGGGTTCTGGGGGCAAAGGGGCCCAAATAGGGGCCAAAAAGGGGTAATTTTTGGTACTTCTTTAAAAATCTTCTTCTAATAAACCGTTAATGCCAAAGCTTAAATATTCTGTGTGCATGACAAGTAGGACAGGTATATTATAAATTGTGAAATTCATGTCCCTAGGGTCATGTATGGGGCCACACCCAGAGGTCAAAGTTCATCGTGTTAAAAAATTCACATTTTCACCTTCTTCTGATGAAATACTAAGCCAATTTCAAACTTACTTGGTGAAAAGCATCATTGGGTACTGATTATACAGATTTGTGAAAATTAAAAGGCTGGAGGTCAGGGGTGCCTAAAATGGGGACCAAAAGGGGGTCATTTTTAGTAACTTTTAAACATTTTCATCTTCTTCTCAAGAACTACTGAGGGGATTTCAACCAAACCTTTTTCTTATTCTTTCAAACAAAATCACTTGTCTTGGTGCTCTTTTACTCAGGTGACCGTTAAGGCCCACTGGGCCTCTTGTTGTAATAAAGAAATAGAAAAAAATGTTTGTAAGATTGACAAATCTTTTATTTTGTTCACAACAAAAGCTTTATTTCCTTCTCATTAGAATTGATTGATTGAATGAGGTACTTTTAACAGTATTTCAGTCATATCGCGGTGGCTGTAGCACCCAACAATGGATTCATGGTATTTCTCACTACATCCTTTCCTAGCCTCCAGCTGCTATCCCACTTAGGTTTACAATTATCTACCCAATTGTGAGAGACAAATGTTGGAAAGGATATGTGCCACTGTAGCTTTGGTTCTTCTCTCAATGGAAGATGATTTGATTTAACACTGAGGCAAGTGTTAAAGAACACTTCCTAGAACATAATTATCAAATAATCAGATCATTAAAACTCATGATATGATTCAAGAAAGCTTATTCAGCCCATCACAAAACAATTCCTATTTTTGAAGGAAATATCATGGGAAATATTGTAAAAACATAATTATCTTGAATTAAAGGGTCTGTTATTTGATAGAGTAAATTGATGAACATATTTCTCATGGAACATTTGAGGATAAGTCAAAAACTTTGTTAACAAGCAATTTTACCTTTTCACGGATGTCTTTGCTGTCCACCGGTGTCAAACAGTTTGGAAAATCGGGCAGGATATTACTAGGGTGGAAGAGAAGTAGTTCCAAATTAGGTTCGATTTATTGTACATTTTGAAAATTGTGTGATACAAGGATTCTATATGATTTGTAGAAAACATAAAGATTCCTTTTATATACAAAAATACTTACAAATATCTCACTAAGTGTAGATGTGGCAAAATGTGGTTTCAATAACACATAGTCTTCCATTAATGAACAGGGTTATTTGTCTTCCTTTTGGAATGCTACAGCCTAATGCTGAGTTAAGTGAGTGACCTCACTGGAATTTACTTCCTGAGGTTGTTGTAGGGTAAAAGTAGTTCTTTTACAAAAACTAGTCTTACAGCAAAACATTACTTTTACTACACAATAGCAATCCACTTGCTTAGATGTTTTATTTTTTATGAGTTCTGCATCTATTCTATAGTTTTACCCTTGAATAGCTGTCTCTGTCCTTGACTTTATTTTCCAGAGGATGGCAAATATATGTGGGCATACCCACACTAACAGACCTTTTTATAGTTGGAAGAAAGACAGTGTCAGTCTACTCAGGCTAGATTAGCTTGAAAAGAGTTGCAGACGACATTTGAAAGTTTATGAAATTTTAGATTTTTTCAACGTTCTTGGTAAAAAAACATTGGGTAAAATGATGAAATTGCTTGTGACAAGCATTTTTTTTTCATTTTACACAATGTTTTCTCAGTTGTTTTTCTTGAGGGGCATCCAAAAGCATCTCCATGTGGGAAAGGGTTAAATGATATTTCAATTATGTGTAGACTGTCATGGGAAAGTATCATGATGGAATAGTTAAAAAGTATTGATCTTGAAGGCTAGTTAATCAGATAAAGTGAATTTGGTTTAACATCAATTTCATTAGTATTTCAGTAATACAGTGGTTGATTGGTGTATCTAACCATGGCTTCCTGTCATATTTCATAATAGGACATGTACATCTTCAATATAAGTTTTAGCATCAGCTGCTCAGCCAACTTAATCATGTTCCATGGATGAAAAAAAAAAGATCTATATGGCAGTTGCTTTTTGCCTAACTTGGGAGGACACTGGAATAGAATACATGCTAAATTATCTACTAAGCCAGCTGGGCTAGGAGAGATAGTTTGTTTTGATCAGATTATCTGTATGGAAAATGGCATTTTCTACATCAAAATGGTCATATCACTCAACTATGCTAACCACCATCAGTACTTTCAGTATTATGATTCCATAATATATCCCTGAATCGTGTCTATAGGTTATACTGATAAGAAATTTTCAGGGAAAGTGTACAGAAATGAAAAACCATGCAATAGCTCTTTAAACTCTATTGGTAGTTCTAGGGAAGCTTTAATGATGATGGCTCAATCTTCATTTGACTACAGTAATTACCAGAAGTTGTTAAAGCTGTAGAAATGTTGAGTAGATTTTAATGATTCAGCTTTGTAATAAACCTTGTAATTGCTGACTGGTTTGGGACTGGAGGTAATGTTTTCCAAGGTTTATTTTTAAACCCTGTTATGTTGAACCCGAAATAATCCTGTTTGAGCAAGAGGTGTAGACAAAGATCAGCCTGCACATATGTGCAGTCTGATCTTATTCTTCACCTCCAGTTTCTCCCATTCAAACTAGAATTGTTCATTTTTCCTTTGATTTCGGTGCAATTGTAAAAAGGATTTTTAATCAGCATGACAAGGGTTAAGATTGTTTGCTTCAAATACCCCCTGTCACTTAAGGAATTATTATCCATCTTTTTTCAGTGACTATCTGTCTTATCCAATAAAATGCAATAAGTGACAATGATTAAATGGTCAGTGGAAAGCCATGGTTAGATGCATCAACCACAGCACTATAAGTGAAATACTGTTGAAAATGGCATTAATAAATCCAATACAATCTATGAACACAAATAATACAGTACCTCTCTAGAGAATTTAGCTGCCATTATAACAGTATTCTCTAATTATTAATGATTTTGGAATTATTCGGTCTTCCCTGTAGACCCTTAGAATAAGGTAAAGTTTTTTCATGTCACAATAAAAAACAATGTACAGGGTTCATATTACAATAAAAAATAATGTACAGAGTTTTGATGTACAGAGTACTAGTATTTGTAGAATTGCATCAAAGAAAAATTTCTAGAGATTTTATGTTCTAGGAGCAGGGTATAGGTCTTTAGATTAGAGGGTCCTTGGTTAAGACACACCCATGCCATGAGCAAAAAGTTAATTATTAACATTATTCCTCTCTGCCCAGGGATATGAATAAGTACTCCTGAGAGTTATTAGTCCAACAAGCTTTGGCTTCACTTGCACCGTCTGTAAACGGCCCTTCTAGTAACTTAAACCCCTGTCACACTAGGGTGGCGATCCCACACCGCTCCCACATCGATCCAAAAATTTCCAGAGCGCTGTGAGGATGTCGTGACATCGCCATGATGGCTGCGGGACGGCAGTGGGAGCGCCGGGCAGTCGCGTAGAGTGCCGAGGGACGGCGCGCACTTTGAACATGCACAAAACAATCGCATTGGGAGCGCGGTGTGGTAAGTGCGCAGTAGGATTGTCGTGCGGTCGCTTTTGCCTCTCCACGAGGTCTCCTACAACCCCACAAGAGCGCCGCGACATCGCAATGTGAGCGCAGTCAGAGCGCCATGGCAGGCAATGGCTCTTGCAGGGCAACTATACCACGCTCTTCGCGCATCCCCTGCGTCTCTACAGTGTCTCAAGCGCACCGGTAGCGCAGTGCAATCGTCGTGAGAGCCTAGTGAACGCGCCGTGACGTCTCCATCAGCGCGGTAGAAGCGCTTTAGAAGTGCAGTCAATCGCCGTAGGAACGCGATACATCGCCAAAGAATCATCGAAGGAACGCTGTAGGAGAGCCGTAGCATCGCCGTGTATCTCTATTTTCCCAAAAATTATTGATGTTTTCCGGCAATCCCACGGCACTCTGGAAAAATGCTAGAGCGCCGTGGGATCACGGTGCTATCGCCGTGTAGTGTGACAGGGCTCTTACTGATCATTGGTTAAGTTTTGTAAAATCTTTGGTTGAACTTCAGTTTGAAAACAGACTATAAAAAAAACCTTAACTTATTTAACATAGTATGCTATGACAATTTTTCTCTTTTTAGCTCACTTGAGCACAACAACATTTTTTATACTTATATTTCTGTTTTGTGTAGTCCGGGTGCACAACATTTGGCCAAAACTGTATTGCAGAACAACTATCTTGCTAAATAGCCGTTTTGCCAAATGACTATTTTGTAGAACATACTTTAGTTGTTTGTTGACCAGCCACCTGTCTAAAGAATCAGAAAAAATAGGGCAGGTGTTACAACTAGTGCCAAAATTTTGCACTAGTTTTGACAACCACTATTAATGTTTACTGTAAGGAAACTCTACAAGCATCAGGTGTACTTGATCAAACATAAGTTATAACAGCTTTGAGTCAGTGTTTCCTATGCATATCTAGTTCACTATCAATTGAGGTGAAACAAACTTTAACAGAATTGATTTATTTGTAATAAAGAGAAAGAAGTTGGGAACAAGATTTTCTCTTACATAATTATGGTTCTAACATATCTTTCGACAATTTTTTGAAGAATTCAGACAAATAGCTATTTGATGCAAGTGATTTTTGATGATATGGCTTTTGACGAAAAACTTTCAACATATTGGTTTTCAATGACATGTTACTGATCCATGTTATCCATCCTCTGTAGTCAACAATTCAGTGTTATCACTCTGCAGGTCACAATTTCGCCTCAATCTCTTTAAATTTTCGAAAGGAAATTCCGTATTGAATATAGTTACATTCTTACTCATATCAAGGAAAATTGGGTCTAACTGATGATTTCCTTGTTACCACTCTGTAGGTCACAATTATGGCTTGATCTTTCTCAAAGTTGCTGAAAATATTTAAATGGTTTTGTGGAAGAACATTTTTGATTATAGTAACATTATGATTCATATCAAGGGAAAAGAGGCTTTATTGACAATTTTCTTGTTTCCACTGTGCAGATTTAAACTTTGACCAAAATCTTTCTCAAGCTATCTGTAAATGCTTGTACTGTCATGTAGTTGTTTGTTTGTTTGAATGGGGTTTTACGCCGCTTTCAACATTCTTTCAGTTATATCGCGGCGGCTGGAGCACCTAACAATGGAATCCTGGTATTTCTCACACCAGTACTACCATTACATCCCTTCCTAGCCTCCAGCTGCTATCCCACATAGGTCTACGATTATCACCCATTGGTGAGAGACAAATAGTCGGAAAGGATGAGTGCCGCCGTCGGGGACTGTCATGTAAGAAGATCCCCATAGAACATTTCATCTTATATAAAGTTAAAGGGGGCCTGAGTGGCAATGTCAGTTTTCTGCTTGTCTAATCATAATCTTTTGCCTTTATATTCATTTAAATTTGTCAAAATATCTGTATTATTCGTTATCAAATTTGATTAATTGGTTTATTTAGAATAATTCATTTGAGCAATCTTTTTAGCCCTATTATTTTTAGCTCACCTGAGCACGTAGTGCTCAAGTGAGCTATTGTGATCCCCTTTTGTCCGGCATCCGTCTGTCGTGCGTCGTGTGTTGTGCGTCGTCCGTCAACAATTTCTTTAAACAACATCTCCTCCCAAACCACTGGGCCAATTTGAACCAAATTTGGCAGAAATGTTGCTAAGGTGGTCCCCTTCAAAAATAGCTAAAAGAAATGAAATCCGATAAAAACTCGGGTTGCCATTGCAACAAAAGTGAAATTTTAAAATAATCTTTAAAAATGTTCTCCTCCTGACCCAGAATGCGTAGAGCCTTCATGTTTTGCATGAAGCATCAGTCTATTGACCTCTTTCAAAATAGCTAAAATCATGATCCTTGGGTCCCCAGGGGCGAAGCCCCAGGGGGCTGGGGTTTATATAGAAATAAAGAAAGATTTTTTAAGTGACATCTCCTCCCAAACCACTGGGCCAATTTGAACCAAATTTGGCAGAAATGTTGCTAAGGTGGTCCCCTTCAAAAATAGCTAAAAGAAATGAAATCCGTTAAAAACTCGGGTTGCCATTGCAACAAAAGTGAAATTTTAAAATAATCTTTAAAAATCTTCTCCTCCTGACCCAGAAGGCGTAGAGCCTTCATATTTTGCATGAAGCATCAGTATATTGATCTCTTATAAAATCATGATCCTCAGGTCTCCAGGGGGGGCTGGGGTTTATATAGAAATAAAGAATGATTTTTTAAATGACATCTCCTCCCAAACCACTGGGCCGATTTGAACCAAATTTGGCAGAAATGTTGCTCAGGTGGTCCCCTTCAAAAATAGCTTACAGAATTGGAATCCGTTAAAAACTCTGGTTGTCATGGCAACAAAAGTGAAATTTCAAAATAATCTTTAAGAATCTTCTACTCTTGACCCAGGAGCCGTAGAGCCTTGATATTTTGCTTAAAGCATCAGTATATTGACCTCTTACAAAATAGCTAAAATCATGATTCTCGGGTCTCCAGGGGGGGGGGGGTATAGACATGAAGCATCAGTTCACAGACTTCTTTCTTATTTCTGAAATTATAACCCATGGAAAAAGTTTTTTCCTTCTTTCAAATCAGTACTTAAGCCTTGGAATTTGTAATTTAGACTTTTGGATCCCCAGGTTCATAGTCTTTATATGTAATTGTGGCCCACTTCTTTCATAATCCTAACCTTAACATGAAATTAGACTGTTGAAAGAAAAAGAGCCTTTATCTCAGGTGAGTGCCCCAGGGCCAACGACCCTCTTGTTTATTTTTATTTTTTTTTTATTTCTTACAAGTTGGAGATGTTGAAGATGACAAAGATTATTTCTCATAGTCATCACATTATGAAAGGGATAAAAACTTTGGATAAGAAATTCCAAAATCAACAACAACCACAACAACAACAAAAAGTGTGAAGCTAAGTTTACTCAAACAACAATATACATATTAAGTTTTTGCATCTTTTTTATTTATTAGAAGTATGTGTTTTCCTTTTCACTCCTTTGTAAAACCTCAATAACTACAGGGAGTGATAGAAAAAAAGTAGACATCAAATTCAAAGGGGTAGCAGAAGGCATTGTAAAGTAAGTGCAATAAAAACATTGTTTTCTTGAGCATTGTCTGTCTTGTGTGGTCTGTGGTCAACAATTCTTTAAAAACTTATCCTCTGTAACCATTTTGAAATGGAACAATGGCAGGATAAGCCTATAAAGCATACAGAAATCATGATATAATTCTTTAAAAATCTTGTACTCTTAAACCACTAAACCAGTTTAATCAAAACTTGGTAGGAAAGACCTTTTCGTGAGCCTTGTCAAACTTGTGTGTGAAATCTTAATTTGTGAAAAAATGTAGTTGTGATACGGTTGGGCTTATCAGTTTTAGAGACATCATGAAATAATTCTCAGGTGAGCAATTTAGGGCCATATTGGCACTCTTGTTTAAGACATTTTGATGTGTAGATGAGTGAAATTGACATTAACTTAGTGATTTTGTTATTACTTTCTTTCCTTTTTTTGTTTTGATTATTAAAGAGATGAGACTATTAACCCAATACCACATGATAAAATTTTTGACTTGTCCAAATTCAAAGAGATGCAGACAACATTTTATAGTTGATGAAAATTTAAACATCTTTGCCTTTTTGGGTAGAAAACATTGTAGATAATGAAGAATTGCTTGTATCAAGCAATTACTTCATTATCCATGATGTTTCCAAAGTTTTTTCCTTGAGGGCATCAAAAAGTGTCATTGTGTGGGAATGGTTTAAAGTTTGACTGATTTTAAAAGTGTCTGAAAAGTGCAGTCAGTGTTAAAAATGACATATTAAGTAGTATCCAAAGCATTCAAGAAACAGATAATACATATATCAATCACAGAAGTCAGAACTGTAGCTCAAAGCAAACCTGCATTAAGTCCTTTCCTAATATCAATATTTTTCATGTCTTTAAATGTTATGCACTGCCAAAAGTGGACGTATATCGGTATCATCTTCTCTGTATGTCTGTCCTGACATCCGTCTGATTTCTTAACATATCTCTTCCTACATTTATCAAAGAATTGGAATGAAATTTTCAAAGAATGACCCTAGTCACCTGGCCTTACCCTTATTTTGGGGGCTTTGACATTCTAGGCTGTGTCAATAAAAGGTTGCACATTTTTTATGGCTAGTTGGCAGCAAATATTGTGGTTATGGCACTCTTGTTTTTGAATTGTAAATACAATTTAAATCTTATATCAGCCTTTCATGAAAATTCTAATTAAATGTGGCCTTATTTTCATTCATAATGACACCAACAGCATTGTTTGAAGATGGATTTGAAAAGCTTAAACGATTTCAGTGTTCAATCTAGCTTGTAAATTTATTGTGTTAATCCCTAGCATGCATAATTTGTATCTGAAAATATAACTGAAATTTTTTTTTGTTTTTTTATACGTATGGATGCTTTCAAAGTGACTCCAAACTCATATCTAATATTTTGAATGAGTTAACCATTTCCTACACAATCCCTCTGTGTTACAAGCAATTTCTGCATTTTCCACTTTTCTTTCTATCTAGAGGCAAAGGTTTTGAGAATTACAACAATTTGACATTGTTGTCTGCAACTACTTTCAATTTGGACAGGTCTAAAATTACTCTGTTTGGGAATGGGTTAATGTGGGATGGTTTATACAGCAGACCTCTGTTTGCAATTCCTGTGAACTCATGTTTGGCAATAGCTTCCAAATTAATGCGTTCTATGTTCTTAGGCTATGTCTGTAATTGTAAGTTAGAAAGATTTCTCACCTGGTTGTATTGGTTTTAACACTAGCATCTCTAAATTACTTGAAAGTCTGCTTCATTTTATTTAGCCAAGCATCATATGCAGGGAAGGTGTACTGTACTGTTTACATACATGGGGAGAGCTGATGTACCTTCATGCTCACATTGGATTATTTCCTTCCTCTAAAAATATTCCTAATGATCTTTTCATACTTCATTTGCTATTGATCCAATGATTCAACAATATACAAATATATATAAACAGTCTTTTACAGTTTCTTTTTATCTTTGAAACAATATTATTAACCAATATATTTTTATAACTTCAAATTTTACATAAGTTAGAAATTCTTTATTTGATTTTAGTTTGCTGAATGACCTCAGCTGTCAATGCTAAAAAAACTCCATTCATTCATTCATTAATTCATTCATTCATTCATTCATTCTTTCAAATTAGTATTCAGGATTTTTGCAGGCTATGGATCACTCTAGATTTAATAATGCAATCCAGACATCAAGTTAATTATAAGATGAATTTTTCTTGTCAGTCCCCTTGTAAGAACTTTCAGGTAAGGAGATTAGACAATAATACATAATATTCAGATGTTTAACCAATTACAAAACTTGACTGGTCCATAATGATATTTTAGATTTTTTTTAACTTTCTGTATGACACTTGCAATTTATTTATTTTCCACAATGTTATGTTGTTATCTAATGGTGAGGGGCAAATAGAGCCTTGGGAGTTTGTGTGTGTGTGTGAGTATTTGTGTGTGAATGTGTGTGTGTGTTCGGGGTGAGATGGTTTATGTGTGGAAAGATATGCATGTGTGTATGTATGTGTTGGGGGTGAGATGGTTTGTGTGAGGGAAGGTGTGTGTTTGTGTCCATCTTCTACATTGATTGATGAAATTCAAAATAACTTGGCACAGTTGTTCTCCTTGATGAATACCAGTACATGGAAAGTATTTTTGATATGTCCAATTTCGAGGTTATAACTGTAGGTTTTGTAACAAGCACTTCAGTGGAGGCACCCATGGCTATGGCACACTGCTAGTCTAAATTTGTGAAAGTTTGATTCTTGAAAAAATGGGAGTGTGGCAGGGAAGATCTTATCAGACTCAGAGAATTCTTATATCCCCACTTGGCCAATTTGTACCAAACTTAGCAAGAATGATCTTTTGGTGACCCTTTCAAAACTTGTATGAGAAATCTTGATTTGCTAAAGAATGTGTGTGTTGCAGGGCTTAGTTCATCGTGATTCTAGGTGATTTTTTTCCCTTCTTACTTTTAGCTCACCTGAGCACAACATGCTCAAGGGGAGCTTTTCCGATCATTCAGTTGTTATCCATGAGTGTGGTCTGTCATCAACAATTTCTTCAAATATCTTCTCCTCCTAAACCACTGTGCCAATTAAGACCAAATTTGGCAGGAATGTTTCTTGGGTGACCCTTTTTAAAACTTGTTTGTGAAATTTTGCTTCGCAAAAAAATGTGGGCGCAGCAGGGCCAGGCTTATAAGTCTTAGAGAAATCATGCAATAATTCTGTAAAAGCATTTTCCAAACCATTTGGTGGATTTGAACCAAGGAATGTTCCTTAGGTTACCCTTTCCAAAACTTGTTCATGAAATTTTGATTTTTGAAACAACAGGGGCGTTGCAGGGCTGGGCTTATCAGACTATCAGAAATCATGAAACAATTCTTTAAAGATCTTCTCCTCCTTAGAACAATTTGGCAGGAATGTTCCTTTGGTGACCCTTTTCAAAATTATTTGTGAAATTTTGTTTTTTGAAAAAATGAGGGAATGGTAGGGCCAGGCTTATCTGACTGTTAGAAGTCATGGAATGGTTTTTTAAAAATCTTCTTCTCCTAAACCATTTGGCCAATTAGGAAAAAAATTGACAGGAATGTTCCTTAAGTGACCCTAATCAAATCTTGATGATGAAATTTGGTTCGCTCAAAAATGAAGGCCTGGCAGGGTCAGGCCTATCAGACTTAGAGAAATGAATCATGGAATGATTCTTTAAACATCTTCTCCTCCTAAACCACTGGGCGGTTTCGGACCAAATATGGTAGGAATGTTCCTTGGGTGACCATTTCAAAAGTTCTTTGTGTGTGGCAAGGCCAGGCTTATCAGTCTTAGAGAAATAAATCATTGAATGATTCTTTAAACATCTTCTCCTCCTAAACCACTGGGTGGTTTCGGACCAAATATGGTAGGAATGTTCCTTGGGTGACCATTTCAAAAGTTCTTTCTGAAATTTTGTTTGGCAAAAAATGTGTGTGTGGCAGGGCCAGGCTTATCAGACTTAAAGAAAGCATAAAATAATATTATATACCCCTTTCAAAACTTGTTTATTAAATTTTGATTTGCACAAAAATGTGGGCGTGGCTGGCATGGAAGGGCTAGTCAGACTTACAGAAAGCATGAAAGAGTGCTTTAAAATACCTGTCCTCCTAAACCATTTGGCCGATTTAGACCAAATGTGACAGGAATGTTCCTAGGGTGAACCTATTCAAAACTTGTTTGTGAAACCTTGATTTTTGAAAAATCAGACTTAGAGAAATGAAATAATTCTTTAAAAATCTTCTCCTCTTTGACCATTTGGGTAATTTGGACATTGATCTGACTTTGTGTAATCTTTAGTATTAATATGATAGAATTTTATGAAAGACCAAAATGACATCTTAAGCCTACTGTGTTTGGGTTATTTCAAAATTTAAAAACACATTAAAATTGTTGTTTCATTTTGGACTAGTCTAAAATTTATTGTCTGGTTAAGGGTTAAATGATGTGATAAAGTGTTGATATTGAATAAACTACACTTGGGGATTGGAATCTGGAGACAAATGTCACAAAATTAAATTAATTTTTTACTGAAGGAAAAACAAATTGCGGAAAAAAATCCTGTTTTTATATTGATTTAAATTCTAGTGGCCCTAAAAACAGATTCTTTCCAATAGTTCATCTTAATTTCAGAACATTTCAAGACAAAACTTGCTTTTAATGAAGATTGAGTTACACAGAAAGAGATAAAATTCAAAAGAAGGATTGGCAAATAACCATTAGCGTGCAGCTGTCTAGCTCCACTAAGACCCATATTAAATACAAATAAGGAGATTATTCTAAAGTACTTCTATAACAACAAGAGGACTACAAGAGTTATATATTGCTCACCTGAGTCAACCCTTTTCTGTTTTACAAAATTTTCAACTTGTGCATTTTGAAACAGGTCACAATTTAAAGTGAGCTTTATTTGAAATTTTACCCTCCTATAGGGTAAAAAAATATAAACCAATGTTCAATATAACATCCATTTTCATAGATATCACTATTCAAATGATTTTGAATGTTGATGTCTATGAAAATGGATGTTACATAGTGTTAAAATATACTGTCAATTCTGAAGAAGGCATTAGCCGAAAATTAATTAAAAGAGTTGTATTGAACATTGTTTTAAAATAATTCCCATGGAATGTTTGGAATACTTTGTATCATTAAAAAAATATAGTAGGAAGAGAAGAAATTGCTTGTAACAAGCATTTTCTTCTTTTCCATAATTGTTTTTATGCTCCCTGAAAAAATTTTCTGGGGAGCATATAGGCTTGTGCGTGTGTGTGTGCATCCATCCTTCTATCCGTCCGACGTCATATCTCAGGAACCCTGGGCCTAATTGAATAAAACTTCATATAAAATCTTCCTAGCAAATTTCCAACGGACATTTTTTTAATTTTCTCTATTCAAAGCTGCATAATGGAAAAAGAGGCCTCAATGTAAAAATTAGTTTTTTGCTAATTTCTCCTAGTCAAATAGTCAGCATTTTATGAAACTTCATATTTGAGTAGCAAATCAGCAAATCTATGTTTAAAAAATCATCTCATGGGAAATGGGGCCTAACTGTTATAATCTTTAAGCTCTCTTTTTGTCCTGCAAAAACTTATATTGGCCATAACTTTTGATTGGTTACATATATAGTCTTCATATTTCACATGTGCATTGCTTGTGACAAAGCCTTTTTGTTGGTATTAAGTTCAAAGTCATCAGTCAATTCCATGTGTCATTGCCAGAATTTCGAAAATCTTAACTTTAACTTTGTCTATAAGTTTTCAATAATAAGTGATATAACCCTCATATTTCATATGTGCATTGTTTATGACAAAACCTTTCTGTTGGTATTAAGTTCAAGGTCATCTGTTGAGGTCAAGTTCATTTCTCAAGGTCAAAATTTCGAAAATCTTAACTTTAATATAGCCCTTAAGTATACTTAAGTACTTAAGTTGGTAATTGATATAGCCTTCATATTTCACATGTGCATTGCTTATGACATGACCTTTCTGTTGAAATTCAGTTCAAGGTCATCTGTCAAGGTCAAGTTCATTTCTAAAGGTCAAAATTTCAAAATTTTTAACTTACATAGCCCATATGTATACAATGGTAAGTGATATAGCCTTCATATTTTACATGTGCATTGCTTATGACATGGACTTTCTGTTGGTACTAAGTTCAAGGTCATCTGTCAAGATCAAGGTCATCTGTCAAAGGTCAAAATTTTGAATTTTTTAACTTTAACATCTCCCATAAGTATACAATGGTAAGTGATATAGCCTTCATATTTTACATGTGCATTGCTTATGACATAGACTTTCTGTTGGTACTGAGTTCAAGGTCATTGGTCAAGGCCAAATTGTCAAGGTCATTAATTTGAAAATATACCTCCTTTACAAATTGCCAAAATTTCTTGTTGCTTTACTTAAATGTTGTTTATTAAATGCCCTAGGTAATGTTTATTTCAATTTTTGACCCAATGAGCCTTACCATGCAAAAAGGGGGCGTATTGCCATGTAGCTTTACATTTTGTATATATTCTTCTCTAAAATAAATCAGTCTATTGTTTCTGCAAGACTACTCAAGTTAGAGTCTTCATTTTTTGTACGGAGACATTTTTCATTGATAACTTTGATAGTCAAGGTAAAATATTTAACCCTTCACCATATAATGATATTGAATTTTACTAGAATCAGGCCTGTGAAGCCAAACAGATTCCTTCAATGTTTGTCAAACTTCTAAATTTCTTGTGAACTGAACTCTCAAACTATAGTAATGTTGCATTCAATAAAGTTTTTTGTCCAATAAAGGCATACAGTTTTGTGACAAAAGCCTTATTCGGGGAGCATAATCCGTCTCCGACAGCTTTTGTCTTAAGTTTATAATTGTGGAGATGCAAAGTTCAGGGATTGTTCAGGAAAGGGTTAAATTACTACTAAAACAAGGCCTGTACGTCTCAGAGGTTCATGAGACAGAAATTGTTAAACCATTACTGCATGTTCTGCATTCAGAAGCACAGAAGAAAATCATTTCCGAAATGAGATATTGCTTGTTACAAACCATTCTTCTTTTATCAGCTCACCTAACGTGAGCTAAGGTACTGAGGGTTAGATATTGTAATAGCATCCTGTGTCATGGTGCATCTGCCAACAATTTCTTTAAACATCTTCTCCCACTGAACCAGTGAGCCAATCTTGATGAAACTTGGCAGGGATGTCCTTAGGGTGAAGCTCTTCCAGAAATATTCAAATTATTGAAAACTACCCTTTGCTCTAGTTGCCATGGCAACTAAAATGGGAAAATAACAAAATCTTTAAACGTCTTCTTGTCTGAGACCAGAAGACAAAGAGCTTTGATATTTTTATGCAGCATATCCAAGGGGACATCTATCAAGTTTGTTCAAATGATTCCCCTAGGGTCATATTTAGGCTCTGCCTGGGAGGAACCCCATTTTACATTGAAACAAAGAAGGAAAATTTAAAAAAAAAAAACTTCTTTATTGAAACAAGAAGACTGAGAGCTTTGATGTTTTGTAAGCAGCACCTCCAAGGGGATATCCATCAAGTAGGTTCAAATGATGCCCCTAGGGTCATATTTTTTTGTCTCTGCTGGGGTGCACCCCATTTTACATTGAAATAAAGAAGCAAACTTTGAAAAAATATTTTTTTTGTGAAATGAAAGCCCAGAACATTGATATAATTTTATTTTTAAAATCTATCTGATAAACAACTCTGGATTAGAAGGGACAAGCAGATGATGTAGAATAAGATCAGATTGGACATATATGCAGAAATATTGGGAGTTCAGCATGACAAGGGTTGAAGTTTAGTCAATACTGTAAAAGCTAGCAAGCTGTAAGGTAAAAACAAAAACAAACTCAAAACAGTGATTATACTGGCAAGAGTTAACCCAGTACAAGATGACAAAATTCTAGGCTTGTCCAATTTCAAAGAGGTAACAGATGACTAAACCGTTTCTACTGGTCCAGTTTGAAAGAATTTGCAGACAACAGTTAAAAGTGGGTGTAATTTGAAAAGTAACCACCCCACAGGGTAGAAAATATTGTGGTAAAAGCAGAAATTGCTTCCTACAAGCTATTCCTTCTTTTTCCATAATGTTTTCCTAAGTATAAAATCACAGAGACTAAACAACCAGGAATTGAACAAATTGAAATTAAGAACAAAAAACCAGTGCAGCTTGAGGTAGAAAACCTTGTGATAAAAGGAGGCATTGCTGGTAGCAATTGTCTTTCCTTTTCTCATATTTTCCATAGCTCCTTTTATTCAGCTCATCAAAATACAGTACTATTAGGTGATTGATTTTAGTAGGACTGTTGTGGAGAGAAAAGACTACTTTACCAGAGGGTATCATTTTACAGATATTCTTGCGTCTGCTTTAAGCAGTAGGAATTACTTCCTTTCTCAAAAAACTAATTGGTTTTTTATGGACAATTAATTTGAATTGAGAATTCCGTGGAGTATTCTGTTATATGTCTTAATTCCTTGTAGTTAGATTTATCTCCAAATTTCTTACCAGTCTACAAAATTGGTAATATACATGATAACTGGTTTGGGTAATGGAAAAATAAGATAACAGAAGACCATTTTTATCCCCAGTTTTCTCTTAACAGGGGTTTAGATAAGAGGAGATAATGCAATTTTAGAATTGTTATTTCTCAACAAAACTGTGTTGTAGATTCTTGTTTGAATCTTCTTGGTTGGGACAATTGTAATGTGTACCCATGACATGGGTATTAAAGAAGATTTATAGAAATCTTATAACTTGAAGTTGAAATGAGCTCTCTATCTGCAGCCTTGTCTCAAGGAAAAATGTTTGAACTGATGACAAGGGGGTCATCAGAGAATGGTTTACCACCTTCAATGTCCATTTTCCCATTAACCATACAAAAAATGATGTTAGACATCAGAGAATGAATGACATTATTGATATTTCTGTTCTGACAAGATAATTCAACAGAATCCTCTTGTAAATGAGTTACAGGCTACTGGAAAATGAGTCCTCCATCAAAGTAAATCACATGATATGTGTTCAATTGGACTGCTACAGCCTCAAGTGTCTCTTCAAATCGAAATGCATATGGAACTAAGAGCATAAAGATTTTGTAAAGAAATTATCCATTACTTAACCTATTCCCACACATCAAAATTTTAGACTGGTCCAAATTGAAAGAAGCTACAGACGACAAATTGAAATTAATGAAATTTTATCTTTTTTGGTCATTTTGGTTAGAAAATATTGTGGATAATGAAGAAATTGCTTGATCCAAGCAATTTCTTCATTTTCCACAAAGTTTTTCAAAGCTGTTTTCTTTAGGGGCGTAAAAAGGAGGGCTTGTGTGGGAATGGGTTAAGAGGGTCCCTTTTTGTTTGGGTCTATAGGTCAAGGTAAAAAAGGTTCTTATAAAACCAATCCCTTTCCTTGACTCTAAAGCTGTTTGACCTAGAACCATGAAATTGTATACAAATACTGTTCTTCAGCCAACAAAAGATTTGGCATTTTTGGAGGGGGGGGGGTCACATAGGTCAAATGTCAAGGTCTCAGATAAAAATTTTTCTGCTTCAAAACCTATTGGACCTAAAAGGACCATGAGAGTATATAAATGATATCCTTAACCAAAGGAGCTGAAGGTGCCTTGTTATTGGTCATAAAGGGTAAAAGTCAATTAAAAAGAGTATCTATTGTAGACATAATTTCCTTCTATGATAGCACTGCTACAGTGATATTAGCTTATTTCCACATAATCCTGATTCTTTATGATCCTAGAGAAAAGAGGTTGAGAAAACAGTGTGGAAAATAAAGAAATTGCTTTTAACCCTTTCCCATGCAATCCTGCCTTTTAATGCCCCTGAAGAAAAAAGCTTTGGAAAGCTTTGTGGAATATGAAGAAATTACTTGATACAAGTTTTTCTAACTCAAAGACAAAGTTTTTAGAAATTTCATCAACTAAAAATTGACGTCTTCAACTACTTTGAATTTGAACTGGTCTAAAATTTTGTTCAGTGGGAATTGGTTAACAAGGAATTTCTTTATGTTCCACATTAATTTCCATCCAAAAAGAGAGAGATGTTTAAAATTCTATTTATTTCAATAATTGTCTGCAACATTTTTCCATTTGGACTGTAGTCCATTTGGTTGTATGGTAATGGTTTAAGGCTCTTTAAGGGTGTTCTAATTTTGAACAAAGTTGAATGAGGTAAAATAATCGTATCCTTGGATACTTTAAGATAAAATCTAAGTTTAAACTATATAGCACAGTAAAAAGGATACATTTATGTTTAAAAACCTATTGTTGATGTTTATTACAGGAGATTCTGGTGTTCAACATGAGAGAAGAGCCTGTATTATTTGTTCATCTAGATGGAAATTTCATTCCCTATACCATCTCAACTCTGAAGAACCTTAAAGAATGTGTAGTTACTGGAAAAATTGTGAAGGAGGCAGATCTCTTTGAAGCAAACATAAGAAATGAGGTATGGGATATTATAGCATTCTGTTCATAAAAGTAGCAACATTTTCTACTCAAATTATTAGTTCATTCCATGGTTCATATTTTCGAGAGGGTAATTACGGCCTTATCAGCTGGCGGAAATTAATATTCAAATCTCTAGCAAGATACTTTGTGTAAATCCACTGATATTATAAGAGAGGGAAATGCCACCAGGAAATTGATCTTGATCTTAACATTCAGTGTGAAGAGTTTAATCTTTCATTTTGAAAATTTTAAATAGTTTGCAAATTAAATGCAATGAAGATTTTAACAAGAGTAATACAAAAAGATATCTAATCAGTGCCCGCTCAGTGCCTCTTTGGAAAGCCCCTCAAATAAATAAATTTTGAAAACATTGTGTAAAATGAAGAAATTGCTTGTAACAAGCAATTTCTTCATTTTACGCAATGTTTTCTATCCAGAAAGTTAAAAAAAATCTAAAATTTCATAAATCTTAAATTGCCATATGCAACTCCTTTTCAATTTGGACCAGCCTAAAACTTTCTGTCTGGTAATGGGTTAAACCAGTTGAACATACAAATTGAACATTATGTTACAGTTGTGATATAAAACCAAGAAAAGGCTTGGAAAACATTGTAGAAAATGAAGAAATTGCTTGTTACAAGCAATTTTTTCATTATCCATAATGTTTTCTAACCAGAAAGGCAAAATTTTTGAAATTTCATCAACCTGAAATTGTTGTCTGTAACTTCTTTGAATATGAACCAGCTCAAATTTTTGATGAGTTGGAATAGGTTAAGTGTCAGCTTCCTTTGTTTTGATAATTAAACCAATATCTGAAACAATTTGAAGAAATTTTGAAATAAAGGTTAAAGTGAAATTTTCATTATTATTTGAAGTTTGATATGGTGGAATCAATAATGTTGACAAACTTAGACTGCAACCATAGGAACTCCAATAAGTAATCACATATTAACTCAGTTATTATCCTTACAGTCACGCAAATATTGGTTTATACTAATTATGGAAAAAGATGCCATAAAAGTGAGAATAGCTATTTTCATGCTTCCTAAATCATTATAATAATTTTTCAGCAAATACTTGGCTTCTGACTTGGAGCAAAGTACCTATTAGGGTCCTGCCGTTTACTTCTTATCATTATCTGGGACAAGTTCAAATTTCAGATTTCTTTGATAACTTATTTCCAAGATGGCTGCAATAAATGCTCTTAGGTAGGGTCTTGTGTGTTTGGTCTAGGTCAGGATCTTTAGCCTTTACCCCCAAAATTTGTATCAACACTTAACCCTTTTCAATCCTTGGTTTCTACGTCCCTGTGATGCTATGGTTGAGAATTGTGAAAACAAGAGAAATTGCTTGTAAAGTACAATTTCTTCTTTTTCCAAAATATTTTCCATCATATAGAATGTTAGCTTTTTGAATATCAGGTACTTTATGATAATGTCTACTACCTCTTTGAATTTTGATGTCAAAGGGAACAATTCTGACAATACATTGACAATTTTTGGGAGTATATAGGAGTCAGCTTGTCGGTTAGTCGGTCTGTTCGTTAGTTGGTCCATTTGTAGCTTTCTTCTTCTCTGCACACAGACTCAGTATGGTGTACATCTAGTTGTGCATATCAATGGTTTGACTTGAAACAGTTGTATCTGCCCATAAACATATAGCCATTTATAACTGTTTCGCGCTGAGCCATCGATATAGTAAATTGGTTGCAGTCCAATTACTTTAAGCAGAGTTATGGCCCTTTTATGAAAATCTTGTCCCTCTCATTTTCTCAACTACTGCTTGGATTTAATTCAAACTTTACAGACAGACTCAGTATCAAATGTGCATATTTTGATTTGGTTGTGGTCCTTATACTTTTTACAGAATAAGGGCCCTTTCATGAAAAATTTTGTCCATTTGCTCCTCTATAATTTACTCAGACTAGTTTCTTGTAATAGCTTTATGGCCCTTTAATGAAAATCTAGTTCATTATACCCCCGCAAAACGAGTGTTTTCAGGGGTATACTGCAATCAGCCTGTCTGTCTGTCTGTGTGTCTGTCTGAACAAAATACTACCAATTTTGTGAAACTCCTAGTTCAGTTTTTTTTTCAAAACCATTGAAACTTTATACGAAGATTAACCACATGTTGAAATTTTGCAAGACACAATTTTGAAGTCTTAATTCCCCTTGGTTCAAGAATTATCTCCCCTTGAACTTAGACATTATTTATGTTTTGTAGACATATACAACTAATTATACTACCAATTTTGTGTGGTGAACTCCTCCTTTCTAGAAAAGAAAAGTCAATAGCTATGTCCTTGTATTGTTGAAGCTCTCATTACACTGAAAGCACTTGCGGGGGGGGGGGGGGGTGTGTGTATTAAGTCACATACTATGACAAGTTCTAGTTCATTTGCTCTTCAACTGCTGCATGGATTTGATTTGAAATTCAATTGTGCAATTAGTATCAACAAGAGATGTAAATAAATCATTTGGGTTAGGGTCCATTGAATTTTCTTTGTTGAAAAAGCCTCTATTCCAATGACAAACAATTTCTCTGTTACATGGATCTGTTTGGGGGTATTTATCACATTCAGTGATAATTCAGTTTTACTTCTAGCCTTTTCAAGGTTCAATAATTGTATTTTGAATTATGATAGCTCTCATTAGCTCTACTGGCCGAAGGCCACTAGAGCTATAGCGATGGCTTTTTCCCGTCCGGCTTCCGTGCGTTCGTCTGTCAGTTAAACTTTTCCTTGTTTACGCGATTAAGTCCACAGTTTTCATCGGATTCCCTTCAAAATTTCACAGAATGATTGTACCATCATAAAAATCGTTCCTTTCGAAATTGGGTCAGATCCGTCAAGAAACATGGGAAAAGGGGCCTAATTAAAACTTAATTAAAAAATCCTCGTTTACGCGATAGAGTCCACAGTTTTCATCAGATTCTCTTCAAACTTTCACAGAATGATTCTACCATCATAAGGATCGTTCCTTTCTAAAATGGGTATGATCCGTCAAAAAACTTGGGAAAAGGGGCCTTATGAAAATTTAATTAAGAATTCCATTAAACTTTTTCTTGTTTACGCGATAAAGCCCACAGTTTTGATCGGATTCTCTTCAAACCTTCTCAGAATGATTGTACCATCATAAGGATGGTTCCTTTCGAAAATGGGTATGATCCGCCAAGTAACACGGGAAAAGCGGCCGTATGAAAATCTAATTAAAAAATCCTCCTTAACACTCTAGAGTCCAGAGTTTACATCAGATTCAATTCAAACTTTCACAGAATGATAGTACCAACACAAGGATAGTTCCTTTCGAAACTCGGGCCTTATGAAAATTTAATTAAAAATTCCTTTAAAAATCCTTGTTTACGTGATAGAGTCCACAGTTTTCATCAGATTCTCTTCAATCTATCTCAGAATGATTGTACCATCATAAGGATTATTCCTTTCAAAAATGGGTATGATCTGTCAAGAAACACGGGAAAAGGGGCCTTTTAAAAAAAATTTAATTAAAAATCATCGTTAACACTCTAGAGTCCACTGTTTTCATCACATTGTATTTAAACTTTCACAGAATTATTGTACCATCATAAGGATTGTTCCTTTGGGAATTTGGTCAGATTCATCAGGAATTACGGGAAAAGGGGCCTTTTGAAAATTTAATCGAAAAATCTTTTAAGAAATCCTCTTTAACACCCCGGAGTCAACAGTTTTCATCGGATTCCCTACAAACTTTCACAGAATGATTGTACTATCATAAGGATTGTTCCTTTCGAAATTGGGTATGATCGGTAAAGAAACACACGAAAAAGGGGCCTTATGAAAATTTTGATAAAAAATTCTCATAAATTATCTAGAGCCAACAATTTTCAATGGATTCTCTTCAAACTTTCACAGAATGATTGTACCATCATAAGGATTGTTCCTTTCTGAATCGGATATGATTCTTTAAGAAACATAGGAAAAGGGGCCTTATTAAAATTTAATTCAAAGATCTTTGTTAACACTCTAGAGTCCACAGTTTTCATCTGATTGACTTCAAACTTTCACAAAATGATTGTTACATTATAAGAATTGTTCCTTTCTAAATTTGGTACGATCCGCCAAGAAACACAGGAAAAAGGGGCCTTTTGAAAATTTTAGTAAAAAATTCTAATTAATAATCTAGAGCCAACAATTTTCAATGGATTCTCTTCAAACTTTCACAGAATGATTGTACCATCACAAGGATTATTCCTTTCGAAATCAGATATGATTCCTCAAGAAACATAGGAAAATGGGCCTCATTAAAATTTAATTCAAAGATCTTTGTTAACACTCTAGAGTCCACAGTTTTCATCTGATTGACTTCAAACTTTCACAGAATGATTGTAACATCATAAGAATTGTTCCTTTCAAAATTTGGTATGATCAGTCAAGGACCATGGGAAAAAGGGGCCCGATAAAAACTGGATTGAAAAAGTCCTTGTAAACACAATAGAGTCCATAGTTTTCAACAAATTCTCTTCAAACATTCCCAGAATGATTAATTCATTAAATGGATTGTTCCTTTCGGAAGTAGGTTTGATCCATCAAGTTTCATGGGAAAAGGGGGCCTATGAAAATTGAATAAAAAAATCTTAGTAAACACATCATGGCCCTAGATTTCACCTGATTGACTTCAAACTTTCACATAATGATTGTACTATCATAAGGATTGTTCCTTTCAAATTGGGTCTGATCCATTGAGAAACATAGGAAAAGGGGCCTTAGGAAAATTCAATTAAAAAAATCTTAATTAATGCTTGTAAGTCCACAGATGAGATGGGGTTGTCTTTATACTCAAACAGAATAATTATACTTTTGTAAGAAGAGTTCCCTTTGGAATTGGTACAGATCCATCAAGTAACATGGGAAAAGGGGCTAAATGAAAATTCAATTAATAAAACCCTGTTAACACAATGAAGCCCACAGCTTTGATCAGATTTTATTGAAACTTTCACAGATTGATTGGAAGGTCATAACTATCATTCTTTTCATAACAGGGTTTGAACTGTCAAGAAACGGGGCCTTATGAAAATTTCATTAATAAATCCTTGTAACCAAGTCCAGAGCTTTCATCGGATTTTCTTCAAACATTCGCAGAATGATTGTACAATAATAATGATTGTTGATGTTTGCATTAGACCTGATCCGTCAAGTATCACAGGAAAAGGAGCATTATGAAATTTAATTTTAAAATCCTTGTACCACAATAAAGTCAACAGTTTTCATCAGATTCTGTTAAAACTTTCACAGAATGATTATTCCATCATGAGGATTCTTTCTTTTCAAATTAGGCGTGATCTGTCCAGTATCATGGGAAAAGGGGCCTTTTGAGAATCTTATCTATAATCCATGTAACCAAGTCTAGAGCTTTCATTGGATTTTATTCAAACCTTCACAGAATCATTGCACAATAATCACGATTGTTGATGACATGAGACCTGATCCTTCAAGTATCACAGGAAAAGGAGCCTTATGAAAATTTTATTTTAAAAATTTTACACCAAGATAAAGTCTTCAGTTTTCATCAGATTCTGTTCAAACTTTCACAGAATGTTTGTACCATTATTAGGATTGTTTCTTTCTTTCTGTATGAAAAATTATTACCAAATCCTCATAAACACTACAATGTCTTTATCAGAATCTCTTCAAACTTTAATAGAATGATTGTACCATCATTTGGATTGTTCCTTTGTAAATTAGGCCTGATTGGTTAAGTGACACAAGAAAAGAGACCTTATAAAAATTTTATTACAAAACATCATTGTTGCAACAAAGTCCTCAGTCTTTATCATTTTCTTCAAACTATCACTAGGATTGTTCCTTTGTACATTGGGTCTGATTTGTTAAGTTTCACGGAAAAAGGGGCCGTATGAAAATTTTGTTACAAAAATTCTTGACACAATTCAGTCCGCTGTTTTCATTGATTCTCTTTAACTTTTAAAGAATGATTGTACCCTCATTTGAATTGTTCCTTTTGAAATTTGGTTTGTTCTGTAAAGTATCATGAGAAAAGCGGCCCTATGAAGATTTCACTATAAACTCATTGACACAATAAATTCCACAGAATACACAGATTGATTGTACCATCATTCCAATATTTGTTTTTGACAGTGGATCTGATTATGGCAAGTGTCACATAAAAAGGGGCCTTATGAAAAACTCTCTTAAATATTCTGGTTAACACAATGATGTCCCTTGATTTCACCGGATTCACTTCAAAAGAATGATTGTATAATCACTTAAATGGTTCTTTTCAGTACTGGGTACAATCCATCAAGTATCATGTAAAAAGGGGCCATATAATTTTTTTTTTTTTAAATATTCTAGTAAACATAATGAATTCCCAATATTTCATTGGATTCACTTTTAACTTTCACAGAATGATAAAACCAACAGTAAAATATCACGGGAAAAGGGGCCTTATGAGAACTTGAATTTAATATCTTTGTTAACACAATAAAGTCAACAGTTTTATTGGATTCTCTTCAAAGATGCATGGAATAATTGTGGCATTCAAAACACAGGAAAAGGGGCCTTACAGATTATCATTCAAAACATTCTTGTGTATGTGATGAAGATCACAATCATTATCAAATTGTCTTTTAAATTTCACAGGACAATTGTAGGGTTGTAAGGAAAGTTCCTTTTGGAATGAAATTGATCCATCTGAAAACACAGGAAAAGGGGCCTTATTGATTTTCATTCAAAACATTCCTGTTTATGTGATTAAGTCCACAATTATTGTCAGATTCTGATGAAATATTCACAGAATGATTGTAGGGTCATAAGGTAACTTTCTTTTGGAAATGGAGTGGATCTGTCATGAAACATGGGAAAAGGGGCCTTGAGGATTGTTGCTTTAAATGATAAAGGGGATAAAGCCCTTTATTATTCGAAGACGTCGAAGACGGGACGTATTATGGGATCACCCATGGTGTCCGGGTGTCCGGCAGTGTCCACTTCTTTGTCCGTGGCATAACTCTGTCACCGTAAGTCCAATTGACTTTAAACTTGGCAGTTATATTCTTCTCATCAATACGGAGTGCAGAGCACAAGAACCATAACTCTACCTTGCCAATTTTTTTAGTTATTGCCCTTTGATGTTTTTTATACTTGAATCTTGTCCGGAGTATATCTCTAAAAGTATTATAGCTAGGATCATGAAACTTTGTGGGTGTATAGATCTCACCAAGGGGGAGTGCAGTGCACAAGAACCATAACTCTACCTTGCCTATTTTTTGAGTTATTGCCCTTTGTTGTTTTTCATACTTGAATCTTGTCCGGAGTATATATCTAAAAGTATAATAGCTATAATCATGAAACTTCATGGGTGTATAGATCTCACCAAGTGGGAGTGCAGTGCACAAGAGCCATAACTCTACCTGGCCTATTTTTTGAGTTATTGCCCTTTGTTGTTTTTCATACTTGAATCTTGTCCGGAGTATATCTCTAAAAGTATTATAGCTAGAATCATGAAATTTCATGGATGGATAGAGCTCACCAAGGGGGAGTGCAGTGCACAAGAACCATAACTCTACCTGGCCTATTTTTTGAGTTATTGCCCTTTGTTGTTTTTCATACTTGAATCTTGTCCGGAGTATATCTATAAAAGTATAATAGCTAGGATCATGAAATTTCATAGGTGTATAGATCTCACCAAGGGGGAGTGCAGTGCACAAGAACCATAACTCTACCTTGCCTATATTTTGAGTTATTGCCCTTTGTTGTTTATCATACTTGAATCTTGTCCAGAGTTTATCTCTCAAAGTATAATAGCTAGAATCATGAAATTTTATGGATGGATAGATCTCATCAAGTGGGATTGCAGTGTATAAGAAGCATAACTCTACCTGGCCTATTTATTTGAGTTATTGCCCTTTGTTGTTTTTCATACTTGAATCTTGTCTGGAGTATATCTCTTAAAGGATTATAGCTTGGATCATGAAACTTCATGGGTGTATAGATCTCACCAAGGGGGAGTGCAGTGCTCAAGAACCATAACTCTACCTCGCCTATTTTTTGAGTTATTGCCCTTTGTTGTTTTTCATACTTGAATCTTGTCCGGAGTATATCTCTAAAAGTATTATAGCTAGGATCATGAAACTTCATGGGTGTATAGATCTCACCAAGTTGGAGTGCAGTGTACAAGAACCATAACTCTACCTAGTGTATATTTTGAGTTTATGCCCTTTGTTGTTTTCATACTTTGTTTGACAAAAGATATTCATTCAAAATAACCTCAGTTCTATTCAAACCCCCAGTTAATATTAAGCAGTGTGACGGGCGTATCTTGTGACAATTTGGCACCTTGTTTCTTTATTCATTCTTCTTTGAGCAATTAACTTCCTTAAATATCAGATTTCTTTAACGGAAAACTTGATAACCAGTAGAGCGTCTCTGGCCCTCATGGGCGTCTTGTTTATATACATCTGCTGATCTGCTGATATCAAGGTCAATCACATGTGAAATGGTGAAGGTCATCTATCAAGGTCAAACTTCTAAAAAATTGCTGGGAGGCAAACACAAACACATCTTGTTTCTTTAGGGCTGCTAGTCCTCTTATTCAAGTGTACAGTTGGTGAGGATAGTAGTTCTTTTATACAACAAATTCAATTTGTTTATCCAAATAACAATCATTTCAGGTGATAGCCTTGGCAACCATGAACGATGAGAATCACTTCTTTTTCTACAATAGCACTGACAATCCGGCCAATGAACCCCATGTATTTCCTGTGGAATTTGAAGACAATCTTCTTGTGGCAGAAGAGCTTTACTCCAGATTGGCCTTTTCTGATCCCAAACTAAGGTAAAAACATAGTTTATAATTATATCTTTAGATATCTCAGGAGCTATGCAATACTCTGATCTCAACTTTTTTGTACCTAATTTACTTAGTCAAATATCTGTATAATGAATATTTCTTAGCTAAGTTTCCTTGTAATCTAAGGATAATTTCTTTTCACCCATTACAAGACGACAAGATTTCAGACTGGTCAAAATTTAAGATCTTGCAAACAACAATTTCAGGTTCGTGTAATTTTTAAAATCGTTAAGTGCAGAAAGCAATTTTGATATTGAAGAAATTGCTTGTTACAATTGTTACATTTTCTTCATTTTTCACAATATTTTTAAAAGCTTTTTAGCTCACCCAAGCACAAAGTGCTCAAGTGGAGCTATTGTGATCACACAATGTCTTGCGTCTGATGTTGTCGTGTGTCTGCGTTGTGCATCTGTCAGCATTTTCTTTAAACATCTTTCCCTCCTGAATCAGAAAGCAAATCTAGATGAAAACTTGGAAGGGATGTTCCTTTGGTGAAGCTCTTCCAAGTTGTTCAAATAATTGAAATCCACCCATAACATTGGTTGCCGTGGCGACAAAAAAAAGGGGAAAATAAGGAAAGCGTTAAAAATCTTCTCTGAAACCAGAAGACCGTGAGCTTTTATATTGAGTATGCAGCACCTCCTAGGGGACATCTATCAAGTTTGTTTAAATGATACCCTTGGATCATATTTGGGCTCTGAATTGGATTCTTTGAAGAAGAGGGGGGTATACTGATTAACTGCTGGAGGTCTTTAACCCATATTTATTGTCACATTTTTCTCAGCCACTATTATTGACATGAACTTTAAACTTGGTATGGAGGTTAAGTCAGGGATGTTTTATGGAGCCTTCTACATCTAGGAGCTGAAAATGATCTACTTTCTGTTTTACAACTTAGCTTATTTTACGGACATTACCTGAAATAGTATTCTTTTTTTCTCAGCATCCTAGTGAAACCTCATATGGATCTTCAGCTAATAGTATTACACGGCACTCACTGAAATCAGGCTTAATGGCTTGCAAATAATCTACTTTCTGTTTTACGGCTTATTTTGCATATTGCCCAGTATAGTTATATACATTTTTATAAAATTTTCTCAGAAACTATTAATACCATGCTTTTAAAACATGATATGGTTGTTGAAATAGGTATACTAGGTATGCCTACAGAATATGTTCCATTGCTGGAAAATTTCATTTTCACAATGTTAACTTGGTAGTGCAAAGAGGGGATGGGGGTATCTAAGTGAGTTTGACTCGAAGATTTCTTGTTCATAATGATCACCCTAAATATACTTTATACATTTTGAGAATCACAGACTGAACAAAGACCCAAGAAAGACAGGTTAGATATATCTCCCATCAACAAAGTAGAGTTAGGTATACTGGATTATGTTGTCTGTCTTTCCACACATCTTTCTGTAGACTTTTCATTTTTTTGGTGAGAATCAAAAGCCATATGGCCTAGGACCACAATATTGTACAAAAGTGTTTCTCTTTACTTATTGGTATGCCGTATTATTTTGGGGTCATTTAGGTCAAAGGTCAGGTCACAATTGAACTTTGTTTCAAAAACTAATTTCAAGAGCTACTTTAATCTACATGTTTTAAAACTTTGCTTGAAGCATTTCCAATCTCTAAAAGAGCTTCTTCTATGACAAAATGCTGGTGGAGGTAGTTGTCTGCTTTCTCCTCCCAAACTGTCCAGTGCATTTCAAAAAGACTTCTTAAGGTTATACTCTTTCTAACTGTTAACAATTTTTTAACCCTTGTCATGCTGCATAAATTACCTTACTGAATTGCTTTAAAATCAAAGGGCTGAAAGCACTGATAGAACTTGTTCAAAAAATCAATATTTCTTTTAGAAATCAATTCCTTGATTAACTCTGGCAGTAAAAGTTCAAAGAGGGGGTGTAGACCAAAATCAGACTGCACTGATCTTGGTCTACACCTCTTGCCAAAACCAGAATATTCCGGGTTCAGCATGACAAGGGGTAAATCCTTGATTTCATTGGTATCCAGATAAACACTTGGAACTTGAGTTTGAGTCCCCAGCCCTGCAAATATTGTATCAGACATTTGAACAAAGTTTTTGATTTATTTGTCTCTCCTACAAAAGGGTAAAAGAATGATTTTATGAGTTGCTAGTAGCTTTAACTGAATATTGCTATTATACTTGGTGTGAGAGATGGTGGGATGTATTGGTTTGGATGGGATGCTACTGTAATATGACAAAAGTATCATTCAAACCTATTTTGTCAATCTAAGTTGGTTTCAGATTTTTTATCTAGGTATATACATTATGTTGATAAAAGTTTTCTTTTGTGGCCTTACAACAGGTAAAAAAAGTTTTAAAGACTAGGATCAGACTGTACATATGTAGTCTGATATTAGTGTATACCTTCTGCCAGAGCAGATATATTCTTGTTTAATTTGCTTTTGCCAATATATAAAGCAATCTAGATCAAGTGATTATTTCTATATTGATAAAGATCAATATTTATTACCTTTGATCAAAAAATCAAAGGTTTTAGTTTGGTATAAGTATTCATCAATTAATTATATCAATTGAAGTTGTGGAGAACCTTGAATGCCCAAGAGAGTGGAAGTCTATAGGCATATTATTAGAGTGATTCCTAGAATTATAACAGCTGATGCCACTAATATAAAGTTGATTTTGCCTAGATTGTGGTTTTATAGTTCATGAACTGCTGTACCATTAACCCTTTCCTGCACAATGCCTTGTTATGTCCCTGTGATATTATACTCGAGAAAATTATGTGGGAAAAGAAAAAAATCTTGAAACAAGCAATTTCTTATTTTCTCACAATATTTTCTAACTTGTAGTTTGGTTACTTTTCAAAGTGCACACGCTTTTAACTATTGTCTGCAATTTTTTTTTAATTGAACTGTTCTAAAATTTTTGAATGACAGAAATAGACACCTGAGAGAAACTTATTGAATTCAAACTTACTGATTGATTGAATGGGGTTTAATGTCACTTTTAACAGTAATTCAGTCATAGCACTATGGCTGGAGCACCTAACTGTGGATTTCCGTTGTTGTTTCACACCAGTACTACCACTGCATCCTTTCCTAGCCTCTAGCTGCTCATCCCACTTAGGTTTACAATTATCTACCCACTGGTGGCAGAATAATGTCAGAAAAGATATTTGCTGCAGCCGGGAATCAATCCCAGGACCCCTTGACTAGGAGTCCTATGCACTACCACTGCGCTATTGCTGTGGTCAAATTCAAACTCATTAAAGGCAAAGAGATCAGGTCTTCATGTAAGGTTATGAGCAAATAACTGATGTCGTAAGCATACCAGACAGGGTTACCCATGCATCAGGTGCACAACATGCTTGGGATGAGCTGTTGTGATTGGCTTGTCCTTTGTCTGTTTGCCAATAAACAATTACAAAAATCTTCTCCAAACTAACCTTTATTTCCTTCATCTTTCCTACTTTATGACACAGAGCTTTCAAATTTTGTATACAGAGGGGAATTACAGAAGGAAATTTTTAGAATTCTTCTCCCAAACCACTAGGCCTAGAACCTTTGAATTTTTATATCCCCCAAAACATTCCTGCAAAACAAATGTTTTCAGGGGTATTCTGAAATCAGCCTGTCTGTCCGTCTGTTCGTCTGTCTAAGTACAAAATGCTACCAATTTTGTGTCACGAACTCCTCCTTTAGTTTTGCTTCAATAACATTGAATCTATAAACAAAGATTAACCACATGTTGAAGTTTTGCAAGATGCAGTTTTAAAGTCCTAATTCCCCCTGGTTCAAGAATTATCTCCCGTGAACTTAGACATTATTTATGCTTTGTAGACATAAACAGCGAATTATACTACCAATTTTGTGTTGCAAACTCCTCCTTTCTAGAAAAGCTAAGTCAGTAACTATGTCCTTGTATTGTAAAAAAAGCTCTCATTACACTGAAAGCACTTGCAGGATTATTAAGTCACATACTTTGACAAGTTCTAGTTTTGTTCTGTTGCCTTATTGTCCTCTACAATTATGTAAAGTATTGCTTACCAAAATTCTTCATACTATCTTAGTACTGAAGGGGAGTTAGGCAGTATAGATAGATAGATTAGATAGATATATGGATAGATTAGATTAGATAGATAGATAAGATAGATAGATGGGTTAGATAGATGGATTAGATAGATAGATAGATGGATTAGATAGATAGATAGATAGATTGATGGATTAGATAGATAGATAAACAGATAAACAGAGACAGATAGACAGATAGATAGATAGATTGATAGATAGATAGATAGATAGATAGATAGATAGATAGATAGATAGATAGATAGATAGATAGATAGATAGATAGATAGATAGATAGATCTAGAGTAACCTTATTGAAGTAATTAAAATTCAGCTGATTTTTGGCCTGTGAGTCTGCAATCAAGAGTTTCGATTTAAGTTTGGGTTTTTTTTATTGTCCATAGCTTTCTGACAAAAATACAGAAGTCAGACACAGAAAAGTTCAATTAAATTCTGTTTTTCAATACTTTATCTTAACCCTTTCCTGTTTAAACACGGGATTTTACGTTACTGTGATTTTATACTTGAGAAAACATTGTGGAAAAAGAAGAAATTGCTTGAAACAAGCAATTTCTTCTTTTCCCACAATATTTTTTACCACATTGGATGGTTTTATTTCGAATTGCCTCCAGTTGTCATTGTCGTCTGCAACCTCTGTCAATTTGGACTAGTCTAAAATTTCCAAAAACGGGAAAGGGTTAAACCTTTTAGATATTTAGCAGACTTTTGGTTTGTGAATCTGAAAATGTGATTTAACCTAATACCAAACGGCAAAATTTTAGACTGGTCTAAATTGAAAGGAGTTGCAGACGTCAATTCACAGTTTACGAGATTTTAGATGTTTTCAACTTTTTGAATAGAAAACATTGTGTAAAATGAAGAAATGGCTTAATAAATTTGTATACTTTTAATAATATTGCCTTTTAGGATTGGCATAATTTCATTCAGAGATTTCAAAGTGATACAGGTAAATTCAAGGAGGTCAAACAATTCAGGAACTCATGCAACCCATTGTTTTTATTTATTTCAAAATAACTTTGAATACATGTTGTTTGCAATGAATATGCATGCCATTTGAAACATTTGTTTTGGTAGGTTAAGAAATATCAAGGATGAAAATAAAGTTTTGTATCAACCATAGTTCCTACATTTAATCCATTACCAGACGACAAAATTTTAGACTTGTCCAAATTGAAAGGACTTGCAGACATCAATTTAAGTTTTATGAAATTTCAAATTTCTTCATTTTTATGCCCCCGCATCGATAAGATCGGGGGCATATTATTTTACAGGTGTCTGTCTGTCTGTCTGTCCGTCTGTCTGTCTGTCTGCAAGACTTAACCTGCCAACTAAACATTTTCCCCTAACTTCAACTCTGATTAAGTTACAATGCTAATATTTGGTATGTAGATAGGTCTCAACAAGGCGCAACTGGGGAAGGTCATTTCATCAAGGTCAAGGTCAAAATTTTAACCCTTTACCCGTTTCTAAAGAATTCCCGTTTCGGGGGCACAGTGTTTCACAAAAACATCTTGTTCTGGATAGAAAACATTTTGTAACAAGCAATTTCTTCATTTTACACAATGTTTTCCCAATTGTTTTTTCTTGAGGGGTGTCACAAAGCATGAATGTGTGGGAATGCTTTAAGGATAGATTTCGCTATGATTTTGCATTATCATTCTCTGTCATGAACATATATGCCATTTGAAAGATATGTTCAGTTAGGTTCAAGATTGGTGAGTCTGGTTAGCTCAGTCAGAATTGTGATGTGCTCTGGTTGGGAGTTTGAATCCTGGCTCGAGCAACTTTCCTTTAAATTGACAAAATTGAACTTGACAAGGTCCAATCAGTTTGCTTCATTTTTTTCATGGTCCTTATGAGCAAATTTTAATCCAACAACTTTTTTTCTATTTTGAAGTGGTAGAGCATTGATGTGTTTGTGTGTGTTTAGCAAATTTATGACTTGAGCACAACCACAGCATAGGTCAAGGTTGTGAAATCCATTAATTATCTAACAGATAATTAGCATTTACTTCACATTACAGATACAGAAGATTGTGTTTTCCTTTAGAAGCTGCTCCAGCAGATATAGAAGTGGATCACTTTATTTCAGTTGCTCAGGTAAGAACAGAAGATAGTATGTAATTTAGTTGCTCAGGCATGCACTGTATTTACCATTAGCAAAGGCCAACTGCTCCAGCACATTTAGAAGTGGATCACTTTATTCTGGTTGCTCAGGTAGGCACAGAAGATACCGTAATTTGTCCATATATTCGGACACTCCAAGAATTCGGACACCATTAATTATTTCATGAAATAATTAATTTTGTGCCTCTAATTTCGGACAAATGATGTCTGGAATTTATCTATAAATTCGGACACCAAATTTACGAACATAAAATATCAGGTTAACAAATACCACATCCATTATCGGCAATTTGGGATCTTGGCGATCAGTATCTCCAAACTGTCAGGGTTAAGTGTCAACAGGTGTATATTGTTTATAACAGTGACCGAGAATAGGCACGCACCTCGATATCCTTAAGCTACGAACCGTGAAGATGATGCAATTAAAATATCACGCTTGGTTTCTCTCTCTGATTTCTTAATTTTCTTTTCCCGACAGGACCTGCTCTGAAAGGATTGCTACGATTAACATGCGCGACCCTATGAAATAAGTCAAATTGACCTGAACCTACTTTCGATTTTACTACACTTCCCTCGTATCCGGAGCTCATCGGCCGTATCAAATCAAGAAAAAAATGCAATGATATGCTTTGAAAAGAGTCAGTCGTAGCTACGACGTTTTCACTAAATACGGAAAATGCGAGAAATTTAATTGTTAATTTGTCACAAAATTATTAACTTCTCATCCGAAAGGGGATATATAATATTGGTTGTTTGAAATAAATTACCGTTTTTTGTTCAACGCTTCTTTTAATAATCCGAAAATTTAATCTCATACTCTTCAATCAAACACACGTAACAAGTCTCGTTTGACAAATATAAAGTAAATGTTTTTTGGGTACAGTTTATTTTACTACGAGGGAGGAAAGGTGATCAAAGGCGCCGCCGCCAGATGTTCAGCTATATTTGGGAGAGTTTCCGGAGTTGGCACGTGCCAGACGCGTACCCCGTGAGAATTCTTGGTGACCGAATTTTTACCCTTGTCATTATGCCGAAAGTTTACATGGTTTAATCGACTGTCTGAATACTCTCCAAACATTACGGATATAATTTTTTAAAAAATAGGATTTTTTCGCACAGGTAGGCCACCGCATTTACTTTAGATTTGCGGGCATTATTATGCGATGATTTATGTCAAGCAGATCAGAGACAAACTGTCGTAATTGACCGATGCCGTGATTTTAATTGCGACAGTTTTATTTTAACTGACAGTTTACTTCTTAACTCTTGGTGACTTTATACACGAACAATTAAAATGCGAAGATTTTGTTTTGCTCTCCATATTAATATCCCCCCTTTTTTCAATTCAACCGACGATGATTGTACATAACGACAGAAAAAGAATTTACCATCCTCTCAAAATCGGACTTTGACTACCGAAACGTCGTTACAATTTTGCCAGAACATGCTGTAGTTACGATCTTGTCGTATTCTTACGGTGATATGTGGGATTCTATCAATCGTTAAAACGAAGAAAAACAGCATTTTAGAAAAGTAAATCGTTTATTAAGGTTTTTAATCAGTGAATGATCATTAATTTCACGTCGTCTTCGCCGGTATCTTGAAACAATCTGAAAAAAAAAAAAAATAGATAAAAATGAATTTACGAACGTAATGCGTAACACATATCAAGTTTATTTACTGTTGAAATGAATTCAGTGTCTAAGCAAAACAGTTTGTGTCTCATGAAAATCGGCAATGGTTGTTCCCGGCCGCACGACGATTTATCTATGAATTCGGACACTGACCTGAGTAATTATCTATGTATTCGGACACGAAAAAAAATAATTATTTAATTGTGTCCGAATATATGGACAAATTACGGTAGTAGAGATTTACCAATTGAAGTGGCATGACTAGATGTTGAAGTAGACAATTACCTTGGTTGGCTTTATCTAAGTTTGTTGAAAGCCATGTGGTCTTTAATTACATTTTTTTTGGAAATGACATTTCTGGAAGATGAATGGCAGTCATTTGATTGGATATGGTAAGATTCAGTTGTGCTCAAGCCTCATGTTCAACCTATGCTCTAAATAAAGATTATAATTCTTTCTTCATGACTTTCAAGGTAGGCCTAACCTCCCTTAAATTACACTTATGCTAAAGCCATTATAGAATTTCCCCTACTATTGGAGTATATTCTTGTTGTTCTTTTTTTTATTCTGAAAATTGGATTATCATTTAACACTGTTTATTTCAGACATAGCCATTTTTATAGACAGTTTGATTTGCTTGAACAGAAGCTAAATATTAACCCATTAATAGATGACAGAATTCACTCAAGTCAGAATGAACGAAATAATAGTTATTGTTTAAAGGGCTTATAAGATCAAAATAAGATTTAAAGACCATTATTAGCACAATGAAAATTATAACTAATGGAAAAATGCATTGTAGCAATTAATTTCTCCTTTTCCACAAATTTGTTTCTTAGTATTATTCTCCGGGTATCAAATCAAGGGATTGTATTATATTTAAAATTAATCAGCCAGCTCTCTGTTCATTTCTAGGATTCAGATTTGCCTTGGAAAGACCCATATAAGTTAGCAATGTTGTTTACCTGTCAGACTGGTGCTGGTCGCTCAACTGTTGGGGCAGTCATGGGTTATCTTCTCTTGAGTTACAGAGACACGCTCACACACAGAAACAGGTAGAAGGATTTAATGATACATTTTTGAAAGAAGTTTGTTTGTGGCCCTTGAATTAAATGTATCTTTTAAAATCATCATATCATCAGATGATGCAATTTTAGACTGTCCAAGTTCAAAGGAATTACAGACAACAATTTTTGCCAAGCCCACCTTTGATGAGGGAGACATAGTTGTCTCTATGACACGTTGGTGTATGTGTGTTAGTGTGTTAGTTAGTCCATTAGTCTGTCCCTCCATCTAAATTTATCCAGACAATTACTCCAACATTTATGGATGGATTTCAAAATAACTTGGCACAATTATTCTCCATCATGAGTAGATGTGCCATTTGAAAGAATTCTAATGTCAAGGTCACAGCTCAAGGTCAAACAATATAATTGTGTTTGTCCGGATAATTTCTCCTACATTTATGGATGGATTTCAAAATAACTTGGCTCAATTATTCTCTATCATGAGTAGATGTGCCTTTTGAAAGAATTTTTGGATAGTTTTAATGTCAAAAAGACAGCTCAAGGTCAAACACTATAATTGTGTTTGTCCGGACAATTACTCCTACATTTCCGGATGGATTTAAAAATAACTTGGCACAATTATTCTCCATCATGAGATATGCCATTTGAAAGAATAATATGGATAGCTTCAAGTTCAAGGTCAAAGCTCAAGGTCAAGCACTAAAATTGTGTTTGTCCGGAGCATGATGCCTACAAAACTTTGCGGGCTTAATAGCAGTTGTCCTGGGACAACCATCTAGTAGTTGATTATATCTTAAAAATCTTTGTCTATGGGGTAAAACATTGGGGGAAAAGAAGAAATTGCTTATTATTTTCTTTTATTATATAACTTTTTTTACTTTTTCTTAAGGCATTTTCTTAAGAGTTATAAAAAAGCTGGATTGTGTTGGAATGGTTTACCCAATATATGATACCAAAATTTTAGCAAATTTAAAGACGTTTCAGACGACATTTTAAAGCATGTTTAAATATAAAATTAATGTTGAAGAGGGTAGATTTCCTTGTGAGAAACCATGTTATAAGCAATTTCTCCTTTTCTCACAATGTTTTCCTTCAGCGCACAAAAAGTGGGATTGTGTAGAAATGAGTTAAATAGGTATTCATGGCATATTATTCAATATACAAGGATACTACATATAATATGTATACTACTCAATTGTGACAGGAAGTTCGGTTATTTTGTAAAATTTAAAAAAAGTATAATTGTTGTTGGTTATCCTTAACATTGAAACTACAGTTTGAATAAGCTGCAGTAACACTGTTTTGCCAAACCAACAGAAATGCTTGATATAAATGTTGACCAATATTGAAGTTCACTCCTGGTTTAAATATATTATTGTACTGGTCTATGAATTTTTTGATTGACAGCTGCAATCTGTCTGTTATTACATCCCCCTCAACGAAGTTATGGGGGGTATACTGGAATCAGGTTGTCCTTCTGTCTGTCCGTCCATGGACATAATTTTGTGTCCTCATCTCCTACCACATTTCCAGACCAATTTTGCTGAAACTTTACATAAATCTTCCTTGCAATGGGAAATTGTGCACCTGCAATTTTCATAATGTTTAATCAACTGTTTCTGGAGTTATGCCCTTTTGTTTATTTTCTTATATACAATATATAGAGAGATAACTCCTGAAAAGGTTGACAGATTAAAAAAATAAAAGTGGTTCACATGTTTATTCCAGAACATAAAAGCCATTTATGACGTTGCATGAAATCCATAATTTCCATCTTCAATGTTGAACAAAATCCCTATTTTTTTACACAGTCATTGCCCCTCATTGACTTAAACTTTGTTAAAAAATATTGTCCACTTGATAAAACATGAATGGCCAACATTTCAATGGTTACGATTTGGCCTTGTTTCAAAAGAGGCCGCAGTGGGGGATATTCGTCAGCCCTTACAGGCAGCAGTTCTAGTTGTACCATGATTTTGAAATAGACTTGAAAAAAATTCTTATCACTATCAATGGATACCTACATCTCTTTAATATATGCTTTGAGTCAATCTCTAATTCAATGCATCTGTATTCATCCTATAAAATTGTTAAACACATTACCAGATGACAAAAAATTTTACTGTTCCAAATTGAAAGAAATTGTAGACCTCATTTAAAATTGCACTAAAATTGGGGAAAAGGTACCAAATAGAGTAGAAAACATTGTGAGAAAAGGAGAAATAACTCGTTTCAACCAATTTATCCATTTCCCATAGTTTTTCATGCATGTATTTCCTCAAGGCATCAGAAAGTGTCATTGTGTGGTAATGGGTTTATACTTTATCAATTACCATTCATTTTTTCAACCATAAGGAAAAGAGGTCAGAAAAACATTGTGGAAAATGAAGAAATTGCTGTTTGAAACATTTTCTTTTTGATCGACAATGTTTTCTAACACAAAAGACAAAAATTTATGAAATATCATCAAATATAAATTGTTATTTCTAACTTCATTTAATTTGGACCAGTCTAATATTTTGTTTTCTAATAATGAGTCAAAGAATATTATATGATTGTTGTGTATTTCAGCCATGTACAGAAAAATAGTAGCTGTAATATGGAGGAAAGTAATTTTTGGGTTATCAACAAACTTGTGTCAGCTCTGAACCATGGTGAAAACATAAAGAGGCAGGTAAGGATAATGAAATTGTTTGTTGTATATTACTTATGTGTGATACATGTTTGAAAATGATTAACAGCATCATGTAAGAATGTAAAGCTGTCTATTTGTGACAAAATTATAAAACAACAGTTGATTCAAGCTGTATTTGCAATTATTGTTGCCCTCCTCAAAAATTGTCTTACTTTTGTCCAAGAGTGTTCAATTCCGATGCTCGACATGTCAGATAAATTGGCTTTTCTACTTGTGGAAAAGTACAATTTTAAAGGCCACTTGTCTGGTCACAAGACAATAACAGGACAAATCTTTGAATGGTACATAATAGAGCAACTTATTAAATATTGGAAAATTACCATAATACTTATATCAAAGGGTAGAAAATATTGTAGTTTAATGAAAACAAGATGGGTTTGTGAAACACTATGCCCCAGAAACGGGAATTCTTTAGAAACAGGTAAAGGGTTAAAATTTTGACCTTGACCTTGATGAAATGACCTTCCCCAGTTGCGCCTTGTTGAGACCTATCTACATGCCAAATATTAGCATTGTAACAGGGGTTGAAAAATTTCATCAAACCTACTAGTCCTGTAGGACTAGTAGCTCTGAATTTCTACTCGCCCTTAAGGCAACCCAACTCGCCCTTAAAGATGAAGAAATTTACTACCCGAAAAACGTCCAATGTTCCAGCCATGAGTTTTAAAACAGACAAATTTTATCTAGATTGACGTATTTTCGCTTTGCAATACACATTACAGTGATCATTCAAGCGTTTAAAGATAAGGAATACTATGCAGGCTATACTGGAGATCCTGTCTATACATTATCATGTATTTCAACATTGTCTCTAGTCTACAAATCAAGCTTCTATGAAGATTGATCAACATAAACAGGGAACGGTCTAATTTTACAGCAAATACTATTGTTTCCGATATGAAGTTGTTTGAAATAAATACTTTCTTTTTCCATCCTTTATTTTTTTCCCTCAATCAGCGTGATTCAAGTCCTAAATTTGCACTCGCCCCGCCGGACTAGTTCGTCCCCAATTCTACTCGCCCTACGGCATTTTCTACTCGCCAATGCGAGCGGACGAGTGGATTTTTCAACCCCTGTGTAACTTAATCAGGGTTGAAGTTATAGGAAAATGTTTAGTTGGCAGGTTAAGTTATGCAGACAGACAGACGGACAGACGGACGGACAGATGGACACCGGTAAAACAATATGCCCCGATCTTATCGATGCAGGGGCATAAAAATGCTGGACTCCAGTATTTCCTTCATTAACAATGTTTGCTCAAATTCATCTCTTCAAATTTAGGTCACCTGACCAAAGCTCATGGTGACCTATTCTGATCGTGTTTTGTTCCTTGTCGTGAGCCATGTGTCTTGCGTTAATCTTTTACTTTTTCAACTTCTACTTAAGAACCCTTTGAGGGATTTACAAACAAACTTGGCAGGAATCATCCCATGGGAAGGCGTTTCAGATTTGCACACATAAAGGATTATTTCCCCTAGGGGCCCCATAAGGAGCCAAAAAGGGGGATAATGGTACATTTTTAGCACACCTGAGCACGTAGTTCTCAAGTGAGCTATTGTGATCCCCTTTTGTCCGGCTTCCGTGTGTCATGCGTCGTGCGTCAACAATTTCTTTAAACAACATCTCCTCCCAAACCACTGGGCCAATTTGAACCAAATTTGGCAGAAATGTTCATTAGGTGGTCTCCTTCAAAAATAGCTAAAAGAATTGAAATCCGTTTAAAACTCCGGTTGCCATGGCAACAAAAGTGAAATTTTAAAATAATCTTTAAAAATCTTCTCCTCCTGACCCAGAAGGCTTAGAGCCTTGATATTTTGCATGAAGCATCAGTATAATGACCTCTTTCAAAATAGATAAAATCATGATCCTCGGGTCCCCAGGGGAGGGGTCCCCAGGGGAGGAGCCCCAGGGGGGTGGGATTTATATAGAAATAAAGAACAATTTTTTAAATGATATCGCCTCCCAAACTATGGGCCAATTTGAACCAAATTTTGCATGAATGTTTCTTAGGTGGTCCCCTTCAAAAATAGCTAAAAGAATTGAAATCCGTTAAAAACTCTGGTTGCCATGGCAACAAAAGTGAAAGTTTAAAATAATCTTTAAGAATCTTCTCCTCCTGACCCAGAAGGCGTAGAGCCTTGTTATTTTGCATGAAGCATCAGTATATTGATCTCTTACAAAAAAGCTAAAATCATGATCCTCGGGTCCCCAGGGGCGGAGCCCAAGGGGGAGTTATATAGAATTAAAGAACAATTTTTAAATGACGTCTCCTCCCAAACCACTGGGCCAATTTGAACCAAATTTTGCAGAAATGTTTCTTAGGTGGTTCCCCTTGAAATTAGCTAAAAGAATTGAAGTCCGTTAAAAACTCTGGTTGCCATGGCAACAAAAGTGAAATTTCAAAATAATCTTTAAGAATCTTCTCCTCCTGATCCAGAAGGCGTAGAGCCTTGATATGTTGCATGAAGCATCAGTATATTGATCTCTTACAAAATAGCTAAAATCATGATCCTCGGGTCTCCAAGGGCAGACCCAGGGGGGGGGGGGGGGGGTAAAGGCATGAAGCATCAGTTCACAGACTTCTTTCTTATTTCTGAAATTGTTACCCATGGAAAAAGTTTTTTCCTTCTTTCAAATCAGCACTAAAGCCTTGGAATTTGTAATTTAGTCTTTATATGTAATTGTGGCCCACTTGTTTCATAATCCAAACCTTAACATGAAATTAGACTGTTGAAAGAAAAAGAGCCTTTCTTGTTAAAAATCTTCTCATCATGAACCAGCTGTTGGATTGGATTCAGATTTAATTATTTAGAGTCTTTATGGCAAGGACTGTATAGTTTTTACAAGAAGAAAAAATCTGTCTAGATATGGCTGTGCATGGGGGGGGACATAAACTTACATAGTGACAACTTTGAAAATCTTTTTCTCCAAAACCAAAATACCTAAAACTCTAATATTTGGTACGTGGCATCATCTGGTGGACCTCTATCAAGATTGTATAAATTATGGCCTCAGGGTCAAAATTAGCCTGTTCCCATTCGTCACAAGTTTAACATATGCTCATATGGAGAAAATCTTAAGAATCTTCATCTTCCAATTGGGAGGGCCTTGACCTTTTATATTTGGTGTGCAGCAGCATCTAATGGATCTCTATCAAGATTGTATAAATTATTTCCCCAAGGTCATAATCAACCCATCCCCACATGTTACAAGTTTTCATAGGGCTTATATAGTTAAATTTAACATATCTTCCTCTATCAAACAGGAGGTTCTAGGGCTATGATTTTTGGTTTTGTATACAGCAATATCTGGTGGATTTCTATCAAGATTGTATAAATTGTGGACCTAAGGTCAAAATTATCCTGCTTTGAGACAACACAAATTTAACATAGACTGGTATAGTGAAAACTTTAAAAGAATCTTCTTCTCCCAAACAAAAAGGCCTAGAGTTTGCCTATATGGCATTTGGCATCATCTGGTGGACTCTTGTCTATTTTTGCCCTCTCTGGACTCAGGTGATAGCCAAGATCATTTAATTCTAGACAATTAGAAAATCATGCCTTACTTGTAGGGGAATAAATGGAGAAAATTTGTACTTCCACACCACTGATATTCTGGAATGTGAACACTATATGTAACAAGATAAACAATGTTGTTAGATTTTTCCAGTTCATATAGATAGGGAATTTTGTATGCAATAACAATGCAACATCTAGTATTTTTATTGAGCTGTGAAGGAAAAGTTTCTCATGAAATATCAAAATATTCCTCCTCAGCAAGAAGCAAATACAAGATGTTGTATAGCTATAGTAAATCGACATTTTTTTATTACATAAACTTGATAAAGTAATAAAATAATCTTTATTCATACAAGTATTTCCCTTTTTCTTTTCCATTCTGATAATGGTTATTTGCATTATGTGTACATATATTTACAGTCTAATATAAATGCTATGACTTACTCTCTAATTTCTAAATCAGGTGGACAGTGCTATAGATAAGTGTTGTACAGCTCATCACCTCCTTGCAGACCTAGTCAAAGCCCAGGCAAACCTTCATATTCTACAGTCTAATACAAATCAACAGGTAAGATCTAATGAATAATTCATGTTGATAATCCTCCTTCATGAACATTATCTTAGCCCTTTTTCACATGCCCCTAACCAACACCCCCCAAGAAAAAAGCTTTCTAAAACATTGTGGAAAAGGAAGAAATTGTTGCAAGAAATTTCTTCATTATCCACGATGAGTTTGACAACAATTATAGGTATGTTGGAATTGAAAAATTTAATGCCATAAAGCATAGAAAACATTGTGTGAAAAGGAGAAATTGCTTATAACAAACAATTTGTCCTAGATTTTTCCACAACGTTTTCTAGATTTTGCTTGAGTGCTACAAAATATTGAATGAAGTGATGTGTTAGATAAGAATTGGAAATGAGCATGGCAGCTCTTTATGAAATGAATAATTTTTTGGTCAAATGTTTGATGTTCAGCGTTGATTCCTTAATTTTTATGCCCACACATCGAAAGATCAGGCTTATTGTTTTACAGTTGTCTGTCATTCAGTCTTTCCGTCCGTCTGTCTGCAAAACTTAACCAAAGAAATTTATCAATGCAAATTACTTTCAGTCTATTCAAGATACAATGCTCATATTTGGCATGATGATACATCTCTATAATACGCATCTCCTCATGTCTAGGTCAAGGTCATGTGATAAGGTCACGAACCAAGGTCAAACATTTACTCCAGTAGCGGGGGCATTGTGTTTCACAAACACATCTTGTTTTGACTACATTTGCCAAAGGTGAGGAAAGCTGTTGGTATAATGCAGTTACAGGCTGTCTGTCTAACTGTCAATGTGTAAACAGTCTTGTTTAGTGAATCAAGTCAAGAAATATCTGATTCTAGTGAATATTTTGCAAGGTGTTTATATGGTCATAAGAAACATTTCTGATTTGATTTGGAGAAAACACTTTGAAAGGTGTATGGTATTTCATTCAACAGCTCTTGTTTATTTGATAAATTCAATAAGTATTATTTGACTCCCTTGACACTTTCACAAGACATTGCAGTGTCATAAGGAACTTATCATCAGAATCCCTTGAAACTCTCTGAGGGTTGTTTGTAGAGTAATTAGGATTGTTCCATTATAATTTTTGGAGGACTGGTTGGAAAACACAAGAAAACAGGCTTGAGTGAGTTTCACTGTATGCATTCTTGTTTTCTGAATTATGCCCACAAAAAATATTACATTTTCTTGAAACTTGGATGTTTGTTGGGTATGGAAAGGTTTCTTTTATAAATTGGGAGAGATTGTTTGAAAACAAGGTAAAAAGCTTAGTGAATTTCACTTAATAGCTCTTGTGTATGCCACAAAATCAAATTATTTGGTTTTCTCATACTTTCACAGGATGATAGAAGGATTGAAGAATTGTTCCTTTTGAAATTGGGAACGAATTATTATAAAACACAGGAAAACCGGCCATAGAGATTTTCATTCAATACATTTTTGTTAAAGCAACATAATCCATGAAATATTCGATTCTATAGAAACTTTCAGAAACTTAGTAAATTATAAGAATACTTCATGTGGAAATGGAAGCAACTCAGAAAAATGTCTATCTAGCATATTGGCTAAATGTTTTTATTTAAATAAAACTGATTTTATTCGATTCTAATGAAGCTGTGAAAGACTCTTATTTTAACCCTTTCCCATACAATCCTTGAATTTTATGTCCCTGTGATATTTCACTTGTAAAACAATTGTGGAAAAAGAAGAAATTACTTGAAGCAATTTCTTCTCCAACAATATTTTCTATCATATACGATTGCTACTGTTTAACTGTACCAACTTTAATGTCATCTGCTTCCCTTTTCAATTTAGACAAGTCCAATATATTGAAAAACAGTAAAGGGTAAAACTTTATTTATTTTAGCAGTTTATAAATATTTCCTTTGAAAAAGCATACACTTATATACCCAAAAAGGAGCCTTGGGAAAGTATGGTAACTTATCAGCAAGTTGAATGTCTCAGACCCTGATTAGCTTCTCATGTTATACTTTCAGACCGATGTACATATCCAGAGACAGTACCAGAAGTGTAAAAATTATTTGAGTCGCTACTTTTTCTTGATTTGCTTTAATGCTTATATCTGGGAACAGGTAGGTAGTTGTAGAACATTGTAATGGCAACTTAACTCATCACCAGATGACAAAAATTTTAGACTGGTTCTAATTGAAAGAAGCTGCAGGCAACATTTATTGTTGTTCTAAACTTGCAAGCTCAGTGCAAAATTGGCTGGAAAACCTTGTGAGAAAAGAAGAAATTGTCTTCCCACAAAAAATTCAATGACCGTAATATCTGGGGTATCAGACAGCACCATTGTTTGGTAATGGCTAAATGACATTTTGGTTGCCTCTTGACATAATGAATAAAAAACACCACTTTTCACTATATGTAATGAGTTTAATGTTACTCCTTTGAAAGTTTAATGGAATATCACATCTGATCTTTTTGAACTTGATTTATTTTAACCAGAGTGGTGTTTCTAGCTTCAGTATGAAATTTTAATTGTGTTTTATTTTCAATCTAGGTATTAATCCCAGAAACCTTAGGGCATAGAATTATTTTACTGTAAAACAAACTTGAGTGTTTCCTAATAGAATACAATCTTGTAGAGTTACTTAGATAAACCATTTTGAAAAGGGGAAATTTATCTTCTAAATTAAGTGATAGATTCCAAAATAACTTGGCACAGTCATTCCTCTTGAAGAGTAGTAGTGTCATGCATAAAGTCTGTTTGGATGCTACCAAGGTCAAGGTCACAATTGAAGGCAAAGCTTTTATGCGGGCATCCGTTCTGTAACAAATTTCCTTTCTTTTTTTGAGCATCCAAGTCTTAATGATTTTTAAGTTTTCTGATGTCTGACTTTCTAATAAACTGCCCTGTAAGAAGGTTAGGTTTTAAGCGATCTCCCTTTGAAGAGGGTGTGGCTAGCTGTCTGTCAACACCATTTGTTAATTTCAGTATGAGAAAAAATTTAAAGTCAGTTTTACCAAGTGGATCAACAGACACCCATCAGTGAACCTGATACGTAGTTGTATGTTTCTGCCAGTCTACAGCTCAGGATTAACACAGCTGACTAGCCGGGTTCATAGTCTAGTATGTACTTCTTTATATGATCGTCTTTAAAATTTGTGACTATTCACTTGAGAACAAGTTGTCTTAGTTAACCCTTTCCTGTTTTTTTTTAATTTTTGTAATCCGAAATAAAGCCATCTTATTGGCTAGAAATATTATTGGAAAAGAAGAAATTGCTTGTCACAAGCAGCAATATTTTCTTTTTCCACAATGTTTTCTCAAGTATAAAACCATAGCAACGTATAATCCTTAGTTTGAACAGGAAAGGGTTAATATGAATCAAATGCATGAAAAAGAGATTAAATACAACATCAGTGAGTATTAGCATTAGATAGGTAGAATGACCTTTCAGAAAATCTACCAGGGGTGAAAATTATCAATTCTTGTTAGCCTGGGCAGAATGTATATGATGACTAGAGTCAATACCCAGGGATCGACACTAATAGTGTTTTTGGATCCTAAGGAAAAAAAAAAAGAAGGGATCCAAGTGATTCTGAGCTAGGGCTAAGTCAGAATAATATTTCTCAAGTACAATATAACTTCATGTATCAACTAATGCTCCTAATTGGTGGAAGAAGTTCTGGTGAATTTTAACTTGTCCTTTTAGACTGGTTCAAATTCAAAGAAGTTGCATACAACAAATGTTTTTAGTTTTTTGGCAGAAAATATTGTGGTTAATGAAGAAATTGCTTGAAACAAGTGATTTCTTAATTTTCCAAGATGTTTTCCTAAGTATTATTCTTGTGGGCTTTAGGAGGGTAGGATTGTGTAGAAATGAGTGATTGTATAATAAAAAGGGATCTTTGGTCATATTGAGGAAACCCTGATGTAATAAGTTTGGATGCCTGTAGGATCCCGTTGAAGCAAACTTAGTGTCGACCCCTGAATACTTTGTTGATTTTCACAGATACCCCTGTTTGGTATGATAGATCTTACTTGTCATTATAATTGTTTTTGTCAATTTGAACATTTGGATAATTAATATTAAAATTGTTTTCTTAATATCAATATTTCCATGTTTTTAAGACATTTAAAGTCATTTAAAGTTTGGGATTGTCTGGTGAACAGTTAACTAAATTGTCAGTTGCATGCAGTTTTTGGGTGTTAAACCCTTTTCAATCTTAAAATGGATTTAGATGCCCCCAAAAACAAAAAAGCTTTGGAAAACATTGTGGACAATCAAGAAATTGCTACCAAGCAAGACTAATATTTTTAAAATTCTATTAAAAGACAAAAAATTATAAAATTCCACCAACTTAGAATTGTTATCTGCAACTTTTGAATTCAGACTAGTCTAAAATTTTATAATGTGGTAAATGGTTAATGAAATATTTTTTCCCTCATTTTCAAAAATTGGATTAAAAATCAAGTTTACTTGTTAACCAATTACCACATGACAAAATTGCAGATTTCAATTTGGATTGGTATCAAATTTTGTCATGTTGTAATGGGTAAAAGAAAGTGGAGTAGACTTTGACTCACCCATACTGAATTTTATTTTTGTTGTTTTGTAAAGGTAGCGGATGATTATGTAGGGCTTGATTTACTTGGATCACAGATGGATGTGTGGGTGGCCAACTTTAGAAAAATCAACCTCAAGAATATTCCTATCTATGGAATGGCTCAACCTACAAATGATGTAAGTCAGTCTATATTTTCATTTTTTATATCAAGGTTTTAGTGAAGCACTTTTGTAAATTCCCTTGTTTATAGTGGTATTTGTGACAGTCTTTTTGCTAACCCTGGAAATGAGCCTTAGCATAGAACTTCACACAATTGACTGACAGCAGCTGTCAATCAAAAAAATCAGTCAACCAACTTTGAACCCCTTCATTGATTGACATTTATAGGAAGCATTTTTGATAGTTTGACAATTCAAAATTTGTAACTAGTGCATTTATATATTATATCTGTTGCCATTGCAGGGTCTGTTATGTTGTGAACTACTGGCAATATGCTGAAGTAGGACTAACCAACATTCTGATAACCCATTCCCACTCAATGACACTTTTAGACACCTCAAAGAAAAAAAGCTCTGGAAATCATTGTTGTTTCACCGAAAAAACAACAACAAAATTTCATGAACTTTAAATTGTTGTCTGCAACTTCTTTCAATTTGGGACAGTCTAAAATTTTGTCAGCTAGTAATGGGATAATAAACCAATATACTTTAACTTTTGCCATTTCAGGGTCTTTCTCGTGTTGTGAACTATTTGTTAAATGCTAAAGTACGACACACTCACATTGTTGTAGTGAATTTGAGAAATGACCTGATGTTGGAGATAGATGGTAACACATATAGTATTAGAGATAGTAACAAGAAGGAGGAACCAATCACATTCCCAGGATTTACACGAACAGAATTAGAGGTATTGCCTTAAATGTCTGGCTGAATAAAATCCTATATGAAAATATATCTAACTTAAAGTTTGTAAGCACTGAATTGGCTGATTGTTTGTAAATATTTCTTTTGAAAAATAACTGACCATAAGCCCCATGTAGTTTGATCTGGGATTTTACATGAAATTAAAGAAGGAAAGATAAAATAATCCTTAGATCTTTAACTTTATATAAGAGATACAGAAAAAAAATTACATCCTCAACTTCAAGACGATTTGACCTAGGTTTTTCATACTTTTAATGGACTTACATTTTGGTAGTATATGTAGCTAATTTTGAATTGTCTATATGATTAGAAATAGCTCTATGATGTGTGACCCTATATTTTACAAATGGATATTTGGAGAAAAATCCTTAACCATGAAGGCCAAGGTCTCTCAAATTTTCCAAATTTTTTTTTTTTTGTAATTTCTAAATGGCAGGCGGTCATCTGGGTGGGTTTTGACTTCATCTTGTGTGTGCAATTACTTCTTCAATTCTTGATGGATTTTTATGAAATTTTCACCAATTTTTTTTCTTTTTGTGAACTAGGGTATATTTTCAGCGTTTTGCTATTCAATGCTGTGTCATGCAAAAGCAAAACACCTTATCGAAATTCTTTTGTACACAATACTCCTGTATTTCTTGAACAATTTGGATGAATTTTCCACCATATATATGTCTTTATATAACCTAGAGCGTAACATCAGCATTTAGTTATTATATGCTGTGTCATACGAATTTGGATGCAATTTTCTCCAAATGTTTGTCTTCATATGACCTGAAGTCCATAATCAAGGTTATGTCATTAAATTCTGCTTCATGCAAAAAAGGTACTTTTTGTCAAGATTCTTGTGTGGGCAACTATTCCCACTGTTTGTCTTCATGTGACCTTACAAATATTATCAGGGTTTTGCAATTCAATACTGAGTCATAAGACAGGAGACTTTTCATAAAAACTCTTGTTTGTCCTTCTTCTCTTACAACACTTTACAGATTAAGATGAAACTTTCATTTAATGTTCATCTTCATGTGACCTAGCTTATTATCAATGTTAGGTGATTCAATGCTGTGTCCCACAAAAAGGAAACGTATTGTTAAAATTCTTGTTTGCACAACTACTGCAACATGTTATTTCATGAAGGATTTTGTTAAGCCAATTGAGAACCTGGTTTTGTGTCAATTTTGTCTCTTGTTTTTTGCTTTCAGTTTTGTCTTGTGGAAGTCTATCAAAATAATTCAAATTATTACTCTCATAATCCAAATTGTTGCGCAATCAAATATTGTGTAGTGATAAAGATGGAATACTATTAATCAATTACCACATGGCAAAATTTTAGGCTGGTCCAAATTGAAAGAAGTTTCAGATGAAATTTTAAATTTATTCAACTTTCTGGGTAGAAAATATTGCAGAAAATGAAGAATTTTTTGTTGTTTCCTTCTCATTTACTTTTCGTGGGGGTCATCAAAAAGCGTCACTGTGTGGGAATGCATTAAAACCTACAGATATTCAGATGTGCTAGATAGGACCATCATAGTCCACTTCTTCTAATGTAAACTGTTGAATGTTGTGAGACTGATCAAAGTAGACAGAATTTCCAGACAATTAAAATGGTTTTAAAATTTCAATTTAAGGTATATTTATTGTAAAAATGTTTGTCTTCTTTGTATATTTTAGGAACAAGAAGAGAGCTTGAAAAAGGTGATTCGTGAACACAAAACATTCCAGGTAATAGAACCACTGTCTTAATTTTATACTTGAGGAAATATTGTGGAAAATGAAGAAATTGTTTGATGCTTAAAAAAAATTTATCCTAGACTTGATTAGGATCATCATGCCTCTTATTGTTTGATTGAGGTAGTGCATTTAGCAGGGTTTTACTCGTGAGTTTTGACTCACATATTCCTTGTTTTTGTTACAGTTTTACAATGATTTAAGTGACCCTCCAGTTGAGAGAGAGATACAGAAGGCTTACACTATACTGGACCTCGCTGATAACCAACAGTTACAGACACTAGATATGTCTTACTACAGAATACCCATTCTGTCAGATCACAGTGTGGCTGAAAAGGTAAGAGATTATCTATTTGTATCCTTAACAATACGAGGGAGAGACTAGAAAAGTTACGTCTTTATGTCCATCTCTCAGTGAACATAACTTTTGTCAGGACCTTTCTAAAGGCTTTTACAAGTACTGCACTGAGATTTAAAAGAAACTTTGTGCCCTTTTGAAATTTTGCATTTGCAATTCTCATGGCCCTTTAATTGTTGTATGCCAAATAACTTCTCTTGAACTTTTGATTTAGCTACATAAACTCAAATGCTATGCTCATGACATTTGTCTGTCTTGCTTCAGTGCATGCCTGCATCTGAAATTGTGAAAAAGAAATATTGAAACTATTAAAGTGTTTCATTTAGTGTGAGTGAGGTACTAATCATAGTTCATTTTGTATGAAAGAAAATTTATAAATAACAACATTTTATAACATCTTATAAATAAAAACAACCTTCATTTTGTATATAACGCATTAAAGTAGACTGTATTTATATTTTACTTTGTTATACCCCCACCTATGAAGTAGCAGTGGTATATTGGTTTCACCACGTCTGTGTGTCCATCCTTCTGTCAATCAGTAGACTTGTTTCCATGGTCTAACTCAAGAACCAATTGACTTACTAACTTTAAACTTCATACAGTTATTGACACTGGTCTAAGGAAGTGCCCTATTGTTTTTGGCTCACATAGGTCAAAGGTCCAGGTACACTTAATCATAGGCCATTTGACCTAGGACCTTGAAACTCAATACACATATTATTCATACCCATGAAGATGCCCTATTGTTTAAAGGTAATGTAGGTCAAAGGTCAACAGTGCTAATTGAGTGACAAAGTTCTGGTGGGGTTATGAGTCTGCTTAAACATTTTTAGTTTTATTGATATTACTAGGCCCAAGGTTAAGGTCACTGCTCTTTATTTCTTGCAGAGCAGACGATAAGTTGTTCATTTGTGGAATTAAGATTTCAATGTTAATTTGCAAGGCCACAGAATCTGAAAGGTCACCATTTTTGTATGCTCAAGTAATCTATTTGACTTTTTATAATACCTAACAGAAAAATTCTATTTTCAGGATATAGACAGTATCATGGAAATAGTTTGCAGTCATTGTAACAAACAAGAAAGACTGAAGGACAACACAGATACAGCCTTTGTGTTCTTTTGTCGTACAGGGAAGAGTAGATCCACCTTTGCTATGGCTGTGGCTGGTCTCATTATGTGCCACATGAAGGTAAAAAGATTAGCCCATGACAAATGTCAAAAATTTCAAATGTTCGAAATTGAAAGCTTTCATGATTACAGACTATAATTCAGAGATTTTTTAAATTTACAAATAATTGCTATATATGTTTGAAATGAGAAAAAAAAAGAAATTATTTAATTTAGGAATTGTAATGGGCTAACACAATTCCTGACAACAGTATCTTTTTATACGCCCAAAGGATCGTATAATGTTATGGCACTGGTCTTCTGTCCGTCTGTCTGTCCTACTGTCTGTCCATAACAATTTTTGTGTGCGCAACTCCTCCTAAACTATCAATGGGAATGAGCTGAAACTTGCCACAGTTACTCCCCATGATGTCTAGTTGTGCATAAGACCTTTGAATTTCAAATTGCTCCAGTCATTCTTGAGTTATCTTGAATTATCTGCCCTTGAATTGAATGGAAATCACTGTTTATTGTATGCCCAACTCCTCCTAAACTATCAATGGGAATGAGCATAAACTTGGCACAAGTACTCCCCATGATGTCTAGTTGTGCATAAGACCTAGAAATTCGAATCACTCCAGTCATTCTTGAATTGAATGAAAATCACTGTATTTCTTGTGAGCACAACTTCTCCTACATTCTGAATGGGAATGAACTGAAACTTGCTACAATGACTTTGTGTGATGTCTACTTGTCCTTAGGACAAGATTTGTTTGAAATGTCAAGTTGTTCTTGAATTATCTTCCCTTTCTTAACAAAATAGCTTCAATTTACATTTAATTTTGTACAAAACTCCTACAATTTACATAGAATCGAACAGAAACTGGCCACAATGTATCTCTATGATTTTAGTCCTTCCGTCTGTCTGTCTGTCCGTCCGTCTGGCTGTCCATCTGCTAGCAATTTTTTGTGTGCGCAACTCCTCCTAAACTATCAATGGGAATGAGCTGAAACTTTGCACAGTTACTCTCTATGATGTTTAGTTGTGCAGAAGACTTTCGAAATTCAAATCTTTCCAGTCATTTTTGAGTTATCTTGAATTATCTGCCCTTGAATTGAATGAAAAACACTTAATGTCTTGTATGCACATCTTATCCTACATTTTTCATGGCAATGGTTTTAAATTTAAAATGGTTTTGAAAGCTGTCATGTTTCTCAAGTGTATACAATATTATTCAGGTAAAAAGATCTTTCTTTTGATGCATGAGCTATCATTCAAGCCAAGATAGCTGACAAAGCAGGGTTACTGACAAGCCCCTTTTGGCGTATATGCGCCGCTCTGCAAAGCTCTTGTTTTTAAATCAGTACCTGGAGGAATTCATACTTTGAAACCTTGCTAGAAAAAGAGAATTTATAAATAATATTTTTTCCCAGATAGTTTCTATTTATAGGGTATTTTCATTTTTAATTACTTGTACACTAAATTGTTGTCTGAAAAAAGAGAACTGGTTTGTATTTAAAGTACTTATGTATCAGAGCCAGTGCCTGACATTTCCATGTGTGTATGAAGCACAGTCACGGAGTAGCCTGGATAATCAAATTGTTCATGTGCAGCATTTGCTAATTGTGTGAAGAAATTTTGAAATATTTACAGAGGCCTGACTAATCTGACCCTTTACTTGGGGCATATGTGAAATTGTTTGAAAATGTCAGTTTTAGTCTTCATATTTTGCCCCCGTCATTACATGATGACTGGCGTATAGAGTTACCTATGTCAATGTGTGAGTTTGTGTGTATGTGGGTGGATATGTTTGTGTATGTGAGAGTTTGTGGATATGTGGGTGGGTATGTTTGTGTATGTGTTAGTTTGTGGGTATGTGGGTGGGTATGTTTGTGTATGTGAGAGTTTGTGGGTATGTGGGTGGGTATGTTTGAGTATGTGTTAGTTTGTGGGTATGTGGGTGGGTATGTTTGTGTATGTGTTAGTTTGTGGGTATGTGGGTGGGTATGTTTGTGTATGTGTTAGTTTGTGGGTATGTGGATGGGTATGTTTGTGTATGTGTTAGTTTGTGTGTATGTGGGTGGGTATGTTTGTGTATGTGTTAGTTTGTGTGTATGTGGGTGGGTATGTTTGTGTATGTGTTAGTTTGTGTGTATGTGGGTGGGTATGTTTGTGTATGTGTTAGTTTGTGGCTATGTGGGTGGGTATGGTTGTGTATGTGTTAGTTTGTGGGTATGTGGGTGGGTATGTTTGTGTATGTGTTAGTTTGTGGGTATGTGGGTGGGTATGTTTGTGTATGTGTTAGTTTGTGTGTATGTGGGTGGGTATGTGTGTGTTCGTTTGTGTGTCCAATTTTTGTCCGGAGCATATCTTCTACATAAATGGATGTATTTCAAAATAAATTGGCAAATCTGTTGGCCTTGAAGAGTATTAGTGTCTTACATGAAATTCTGTTGGATGCTTCAAAGTTCAAGGTCACAACTGAAGGTCATGTAACACGATTAAGCAGGAGCATTGGAGTCTTTGACATATTTTTAGTTTTGTCAGGAATTAAGTTTTACATTGACAGGTCCTGAATTTTTTCAGGGATTTTTAATGGAGATTTTCTTTATCACCTTGAGGCAAGGCCTAGGCTGATGGTAAACTGGTGATGTTCATTTACTTCAATGATATGAATTTGATTTCATCTGCCCTTAGAAAAAATTGAAGTGAATTTGTTACACATCTATTGTCCAAGATATGCAAGGAATGAATTTATATTAGAAGAAGGGGCCTTTCTTCTTAGACAGATAGGGAAACCTAACTTTTTTAGTTAGGTCTAAGGAACTTTTACCGAGGTTTTACAAGGGTCAGATCACTTTGTGATCCCCTTTTGTCCGGCGTCCGTCCGTCCTGCGTCGTGCGTCGTCAATCAACAATTTCTTTTAAACGACATCTCCTCCTAAACCACTGGGCCAATTTGAACCAAATTGGGTAGAAATGTTGCTTAGGTGGTCCCCTTCAAAAATAGCTAAAAGAATTGAAATCTGTTAAAAATTTCTGGTTGCCATGGCAACAAAAGTAAAATTTTAAAATAATCTTAAAAATCTTCTCCTCCTGACCCAGAAGGCATAGAGCCTTGATATTTTGCATGAAGCATCAGTATATTGACCTCTTTCAAAATAGCTAAATTCATGATCTTCGGTCCCCAGGGGCGGAGCCCCGGGGGGAGGGGTTATATAGAAATAAAGAACAATTTTTTTAAATGACATCTCCTCTCAAACCACTGGGCCGATTTGAACTAAATTTTGCAGAAATGTTGCTTAGGTGGTCCCCTTCAAAAATAGCTAGAAGAATTGAAATCGGTTAAAAACTCTGGTTGCAATGGCAACAAAAGGGAAATTTTAAAATAATCTTTAAAAATCTTCTCCTCCTGACCCAGAAGGCGTAGAGCCTTGATATTTTGCATGAAGCATCAGTATATTGACCTCTTTCAAATGGCTAAAATCATGATCCTCGGGTCCCCAGGGGTGGAGCCCCGGGGGTGTGTGTGTTTATATAGAAATAAAGAACGATTTTTTAAATGACATCTCCCAATTCACCGGGCCAATTTGAACCAAATTTTGCAGAAATGTTGCTTAGGTGGTCCCCCTTAACCCATTCCAACTCAATCCCTCCTTTTTATGCCCCTCAAGTAAAAAGCTTTTGAAAACATTGTGAAAAATGAAAAAATTGCTTGTATCAAGCAATTTCTTCATTATCCACAATGTTTTCTACCCAAAAAAACGAAAAATTCAAATTTCCATCAACGTGAAATTGTCCTCTGCAGCTTCTTTCAATTTGGACAAGTCTAAAATTTTGCTGTGTTGGAATGGGTTAAAATTAGCTAAAAGAATTGAAATCTGTTAAAAACTCTGGTTGCCATGGCAACAAAAGTGAAATTTCAAAATAATCTTTAAGAATCTTCTCCTCCTCACCCAGAAGGCATAGAGCCTTGATATTTTGCATGAAGCATCAGTATATTGATCTCTTACAAAATAGCTAAAATCATGATCATAGGGTTTCCAGGGGCAGACCCAGGGGGGCGGGGGTATAGGCATGAAGCATCAGTTCACAGACTTCTTTCTTAATTCTGAAATTATAACCCATGGAAAAAGTTTTTTCCTTCTTTCAAATCAGGACTAAAGCCTTGGAATTTGTAATTTAGACTTTTGGATCCCCAGGTTCATAGTCTTTATATGTAATTGTTGCCCACTTGTTTCATAATCCTAACCTTAACATGAAATAGACTGTTGAAAGAAAAAGAGCCTTTATCTCAGGTGAGCACCCCAGGGCCAACGGCCCTCTTGTTTCAATTTGGACCAGTCTAAAATTTTGCCATCTAGGAATGGGTTATATGGGTTAACAAACTTTGCCAATTTGAACATTAAAACCAAAAATACCTAGCTATGATAGACTATATTGTAACTTGTAACACAATTTCAGGGCTTTCCTAAAGGCTCACAACCTGGTGAACAAGAAAGAATCAGTTTACCTAACGCTCAGTACACCAAAGGAGATTTTATTGTAAGTAAAAGGAATATTCAACTACAAAAGCTTTTGTAATGTTTAAAGAAAAGTCAATTTATCCACGTTACAACCATGTAATTGATTGATCCGTGGCCCCTCTAATGACCTCCAATAGGAAGTTCTTAAATATTATTTTGCTAAATTTCTGGTCAGTACATGTAACCCAAACGAAAAATGGTTGGGTTGCAACTTATACATTGTAACTACATCTCAAATAAGCTGTAGTTACCACCTTTTAGTGGCCAAGCCAACAAAAATGCTTGACATCAATGTCGGAGTTCAAAACTCAATTCAGGTCTATCTGATTTGATTGGTAGACTGATCATTTGATTGGCAGAGATGATCCGTCATATGTTAGTCTTGTGAATTGATTTGAGCCAATTATAAGACCAACATTCTGACTGATATAAACAAATCTTGGATCTGCCATTTTATTATGCTCCCCGAAAAAATGTTCGGGGGGAGCATATAGTCCCCGGCCTGTGCGTCTGTCCGTCCTTCCATCCGTCTGTCTGAAGTCAGCAACCCCTGGGCCTAAATGGACAAAACTTCATATATAATCTTCCTAGGAAATTTCCAAGACCATTTTTTTTTTATTTATCTTATTTCAAGGCTGTGTCATGGAAAAAGGGGCCATAATGTAAAAACTAGTTTTTTGCCAATTTCTCTAAGACTAATTGTTAGAATTTCATGAAATTTCATATTTGAGTAGCAAATCAGATCCCCTTGACCTGAAACTAATGGATATTTTTGTTTAAAAAATGTGTCATGGGAAAAGGGGCCTTAATGTTATTACCTTACGTTAAATGTCTTTTTTCCCCGCAAAAACTAAAATTGGCAATAACTTTTGATTGGTTACAGATGAAGTCTTCATATTTCACACATGCATTGCTTGTGACAAACCCTTTCTGTTGGTTTCAAGTTCAAGGTCATCAAGGTTAAGGTCATTTCTCAAGGTCAAAATTTGGGAAATTAAAACTTTAAAATTGGCCATAATTTTGCAATGGTAAGTGATATAGCCTTCATATTTCACATGTGCATTGCTTATGACATGACTTTTCTGTTGGAATTAAGTTCAAGGTTATCTGTCAAGATCAAGGTCATTTCTCAAGGTCAAAATTTTGAAAATCTTAACTTTTACATTGTCTATAATTATACAATGGTAAGTGACATAGCCTTCATATTTCACATGTGCATTGCTTATGACATGGACTTTCTGTTGGTACTAAGTTCAAGGTCATTTGTCGAGGTCACTTTTCAAGGTCAAAATTTTGAAAATTTTAACTTTAACATCTCCCATAAGTATACAATGGTAAGTGATATAGCCTTCATATTTTACATGTGCATTGCTGTTTACATAGATTTTCTGTTGGTACTAAGTTCATAGTCATTGGTCAAGGTCAAGGTCAAATTGTGAAGGTCATTAATTTTCAAATACCTCCTTTACAAATTGCCAAAATTTCTTGTTACTTTACATAAATGTTGTTGATTAAATGCCCTAGGTAATGTTTATTTCAATTTTTGACCCAATGAGCCTGTCCATGCTAAAAGGGGGCTTAATGCCATGTAGCTTTGCATTTTGTATATATCCTACTCTAAAATAAATCAGCCTATTGTTTCTGCAAGACTACTCAAGTTAGAGTCTTCATTTTTTGTATGGAGACATTTTTCATTGATAACTTTGATAGTCAAGGTAAAATATTTAACCCTTTACCATATGATGATATTGAATTTTACTAGAATCAGGCCTGTGAAGCCAAACAGATTCCTTCAATGTTTGTCAAAATTCCAAATTTCTTGTGAACTGAACTCTCAAACTATAGTTGCATTCAATAAAAAAAAATTTGTCCAATAAAGGCATACAGTTTTGTGACAAAAGCCTTATTTCGGGGAGCATAATCCGTCTATGACCGCTCTTGTTGATTATTCCTACAGATTTATTTTCTTCAAATCATGGGGAAGGGGATTGAGGGCTGGGAAATGTTAGCCTGTTTTCAGACAATGCATAGACATTAATAGATGTTTAAAGTTACCAATCAAAATTGAATGTTTAGTAAGACTTTGATTGTGTCTTTGTGGTCATGAAGTAATAATGTGGCTTGTTGATCAAGAGGTGGCATGTTTGTTTCTAATATTTAATTGCGTTTATTTTTCAAAATTTATGGTCAGTGACAAAAAGTAAAATCATTGGCTTTGGACTTAAATGTGGTAATTACAGATTGAATAAGCTGTAAGCATGTTGAAGTCGCATAATCAACAAAAATGCTTCACATAAATGTCCGCAAATGTTGATATTCAAATTTCACTTCCATTCTAAATGACGGATATGATTGATAGATTGATTCTTTGATTCATAGCCCTGATCTGTCAATCGTCCAGGTTATAAAGTTGTTTTTTTTTTTTTTTTCAGGATAAGAGATGTTGCTTCGTAACCCATTTCCTACACAAACCCTTGTCTTTAAGTCCCTCTGAATTTGTACTCAAGATTACTGGGTGGGAAAATAAGAAACTGCTTGTAACAAGCAATTTCTTTGTTTCTCACAATATTGGATCAGTCTAAAATTTTGAAAAATGGGAAAAGGGTTAATGAACAAATCTGTTCTACATATTATGCTGTTGTTTTACAGATTGTCCAAAAATTAGTAAGAATGTTGCCTGATGGACATCAAGTTAAGAGAGAAGTGGATTTTATTTTGGATGAAATATTCAACACCATGACTCCTATGATGTTTCATATGCGAGAAATCATATTTGTAACTTATAACAAGGTAAACTTTTCTTACTCAACAAGACTATATGAGATTTTTTTTTTATTATCCAATTCCTTCACAATCCAGCCTTTTTACGTCACTCAAGAAAAAAAAAAGCTTTTGAAAACTTGATGAAATATTGAGAAGCTGCTTGTAACAAGCAATTTCTTCATTCCCAAATTTGTTATCTTCCCTGAAAGACAATTTCACTAACTTAGAAAAAACATCTTTCAATTTGCATCAGTCTAAATGTTGTCTTTTGGTAATGCATTAAGTCACCATGGTGATAGTATCACCTGAATAAAATCCAGAATACACTTCAATCCTGTTATAGGGATGTAGGTTGGATCCATAAAATGAAAACGTGGGGTAATTGTGCTATAACACTGTACCTAAGACTTTTACATAATGAATTAATTTTTTTAGCTCATTGATTACAAATGATAGTAAACAGCCATATCACTGAACAAAGTATGTTCTTGGTATTATATCCAAATAGTGCCAAACCAGATGTGAGTGGCAAAGGCTGAATGCTAGTTATGTCCTTTGTTTGGACACTCATATGAGAGATGGGTTTGGCATGTAATGTATTTTAGGTTCATGGAGGCATGGAACTAAAATCTTGTAAAACTATTAAGCTTTGACATGGATTCATACAGTTGTTCTTATAAGTTTTTTAACTTCACACCCCAGTGAAAAAAAAAAGTTTCCTATGTCTTATAATTCAAAGATATCCAAACAAAAAGGTTTCGACAGATTTTTATTGAACTACTTTATGCATAAAGTATAATTAAATATTTCTGCACTCAATTTTTTTTTCATGGATGTATGAAAAGTCAATGAAAAGTCAATAAGAAGACAGAACTTTGAAATATGCAACTAGAATTAAATCATTTGTCAGTATATATATGCTTGCATTATTTCAGATGAAGAAGTGTGACACAGACAATGCTAGAGATGCAATCATGTGCCAGTCTATCTTATATCTAGAGAGATATATCTATCTGATTCTGTTTAATGCCTACCTACATGCTAACGCAGAAACACACTGGGAGACACCATTCACTAAATGGATGTCAGAGGTATGTTAACCCATTCCCACACTATAAAATTTTAGACTGGTGCAAATTCAAGGAAACTGCAGACAACAATTTAAGTTGATGGAATTATAATTTTTTTTTTGTCTTTTTGGATAGAAAACATCGTGGATAATGAAGAAATTGCTTGATACTAGCAATTTTTTCATTTTCCATAAAGTTTTCTTAAGCTTTTTCTTGAGGGGCATGCAAAGGAGAGATTAAGTGGGAATGGGTTAATAACCTATCCACAAACTTTAGACTGATCCAGTTTAAAAGAACTTTAAGACAATAACTTTTAGTGCATACGAAATAAAACAATTAACTAGAGGAGCTTGAGTGCCTGTACTTCTCGGTATTTCCAGTGTTTTCGGGAATTCAGTATACACTGAATCTTCTTTTCCATATCTTGGAAATAAATTTTGTCACTGAAATCTTTGAATTTCAAACATTTTATTGCTTTACAAAAGTGAGGTCAAGTTATGTGAAATTGAATTTCTTTGACAAAACATATTAACAAAATTTTACTATAATTAAAATTACAGTCGAGTACCTATACCTCGAAGTTCAGGGGACTTACGAGAAAACTTCGACGTAGAGATAGTTCGACGCGTAGATAATCGAATATTTTCCATGTACGACCAAAATGGTGGCGAAATACCGTAGGTAAAAAGGGCCATAAATGATTTGTACTAGTATGATTATCTAATCGAATGAAAGATATAAGGACATTGTGTTTATCGTAATTTCTTTTATTAATATTACGATATTATTGTAACTTGTGGCTTAAGTTTTGTTTAGACCTCGCTTTTTGTTGTTGATTTGTTTTTTGTTTGTTTTTTTTTCTTCTTCTTCTATTATTGCTTATTCTTCGTGTCGATTGCATAGTTTGACAACATGTATTTTCTCTTTCCTGTCGAAAAAACCAAGTATTCATCTTGATTGGTTACCGGGTTCTTCCTTTAGCGCGTTCCGTCGGTCGAAGTTACTGGTCATCCCCTTGATCGACCAGGTCCGGCGCCCAACAAGTCCTGCATGGAATGGGCGTAAGTTGCCACTTTATTCATTGTAAAATTTGTCTGTAACATTGTCTCCACTTCATGCAATCTTTCAAATTATCAGATCGTAGAAAACAACCAAACAAAATCAATTAAGCAATCGATATCCGATACTGTAACGCACCTATCTCTTAACTGCGTTGACACGTCGAAATGTGTGAAAAACTTAGTTGATTGCAAAAATCGACCTTTGTGATCAAGCTTCGTCTTAAAGAGGTGTGAATATGTGCAAACAATAGTGATGGGACTTTGCAATTGATTCGACGTAGGGGTAGTTTACGAGATAAAGAGAACGACGTATGGAGGTTCAAATACATAGAACTAAAGAGTAATAAGATCGGGACTTAAGAATAACTTCGACGTAGAGAGAACTTCGGCTAAGGGACGTTCGAGGTAAAGGTATTCGACTGTATACTGTAACTTTAATCATTACACAGAAATAAAAATTATAAACCCATTTCGACACAATTATGCTTTCTTTGCAAGACATGCAATAAGCAATTTCTTCATTTTCCATAATGTTTTCCACCCAGAAAGTTGGAAAAATCTACAATTTCACAAACTTTAAATTGTTGTCGGCAACTCCTTTCAATTTGGATCAGTCTAAAATTTTGCTGTCTTGGAATGGGTTAAATGTTCAATGAAATGGAGTTGTTCCAAGATGGGTGATTTTTGACTCGGCTTTTTTCTGAAGAAAAGCTGAGGTTTCTGGTTGTTAGGTCACATGAGGAACCCTATAGATTATAGGAAGCTTCTATTGGAAAACACAGGAAAAGGGGCCTTAATTACTATTTCTTTGTTTACACTCTAGAGGCCATAATTTTGGCTCATTCGTTATGAAACTTGGTCAGGATAATTGTTAGGTCATAAAGATGAACCTTATAGATTATGGGAAGGTTGTATAGGAAAACACAGGAAAAGGGGCCTTAATGACTATTTCTTTGTTTACAATATAGAAGCCACAGTTATGGCTCAATCTTCATGAAACTGGTTATAGTTATATGGCTCTAGTTTCATATTTTTAACAGCAGACAATACAGGTGAGCAATTTAAGACCATCATGGTCCTCTTGTTCAACTATTTGTTTTGTGGAATTTCTAGCTTGTCCCTCTTTGTTTCATTAGTCATGTATTGTAAGTTGGCAACCAAAATTAACCACAGCCTATTCACAATGAATGGACTAGGTTTTGTTCGCCCACAGACTTACTGTCTATGATTGTGTATTTTAGGTTGGAGGCCGTGCTGGAGTCTATGAGCTCCTGGACAATCTCGGGTTCTATGACTTTGGTGATGAGTTGTCAGAATGCAGTAAGATGTCTGTACGCTGGAGATACCATGTACCTACTGTCAACTGGCAGGGGGAATTCCCATAGCATATAAATAACAAGTGGCTGGGAGAATTTAGTATCCTATTCATAGAAATAGGCAGAAGGGTGGTTTCCATAACCTATACATAACAAGGGAAACTGCCATTGGTAACCATGTCATACCTGTTACAAAACCAATCTTCATAGACTTTTGAATTGTTCATTAAGTGTTGATAGGTGGAAACTGAATTATTTCTGTAACACCATTTTTTAGGAAATTTTCAAATAAGTGTCTTGACAAAATTTTTACCATGTGAAAATGTATATGTGCTTGTTTTAGTGTGTATGACAGTTTCATCTCATTGTCCCACTGCTACAGAGATACTGAGGATGATTCATAATTACTACACAAAGACGCTTTCTGAAGCCCTGAAGACATACAATCATGGGAAAATTTTTAGAAAAAGATTCTATTTGGAACTTGTTTTCCAATTTTGTTACAATCTGAAATGTCGTCTATAACTTCTTTCAGTTTGGACCAGTCTAAAATGTTGTCATCTGGCAATTTGTTAACCCATTCCCTCACAATGACACTTTTGGATGCTCCCAAAGAAAAAAATTTAGAAAAAATTGTGGAAAATGAAGAAATTGCTCGTTATAAGCAATTTCTTCATTTTCCACAATGTTTTCAATCCAGAAAGCTGAGAAAATCTAAATTTTAATAAACTTTAAATTGTAGTCTTCAACTTCTTTCAATTTTGACCAGTCTGAAATGTTGTTATCTGGAAACTGGTTAAAGGTAATTTCACATTACGCCCCATGATGACATGACTTGGGCGCCATTGATAAGCACAGGGAATATGGATCCTCAGTGTTATTGCTGAAAATGGCATTTTAACACTAACCCCCTTTTCACATGGCACAGAATGTAAAGCAGCATAATGTCCAAATAAAGGCTGCCTAGTCATTGCCTTATCAATTAACTATTACAATATATAATTTCATTAGGATTTTTGATTTATTGATTCAGATATAAAAGAAAAATGCAATTCCTCTTTAAGCCACTTTTCAGATTTGCACAGTATATGACAAGGCATATTCCAAATAAATGGTTTTTAGTTATCGGTAAATGATAATCAAATAGAACATATAATTTCACCAAGTTTAGTGCAGTATTATCTGAGATTTTAGTGAAAATGCAATTTATTACAAGTCCTGTTGTAGCATGACGAAGCAAGTGATGTGGCATATTAGCTAAATAAAGCTTGCTTGGCCAAATGAGGATTAGAGAACATATGTCATTTCATTCTATGTTGTATCAATAATGATTTAACTCTTTCCTGTTCAACCCCTGATCTAATACTTGAGAAAATACTGTGGAAAAAGAAGAAATTGCTTGTAACCAGCAATTTCTTTTTTTCCCCACAATATTTTCTACCCTACTGAATGATTATTTTTCAAATGAAATTAACTTTAAATTTCGGCTGCAAAACCATTGAATTTGGACAGGTCTTAAACCGTGTAACACAGTAAAGGGTTGAGTAGAAAAGGCAAAATTTACTTTAATTCCCCATTTGATATGTCAAAGGCTGTGAAGTCATCGCTTAATGATAAACTAAATAAATATGAAGTTTCACCGAGTTTGTCCAACAGTTATGTAGAACTGACTGAAAAAGGTAATTTAACATTAAGTCCCCCCTTTTGAGACAATAATGAATGGGGAAAAAAAAGGGGGAAAACACAACCAGAAACCCACAACATATATATTCACAGACAGAAATTGGGAATTCATATATAAAGATTAGTATATTTATGCCAATGCATTGTTAGATCAGCTGCATACTGTGTGTACCTGTCTGTTTGTATGCTAAAAAACTAGCAATGGACAAATCTTTTGGCTACTGAGTGGACTGAGGGATTTCATATTGCACATCTATTTTCCTTTTAATCACTCTGGGCTGGTATAAATGTCAAGATTGTCAAACATGAAGGTCAGTTTTCCAAAAAATGACAATTGACAGTGGCATTTGTGTAAAATAAGCGCATATGTGCTTATATTTTTTCTGTGTGTTTGTTTGAAGTGACAATGACATGGTTTGATATTAATGTCATCTCTATGAATACAGTGGAATCCTCTTAATTGCAACCCTGACAATAGCAATTGCAACTGACTTTATGCACAAATATTTAATCTAAAGAACAAATTGCTCCTTTAATAGCAACTTCTGGTTAGCTGCAACATGTATTGACAAGTTGGTGTTGCAATTAACAGGATGCCACTGTACTAATATTTAACTTGTTTATCAAATTTTGAAAATATGGGCATAAGTGCAATTTGTTAAAATATTTTTAATGAGTCTTTATACATTTTACCAAACGTTAATTTCATAGACATAGCCAATTACAAAGAAGTTGCAGACATGCATTTCGAGTTGATAAAAATTTAGATAATAAAAATCTTTCATCCATTACCAGATGATAACATTTCAGACTGGTCCGAATTAAAAGAAGTTGCAGACGGCAAGATGATGGAATTTAAAAAAAAAATCTTTGGTTTTATATGGTATAAATGTGGTTTATGAAGAAATTACTTGGCACAAATTTTTTAAATAAATAAACTTGAAATGGTTGTATGCAACTTCTTTGAATTTGAACCAGCCTAAAATTTTGGTGTCTGGTAATGGGTTAATAAGAACCTATTACCAGATTACAGAATATTAGACTGGTCCAGTGGAAAGAAGTTGTAAGCAAGTTTTTAAGTGTACTAAATAAAACTTTTTGAGAAAAAGTGTAATTGCTTATAACAAGTTATTTCTCCCTTTCTCACAAAGATGTAATATTCTTTATTCAATTCCCACACAGTGAAGCCTTTGAATGCCCCCCAAGAAAAACATTTGGGAAAACATTGTGTAAAATGAAGAAATTGCTTGTAACAAGCTATTTCTTCATTTAGCACATTTTTTTTTTCTTCAGAAAGTTGAATAAATCTAAAATTTCAATTTGAAATTGTGGTCAACAACTCCTTTCAATTTGGACCAGTCTAAAATTCTTCCATCTGGTAATGGGTTAAGGGCATCAAAAGGCGTGATTGTGTGGTAGTGAGATAAGGCTCAGGCCAGTGACTTTAGACTTGTAGATCACCAGCAAAAGATAGAGGTGTAAATCAAGTTCCATCTTAGTAGAAGCGGCCTAAACAAATTATGTGTGTCGTGTTTACAGTGATTTATATATTGTTAATGCATGTTACAATCCATTTTTGTTCTTATATTATGAGGAAAACAACTCTTAATCAAATCTTTATTTTGTTTTGTTTCTTTGTTTTTCAATAAAATAATTTTGTAAATATTTTGTTGGTTTCAGTTTGACCTAAAAAAAAAAGTCCAATTCTCTAGTTATTTAGATATGCAACCATTTCCTACACAATTCCTACTTTTTTAGGTGATTCTCGTATCATGAAAAACATTGTGGAAAAAGAAGAAATTGCTTCTTTCCAAGAGTTTCTCCAATTTCACATTTGTTTTACTCTAAATGGTAGATATTATCAAAGTGAATAATATTTTGCTTTATCATCTGCAACCTCTTTCAATTTTTATAAGTCTTGAATTTTGTCTTCTTGTAATATTTTTGTCATCAAAGGAGTTTTGATTCAGAAACCATTGTGGCAAAAATAAGAAATTTCACCTTTTCCATATTTTTTTACTCAGTTGATAGTTATTCAAACTTATTCATGTTTTGAATTGTCATCTGCAACATCTTTCAATTTTGACCAGAATCTTGAATTTTCTCTTCTGATAAAGTTTTGACTTGGCAGAAAATTGTATGGAAGAAAACACCTTGTTGAAAAGTAGAAACTTCTAGTAACAAGCAATTTCTCTTTTGTCACTTTTTTAGATCTTCTGAGCACAACCTGCTGAAGGTGAGCTATTGTGATCAGTAATTGTCCGGCGTCCGGCCGTCTGTAAACAATTATCAAAAAAATCTTCTCCTAAACCATAAGGCCTAGAGCTTTGATATTTGGTACATATCATCACCTATTGACCCTCTACCAAAAAAATTCAAAGAATCACTGTACTCTTAAAATTAACCCTTTTCTGTGCGATTCCTGATTTTACGAAGGAAATCTTTAAAAATCTTCTCCTCCTAAACCATAAGGCCAAGAGCTGTGATATTTGGTACATATCATCACCTATTGACCCTCTACCAAAATACTTCAAAGAATTACTGTATTCTGAAAATTAGCCCTTTTCTGTGAGATCCCCGAGTTAAGGAATAATAAGGAAATCTTTGAAAATCTTCTTCTCCCAAACTATAAAGCCTTGAGCTTTTATATTTGGTATGACCCTAGCCCTTTTCTGTGCAATCCCTAATTTTACAAAGGAATAAAGAAGGAAATCATTAAAAATCTTCTTCTCTAAAACGATTAGGCCTATTTGGTACATATCATCAACTATTGACCCTCTACCAAATTACTTCAAAGAATTACCGTATTCTGAAAATTAGCCCTTTTTTGGTGCGATCCCTAATTTTAGTTAGGAATAAATAATGATATCTTTGAAAACCTTCTTCTCCTAAACCATTAGGCCTAGAGCTTTTATACTGGGTATGTATTGATGTCCATACTTTAAAGCATATCATATTCAAGAAATTAGTGCTATATGGTGGGATCATCAATATACTCGGGATTAAAAGAGAAATCCTTAAACATCTTCTCCAAAATAATTAGACAGAGGGCTTTGCTATTTTGTTTATATCACAAAGCCATGAACCATCATACACAGGGGAGTGATTTAGGACCATCATGGTCCTCTTGTTTAAATGAATATTTCAGGTATTTTCAAAATTAGTCATATTTTGAATTGCCATCTGCAATCTTTTTCAATTAAAACAGTCTTAACCCATAACCAGACAACAAAATTTTAGACTAATCCAAACTGAAAGAAGTTGCAGAATTCTTTTGAAAATTTATTTCACATAAAAAAACTGCTTAAAAGGTACAAGCAGGTGATGTAGACTAAGATCTGACGGCTGATCTTTATCCATACCTCCTGCAAAAACAGGAATATTCCGGTATCAGCATTGCAATGGTTAAAGGGAGGTATCGATGTTTCTGAAACCTATATAAGAAAAAATTACCAAGTGCCGAAAAATAGACTCAAACGAACATTTAATACTTTAAGTTAGATCAGGTATTGTCTTGGTAGTAATCTAATAGACCTAAAGTGGCTTTTGGTGGTTATATCGGAAAGGTCCAGCGGAATTCCAGGTTATTTTTAGAATTCGGAATTCGGCTGTCGACATCGAATGACCTCATTTGCATATGACCCAAATTCAAAAGAAGGTAACAAGTTTACTAGCGAAACAGCAAACGTCCTAAATCATGTCACACGAAAGGTTAAGCGCACAACTACGGTAAGTGTTTACATTCGTAATAACGCTTACGACAGTTTTGGACTGATCTTTACAGACTGGCTAGCGAACATAACTCCTGATGACATAACGATGACGTTGGTTTGATGTAATTTAAATAGAATGCAAAGTTCTAACGGTTATTCGCGCCATGTGAATACCCTATTATCTCCGCAACTGTCTCGGATTAATCTAAAAATAGATAAATAGCCTACGTAGGCTATTAGGGAAATACCCTACTTTTTTCTGATAAGCGAACTCAGATTTTTGCAAAACTCCTTTGCGGCATATTGTATTCAAATAGTATATAAGAGGAAATAAAAATAATTAAAATCTGTGACATGAAAAAAACATCGATACCTACCTTTAAGGAGCATTTATATAAAAACTTGGTTGAAACCTGCCACTTGAAGGTCTCTGAGGAGAAAATGCAACACATGTCTATCACTGGTTAAAAATTTGTTGGATAAATCTGACAAAGTATTACCAGAGGATTAATCCTCTAAGGTTTGGTTGCAAGAGAAGACAGTTTTTATCATATATTGAAAATTACTTTGCCCATTAAAGTCATGTTTGTCAACCCATCTATAAAACTTATGATAAACGAACATCTAATGATCATTCCTGTAAAATCATTGGTGAAATCCATTCTGCCATTTCTGAGAAGATTTTCAAATTTCACTAATAACAATATAAGGAAATAACCCCAACTAATAGCCATATTTTCTATCAAATCAATTTTTCTTGGAGGAATCTGGTAAAAGCTCCTCCATTGATTGTTTCTATTGAATTTGGTTGAAATCCATTCAATACTTTCCGGAAGATTGCCCTGCAAATAAAAGCCCTAGTTTTCATCTGATCAAAGAATCATTCCTATAAAATTTCAAGGAAATCCATTATGCAGTCTTTGAAGAAAAGATTTGCAGACAGACTGAATTTTGTACAGATCCAAATCAGAAAAAAATATCTTAATTCTTTTCATGCTGGTCAAGGAATATTCCTAATTTTGCAGGAGGTATAGACAAAGATCATCCTGCACATAAGTGCAGTTTGATCTTGGTCTTCACCTCCTACTTGTCCCCTTTCAGCCAGAGTTGTTAAAATTATCAATTTTCAAAAGAAAATTGACTCTTATAAATACCTCCCAGTACTGTCAGTACTTTGATTTTAAAGCAATTCGGTATAGGAGCATGACAAGAGTTAACAATAGTCTTGGTCTTCAGCCAGTGGGGTTCAAAATAATAAGCCAATGATATCTTGATGCCATTTTGTCAAGGGTATGGGTTAGGTAACTTATTCTAAAATTCTCTTAGTTTACATGTTTATTAAGCAAAAAATACAATAGTAGGCATTGACCTACAATACATCATATAAATATATCATCTTTAAAACTAACTCACATCTACATTATGATTTAACCCCCCTCTCCCCCCATTCCCACATAATAACATTTTATGACGTCCCTGAAGAAAACAGCTTTTGAAAAAATCATGTAATATAATTAAATTACTTATAAGTAATTTCTCCACCTATCCACAAAGACAAAGATTTTTAATATCTCATCAACTTGAAATTGTTGTCTGCAACTTCCTTCATTTTGGACCACTCTAAGACTTTGTTTGGAAATGGGTTTAGAAAATTGTAGCAATGTATGAGTTATTAATGAATTTCACTAGTAAGAGTATGTTTCCTATGCCTTTAACTTGGATGTCTCTAATGGGAAAAATTTACTGAGTTAAAATTCAAAATGTAAAATGTGTATCTTGTCTCAAAATAACCCATCTCATTTCAGTCCACCTAGATGCTTTAAAATTCAGAAAGAAACTGTTACTCTGATGAACTGTGATCAGCTCTCAAAAGGGATTTACCCTTAACCATTTCCTGTTCAATCCCTGGTTTTTACGTCCCTGTGAATTAATAAATGAGAATATATTGCAGAAAACGAAGAAATCGCTTTATCCACAATATTTTCTACCTTGTTTATTGGTGATTTTTCAAATTAAATCTTAAATAAATTTTCGTCTGAAAATCCTTTGAATTTGGTCAGTACTAAAATTTTGCAAAACTAGAAATAGTGGTCAAGACAATATCAATATTATTGACAATAATGTTCAATATACTGAACAATCTTTAACCCATTACCAGATGACAAAATTTTAGACCGGTCCAAATTCAAAGATATGGCAAATGAAAATTCTAAGTAAATATGATTTCAAACTTGTTTATCTTCCAAGGTTCTTCATTATCAACAATTTTTCCCAACACTTTTTTCTTGATGGGCATAATTCTGTGGAAATGGGTGAAACATGTGTGACCTTTCCTAAAATTTGTTTCAAAGAGTATATCTGATCATAATGGAACTCAACTATGTCAAATTATTGCAGCTGCATATTGTATATGGGGTGCTTATACTGCCTTGCCATACATGCTAGTTTTTAAAGCAACATGGTAGAGTGCTTGCTTTGAGACAGGGAAGTCCCTGGTTTGAATCTGGAATGTGTCCAATACTTGTTTGCGGGTTAAATCTGGTGCCGCCATTAATAATCCACATGTGATGATCGTTATATGATAAGGTAGCTTATGATGATAAATATGGAAGAACGAATTAATAATCTTAATTGTCGAGGGTGTGTATGTATTCAGATAGTGTATAAGGTGTGCTTATACTTCTGTGCTGTACAAGCTAGCTTTCATAGCAATGTGGGAGATCGCTTGTTTTTGGACAAAGAGGTCCATTTATTGAAACCAGACAAAGTCAATATTTATTTGTGGGTTACTTTTTTTAAACCCATCCATGATTGTAGGAGTAATACTTGGGACAGATTGGGGTGACATCAGATTAAGGGATCGACAAACAGAAGAAAAAAAGGACATATGAACATCATCAAAACCCATAGGAGGGGGATAAGATTAAAAATCTTAATTGATGCTGTACCACTTTTCTTTATCTGCTTCCACACTGAGTATCTTTAAATTGAACAAATATAGAGACAGCCCTATGTCCCTTTTTTCTGTATAGTCAATGAAGCAAAGTCTGATAACATGCTGTTAACAAGGTCCACCGCCTCTCTTGTTGAGGAAATCTTCAGTTTAGAACACAACTCCTCTAACTGATCAGCATCGCCATGGCAACCAGAAAGACTGAGGTATGTTTTCATCATATCAGAAATCTGAATTACATGTATATAGATTCATTTGTTTCAGTAAAAAATCAATTTATCTTACATTAAGTGAACAACAAAAGTTGTAGCTATATTGCTCAAAATGAACAATTTGATTCTTTCATTGACAGCTGGAATCCATCAATTTAGACTTGTACAATAAGTTATTTCAAGTAAAATATGAGAAGAGATTAAATTTGACCTTTATCTTTGAGAAATGAACCTAATTAAATGTGCATTAGCCAGGAGTAGTTGACCAATCGCGGCCGTCAAAGAACCATTGACCAATCAAATCATTCATTCAGCTTGGAATAGAGCTTTGAACTCTGATATCGGCCGCCATTTTCGTGAAACATTTAAAGTGGTTTGGTGACTTAAATGTTGTAACTACAGTTTAGGTCGCCAACCAAACATCCTAGTTTTTTTTTGCATGCTACTGGCCATAAATTTTGCTAAATAACACCGTTTAAAACTGCAGCGGGGCTTCATGTTGGAGTCGGTGGGCAAAGCCAAAGGAGCATGTTGGCTGGCCAGCGATTGGCCATAAGGTATTTTCATATTCCTAAAGAAGTACGCATTAATCTGGATTTTTTGGGGTTTTTTTTTTCCCAAAATTGTGTTTTGATGTACTGAAGAAATACAGTAATGGAAAAGACTAGCAGCAGGAGGAAATGCTTACAGGTAACTAGCATTTTGTATTTTTCCCACATTTTCTACCCTTTCTGGTAAAAGATAGATTGGTTTTGGCCACATATTTTGTCTGTTGTCTGCATTCTCTTATTTTATACCTGATCAGTAATCTGTTACAGAGTTATTCGACAAAATTCTAGATCACTTCAGATTCAAAAAGGTGTCTGTCATTTTTTGGTAGAAAACATTGGGGATAATAAAGAATTTTCTTTTAACAAGCAATTTCTTTATTTTTCACAATTTCTTCCAAAGCTTTCGACTTGAGGGCATAAAAAGTATTTGAAATTTTAACTATCTTTTTTAAGTCCAGTAGAAAACATTGTGGTTAGTAAGAGAATTGCTTGAAAACAAGCAATTTCTTCATTTTTCACAATGTTTTCCAAAGCTTTCTCGTTAAGGAGTGTATACAAAGCAGGATTGTATCAGAATGGTTTATGGGTAAAGACTGGTATTTTCCTACCTCTATAACCTCATTTTTCATCTTATCACTGCTGATTGCCTTTTCTTCTGCTAGGAATTTTAATCTAGATTTGGCTAAAGCTAAAGGTGATCTTCCATACGAATCCATTGATTTGACATCTGTCCCTGCAATATATCATATTGACCAATCACTAGCACTAGTTACTCTGTTGCCTGCCCTTTGACTCCAACAAAAAATTCCATTTCAATTTTAAACGGCATTATTTTGCAAAATTTATGGTCAGTAGCATGTCACAAAAAAATACAATGTTTTATTGGAAAACTAAACATTGCAAGTACATCTTGAATAAGCTGTAGCAATGATGTTCAGGGAGTGAACTTTGAAGTCTTAATTATATGTGAAGAATTTTTTTTGTTTTGTGACTTAAATGTAGAAGCTATAGCTTATTCAAGCTTTAATTTAGGTCACCAACCATTTTACTTTTTTAAGTTGGAATGCGGAGCAATTCCAACTTAGATTTAACAAAACCACAAAATGAACACAAGACAATTTCATTTCGGGTTTTTTGATAACACATATCACGTGATCTTTTGGATATGAATACACCTCGGGTTACTTCTCATCTCAACTTGACAATCAGTTAGTTGTAGCCAAAGACAATAATATGGCACATGTAAAGGATGATATAAAAATTCGTTTAGAGATTTCTCAACATGCTTTAGTTTGCTTTTAATTATTGAAAAATAAGGTAATAATCAGCGCAGTAATTTGTTTTTTGTGATTCTCCGTCCCGTGTTTGGTAATCACCTGATCTCAAGTGACATGTGGTAGTCATGTGACCATAGATAGGCAATGTTTACAAATATGGCTCAGGTCGCAAATGCATTTTTAGAATAGTTACGCTGCCCAGTGCTTTAAAACATTCTTCAGCTTTTAAGGGGGGTTGTAGGCATCAAGCAAACATGATTATTGTGGGATTTACAGCTTTTACTCAATAAAAATCAAATAGAAACAAAAGTAGAAGATTTTGAAAATTAGAATGTACACATATCAACTTCCCGTTTCTACTTATTTACTAAATAATTACGCTTTATTACGTCGTTATTTACAAGTTTTAATCAATAATAAAACATCAAACCTTCAACAAGTGTCATCTAGCTTTCTGCTTGGTCCTTTTTACTTAAATTTTTTACTGTTCTAAAGCCGAATAACGAATAAGGAAATTGCGCGCCTAGAGGGGGCCGCAGATAATTTGATACTATCTTCATCATATTATATGAATTTTTAGGAAAAGGGCAAATCTACCATGTGCAAACAATAACCTTACAATAACGTTAACACCTTTTTTTTTCTTTTGAATTTACTCACAACGCTGTAAATATTCTTTTTCCCTAAGTCTAAATCGGTATTTCAAATTGATCACCCTGAAACAAGTTTCTGCGCATTTCCCCAATTTTCCACGTAAACTCATAAACTTGAAGTGAAAATCTACGTGAGTTTAGTATGATCGTTACAGAATTGGCCTAGTTGAGGGTCAAATAATCAATGAGGTTATTGATTTCTTACTGTAGAAGCTGTTATTCTCTGTATTCAAGATTCTAAAAGGAGTTCACGTATTACAGTTGAACAAAAGGAGAATGTTATGCTTGAAAACTCTAATTTCGCTGTGTAACAAGCAATTTCTTCATTTTCCACAATGTTTTCCAAAGATTTCATAATGAGGGTCATTTAAAAGCGTCACTGTCTGGGAATGGGTTAAAACAATGCTAGTTTTTTATTTCTGCATGTGGATTTATCTTTTTGTGCGTTATTCACACACATATCTACACGAATGGGAATGCTGGTTTAAGTTTAAAGGAGGGAGGCTTACTCGGTAAGTAATAAATGAATTTGAACCGAATTCCACAGTTATGACCCTTTCAGCGCATTCCAACTTCTCAGTACTTTCAGTCCTTTGATTTTACATGTTACTGGCTTTAAAATTTTCAAAAAACACTGTTCAATACTGAAGTCAAACTTCTTGTTAGTTGTCAGTGGATGTGCCAGGCGATCTGTCAGTTACTTCTGGGTAGCACTCTGAACCACTTCCTGATTTGCATACGGTGGAATTTAAATTTAGCGTATGGAGAGATGAGTTCAACTCTGAACTTAACTAAACTATATAAACCCTTAGCATAATAAGCATTCAACTCATGACAACTGATGCAAACCTATGCAAACATACTAGAATCATAAAGCTAGAATTCATGAATGTATGGTTGACAAAGGATAAAAATTACCCATCCAAAAATGTGATAAAACTAACAAGTCAATATTTTACTTTGGTTTAAAAGCATAATGATTAGAGAATATACTTAAAGTAACAAAAAATTTATTCTTCTT